>CM024758.1:106173129-106560319 GCA_014218235.1 Colocasia esculenta | reverse complement strand
TCTACAGTACTGATCTCCAATCAGTGCACACACACACAGATATAGAAAAGATAAGGTGTAAGAAGAGTTCTGAGTTGAATATCAAATCCAAAGATGAACTCTTCAGGGAGTTCATCCGGAAGACTTCAAGCTTCACGTTGTTGAAGACCACGTGATGATGGAGAAGCTTGACTTGAGGACAAACCAGCTTCAACTCCTCGTACGAGATGATCTCTCTTTGAACGATCTGGAGTTCTGAAGCAGAGCAGCAGGAAGAAACCTCTCTTCTTGGTCTTTGCTTAGGGTTTTTGGTGTGAAGGCTGCTTGCTGCGAAAATACCTCTTTATGTTCTATATATATGGGTGTCCAAGTTAGTGTTGCCCAGCTAGCAAGCCCAGAGGGGGGGTGAATGGGATTCTTAAAATTAATGAGTACCTTAAACCTGTTCACAAAACAATCACACAGAACACTTTGATGGGTGTTAGAGTTAGTAAAGAAAGATAGTAAATGCAAAGCAAGCACACATATTACACAGGGAATTATCCTGGTTCGGACCTCCTCTCCACAGGAGTCCTATGTCCAGTCCCTGAGCAACAACTCAGGCTTTCACTACCTAAGGGTACAGTCCCCCTTATGGACCTTTACACATCCAGTCACAGCTGGTCTTCTCTTCACAACCCGAAGAGGACATTCACCACCCTGGATACCACCAGGTCTTCCTTCTACTCGAAGGGAACACACACCCTGGTAACCCTGGTCTTCCTTCAACATGAAGGGAACAAACACAGAAAAGTGTTAATGAAAACAAGCCCCTAGATCAAGCTTAAACAATGCTGGATCTGAAGCTAAAAATGAGAGGAAAAGATCTACAGTGAGGGACACTCTCAGTTTTCAGAAGCTCTCAAGACTAACACAATGAACCAAGGAGCTAAGAGCTAGACAATCAAAGGAGTGAGACTTTTTGCTCAATCAGATGCTCACAGAAAATCTTGTTAAAGATTGTTGTAAGAGTTGTGTAGTTTCTGAGTTTCAGTCTTCTTTATATATCTTCCATTTGAAATTCGAACGTTGAAATGTTCGTTGTCTCTAGGCTTTCGTTTACGTTAGACTGCATGGTTCTGTAGAGCTTCTTGTTCAGCAGTCCTTAGCTTTCCATGCACGCAACAAGAGAGAGGATCTTCGATGATGTCCGTTATCTTCCGTACTATCCAACGTTGTATTGAGGTGCGCTGTCAGAGACCTGCACGTATTTAAATGCTAAACAATAGACAGCTAAGCTGTCTCTTGTTGTCAGTCAACATTACATTGATTTTATACAAAAGTAGAAGTTCCATTCTGTTCTTCTAAAAAGAAGTTTACAGAATAAGCATGAGAATAGAAGATATCGATTGCATGCACTATAGTGATACGTTCAGTCATAATAAATGCATGGTTGTCAGAAAGATATACATGAAGACTTTGACTTTTCAACGAACTCAGAGATGAGTTCAAATATCAAGTCGTTATATTCCATGAAATCGTTACATGTATGACTTATGAAATCGTTATGCAAATGAGTTGATGTTCATGTAAACGTTGTGCTCTCATAAGCAAATCGATGCATTATAAATCGTTATGCATTAATAACCAAATCGTTGTAGAGAAATTGTTGTGACTCCATAAGCAAATCATTATGCATAAGTCGTTATAATCAAATCGTTGAAGATAATGTGAATGAATCATTGTTTGCTGTATCGAATCGTTACAGCGACCAAGTCGCTATGTAACTTAATGAATCATTATAGTAACAGAGTCGTTATGTAACTTATCGAATCGTTACAAGAATCAAATCGTTTTGAAACTTGATGAGTCGTTGTGACACTGAAATCGTTGTTCTCACTTATCAAATCGATGTGAGAGCAAATCGTTGTTCTTTCTAAGAAATCGATGTGATCACTTATCAAATCGTTATGGAAGTGAATCGATATGAATACTTAACGAATCGTTATGAAAGCAAATCGTTATGATCACTTACGAAATCGTTGTGAGGGCAAATCATTGCGATCACTTAACGAATCATTGTGAGGCCAAATCGTTGCGATCACTTAACGATCGTTGTGAGGGAAATCGTTGCGATCACTTAACGAATTGTTGTGAGGGCAAATCATTGTGATCACTTATCAAATCGTTGTGATGGCAAATCATTGCGATCACTTAACGAATCGTTGTGAGGGCAAATCGTTGCGATCATCATTGCGATCACTTGTCGAATCGTTATGAAGATGGACTGCAATAGAATAGCAATGACTTATGAAATCGTTATAGAATCAAAATCGATGTGATTGAGAAAATCCTTATGATTCAAAGGAAATCGTTATACCAACTAACGAGTCGATGTGAACTTAGAAATTTCATGCTTTGAACTTACATTGCTATAGAATAAATACTACTTACCCATTTAGCTTGATATTCCTTGTTTCATTTCCTGTACTCAAATCTCATAGAAAATATGTTAGATTAACTTTATATAGTTTTGTTAATCACCAAAATACATATGTAATTAATTTAAATTACATGGGGATAAACTGATCATCAATCTCCCCCTTTTTGGTGATGACAAAACTTAACAATGAGCGTAGATGATCTGAAATGAATCTAAACAAAATTGTGGAAATATAAGAAATATATTTCAGAAGTACTATATTTCTCACCCTTTTGTCATAAGCAAAAAGATACCACAAGGTGAGAAAAGATAGTGAGAAAACAAGAGAGATATTTAATTGTCCTGAGGAGTTACTGGGATGTAAAAAGTAGGAGACAAAAGAGAGGCGTGCCAACGAATAATGGGCAAGGCCTGTCGTTCTTGCTCCTCAAAATAAGCCTGAAAAGCCCCAAAGAAATGGCGTAAGATGGTCCCATGTCAGGCAACATCCTTTGAATATGAAGTTTCCGCTGAGTACTCAGAAAATTGCCATATTCATCAGTGCCAAGGGAAAGTTTGTAGGTACTGAATGAACCAAAACTGGCGAACCGAAGCAATTGGTTGATCTTGATAGGATAGAATAACTTATGCTGCAGAAGATCTTGCTTCAATGCCAAAAACAGCTTGTACCGCTCGACCCACTGAAGATAAGAGTCCTGAACTAAATTGATAGAATTCAGGTCCAAGAATGCTTCAACTGTGAGAGTAGGCTTGCCAGCCTAAACAAGGAGTTGTTCAAGGCTTCCAATTGAAGAGCTGACTGATTATAGTGCTTTTCCCAGTCAGTGGAGAAAGCTTTTCACATTTGACAACAGAGGAGCAAGGACTTCAGAGGAAATATGGCCAAGGTGAAATTCTCTGAAGATGAACCTTCGGAAGGATGGAAGTCGACCCTGTTGAGCTGATATCCTTCCCATGACGCGAAGCGAATCTCTCAAAGATAACAGGACCTACTGAGGAGTCCATGACCAAGGAATGCAGCTTAGGAAGGAATACAGAGTCTGGAATTTGCAGGGTGGCGAAATCCACTTTGAAAGAGCAGTTGACTGATTTGTAATTTTTAATGAAGCGACTGCACCCTGGAACTGTCCCAACTGGACTTCAGGTAACTTGTGAAGATACCGGTAATCATTGAATAACTGAAAGTACCTAATGAGCTTCACTTCCTTTTGAATGAAAGGGGCCCAGAGGGATTTATGATGAATGACAACCACTCAGAGAGAGTGAGTGGAGAGTCCCTGGGTGGAAACCTATCTGACTTTGCAAGAAGATATTTCCTATAGAGAGCCGAGTGCCCTTTGGCCCACTGATCTTCAGATTTGTATTCAGCCATTTTGAAGATTTTGGATTGATCAGCTTTTGAGAAGTGGTTGTAGGGAAGGACAACATTTAGGTGATTGGTCAGATTTAGAAAAGGAACACTAAAAATGATGGCAAGAATACATTTTTGAAGATATTCTCGATAGATGGTTTCCTCCGATTTTCAATAGTGAGAAAACCAAAGAGGAGGAAATTTAGGTTTGGGGGAAGCGCAAGAGCAGTGGAGAGTTTCCTCTTTAGAGACAGGACTAGAGGAGTCAGTCTTGTGGACATGAGAGGCAACTGACATAATTGTATGGATGGTGGAGATTTCCAACTCATCCCGAATTTTTTTAGAAATGAATTCGAGTTGAGCACCTTCAGGAATGAAGGTGACAAAGGAAGGAGGAGTGGGAGGATGGAGAAATGTTTGATGAGTAGAAAAAGGTGAGATGGATGTCCATCTAAAGAAGGAACAGAGGAAAGGAGGCTCCAAAAGATGATGAGGCTGGACGGTCTTCGGAAATGAGAGGAGGTGGAATGGATGTAGAGGAGGAGGGGAGGAGAGGTGGATTAAGATGGAAAAGGAGTTGGGGAAGAGATGGTGCGAGGCATGGGTTGTTTGAAGGTGATGGGGGCTGGAGGTGCTGTGGATGAAGAGGGTGGTGAAGGAGGGGCTGGGTTGCAAGAGATGAAGTCTCATGGGCTTTGGAGCAGCTGCAGGCTCTTCTACTCTTGGAGACACATCCTCGGAGATCATTGGCCCTGGTGGCCCTACCACAACCTTAGGTGGATCGGATGACCCTGCTGGTTCTACTACAATTGGCCCTGATGGCCCTACACTTTCTTCTGCTGGCGTTGGCCCTGATGGCCCTGCATTTTCTTCTGCTGGCCTTGGCCCTGATGGCCCTGCATTGCTAACCAGTTCAGCAGGTGAGTGAGCTGGAGGGGCAGAGGTGGATTGCTCCCTCAAAGAGATAAGCTTCTTGACACTTTCGAACTCACCTTACATCCATCTGCATAATTGCTTGAACATTTAAAATCATCTCTCAAGTTGTGTACCTCAGTGGACAGGCTCCAATCTCGCTTGCTGCTGAGGTTTGGCTGATAAGGATAGACTGAATATCATACTGCATAGATGTGAGAGTCTTTCCTTGCTCATTCAGCCTTGAAATAACTGGCTTCAACTGAACCTTCAGCTATTTCTCCTTGGGCTTCCTATGAGCTACTCTTTTCCTTTTGCTATGTGCCCTTGCAATGGGCTCCTCGAATTCAACATGCTCTTCATTATCCATGGGGACACTTTCAGTGTGCTCCCCCTGAGGAGCTACCTCCTCATCAATAGATTGATCCCCCTCAATAGGAGCATCTTCCACTGATATTTTTTCATGAGCAATTGCTTGCTCCCCCTGACTGGGAGCTTCCTCCATGATGATCTCATCAGTGTGGCCTGATGCCACAGCTTCTGGAGCTACTGATACACTGAATCTCTCAGGCTCCCCTTGAGTGCTAGAGATGGATTCAGCACATCTCTAAGAATGGATGTCATAATAGTGGTGGGGTTTAGATCTTCAAAGGTTCCCACAACTAGCAAAATATTCTCTAGAGGAATTTCTTCAATTAGGCTGCCAATGGCCACGGATTCTTCTACTCTGGCCTCTGCTGCTGCTGGTGATCTACTACTGCTTGAGTCACTGCTTCTTCTGCTAGTGCTGCTGCTGGTGCTGCTGCGGCTGATTCCTCTTGAACCATTGGGACTGATGCTGCTACAGCTGCTTCTCCTACCTCTTCTTAGACTTCTTGGGCTTCGATAATGATGGCCTCACCCTCAGCCACTGAGGTCTTAGTCCATAGGCCGTTTACAAGTGAAAATCCGCTCTTCCTTAGGTTCTGCTGCGGATTGCCTGCCCCATCTTCTCAGAACATCTCCTACCACACTGATGTAGGGGTTTCAATGGGCCGGGCCGCCCGGAGGCCGGAAGTCCGGCCCGATTTTAACCGGGCTTGGGCCGAAAAAATGGGCCCGCTACAAATTTTTGGCCCGGCCCGGCCCAAAAAAAATAGGGTCGGGCTTGGGCTTTGTGTGGCCCGGCCCGGTCGGCCGTCCGGCCTGGAAAAAATAAATATAATTATAATTATATTTAAATATAAAATATAAAATTTATATTTAGAAAGAGAATTATCTTTATTTTTTTCTATAATAAATCTACTCAAAAATATAGTCTTTTATAAATAAATATAATATAGATATAAGTAAAATGTATATTATTTTTTTTATAAATATATTATAGTAGATATATTAAAATTACTTATTATATAAATAAATAATAATTTCTTATATTTTTCGGGCTGGGCCAGGCTTTTTCTGGGCCCGGGCCGGGCCACCCAATACCGGGCCTACCCCCGGGCCTGGCCGGGCCCGGGCCGGCTCTGAGAAAACCAGGCCTGGGCTAGGCCTAGCAAGGCCCGGTCCAAGCCCCCGCCCATTGACACCCCTACACTGATGCCATAATGCTGAAATACTTTGGTCAAGAGATGGGCATAGGGTAGAGAGACGTTAAACTTGCTCTTCTTATCCCATACCTGCGAGCTTGCAAACTTCATCCTTTCAATCATAATATCTGCTATGTTGATTTCCTGGTTCTGGATGGCCCAGAACATCAAGTCTAAGTCCGCCTTGGTACAAGTTGAAAAGGTAGCACTTCGGGGGATCAAAATTTGACAGACAATGAAGTGCAGAAGGTGATTAAATGCATTTAACTGGTTGATATCTAATTCCATCCTTCAATCTGTATTCGGGACCAACAATCCCTAATCCTTTCGCCTGGATATCCACAGTATGAACTCCACTGTGACCGGAATAGTCACACCAAAGAGTGATGCTAATAAATCTCGTGGACCCTAATCTGGGTACCCTTGACCATGGAAGTCAAGGTCCCTTTCCTCTATCTTCAGACATACATAGAATGCTTTACTAGGTCAGGGTAACTTACTTCTGAGAAGGTGGCCATCTTCGTCCACTTCAATCTGTCCAAAGCTACAGTCACGCTGCCCATGCCATTCTTCTGCAAATCTGCCACATCTACAGCCTTATGTCCGCACAGCTTGGTCTTTACGGACGCAAACCTTTCCTGCTGCTCGGCGGTGAGAAATACAGCTCCATAGCCCCTACGCTACGGATACACCAAAAGAGGCCATGGTTTTGAATGGGAAGAGTTTCTGGAGGACTGGAAAGAGATTGGAACAGGAACCCTCAAGAAATTTTCGGCGGGAAGGAGTTGGAAGCTTTGAAATTTCAGAGAGTCGATGCCGGAGTCGATGGGGTATCGCCTCAGGCGGTGGACGACAAAGGTAAAGGTAGGAGGTGAATCGTTCCCGCACAGATTTTGGCATAAATCAGAGGAATAATGATTTTTCAAAATTGGAGGCGCCAAAATAGCAGAAAACGACACAAAAAAACGAGTTCGATAGGAATAAACTCTTATAAAATAACGAACCGTCAATACAAACTTAAAGGATATGCAATAACTGGAATTTTGCTCAAGTTTTTGAGAGAAAAATAATTTTAATTCTGAAAATTAATATTTCAGTTTTATACAAGTGATTCTTTCACAATTTACACATGCCTAATTCTCTTCTAAGAGAAGTAAATCTCTCTTCATGTAAGGCCTTTGTGAAGATATCTGCTAACTGATTATTAGTATCAATAAATGAAATATCAATGTCGCCATTTGCTACATGATCACGAATGAAATGATATCTAACCTCAATGTGTTTAGTCCTTGAGTGCTGTACTGGATTCTTGGTTAGATTTATAGCACTGGTGTTGTCGCATAACAATGGAATTGTCTTGATATGTAACCCATAATCCTCAAGTTGTTGCTTGATCTATAGGAGTTGTGTACAGCAACTTCTAGCAGCTACGTACTCAGCTTCAGCTGTTGACAGAGCTACTGAATTTTGTTTCTTTGAGGACCATGATATCAAGCAACCTGCAAGGAATTGACAACAACCACTGGTGCTTTTTTGTCTATTTTGCATCCAGTATAGTCAGCATCAGAGTATCCTACTAAATTAATTTCACATGATTTTGGATACCATAAACCTAAGTCATGAGTTTTAGCTAAATATCTAAAGATCCTTTTGGCACTAATTAAATGAGATTCTTTAGGATCTGCCTGATACCTAGCACACATGCATACACTAAACAATATATCAGGTCTGCTTGCCGTCAAATAGAGTAGAGAACCTATCATACCTATGTAGATCTTTTGATCTACCTTCTTACCATCTTTGTCACTGTCCATCCTTGTTGATGTGCTCATAGGTGTTGATAATGGCTTGGCATTTTCGAATCCAAACTTCTTTAAGAGTTCCTTGGTATATTTGGCTTGACATATGTGTGTGCCTTCTTTCCTTGCTTGATTTGCAATCCAAGGAAGTAGTTGAGCTTCCCCATCATGCTCATCTCGAATTCTCCCACATAATCTTCTCAAAATACTTGCAAAGAGATTCATCAGTAGAACCAAATATTATATCATCAACATATATTTGAACTATCAAAATATGTTTGACTTTAGATTTAACAAATAATGTACTGTCTACTTGACCTCTAGTGAAACCATGATCTAATAGAAATGCACTTAGCCGATCATACCATGCTCTTGGTGCTTGCTTTAATCCATATAGTGCTTTGTGCAATTTAAATACATGATTTGGAAAATCAATGTCATCAAAACCTGGAGGTTGTTCTACATAAACTTCCTCCTTAATGAACCCATTTAGGAATGCAGATTTTACATCCATTTGAAATAATTTCAAATCTAATGCAGATGCATATGCAAGTAATATTCTAATAGCCTCAAGTCTAGCTACTGGTGCATAGGTTTCATCGAAATCTATGCCTTCCTTTTGAGAATAGCCCTGAGCTACCAATCTGGCCTTGTTTCTTATGATCACACCAGCTTCATCTAATTTATTTCTGAACACCCACTTGGTGCCAATCACTGGATGATCTGATGGTCTAGGAACAAGTGACCATACCTAGTTTCTCTTGAACTGATTCAGTTCATCTTGCATGGCTAAAATCCAAGATTCATCAGTGATAGCTTCATTGACTGTCCTTGGCTCTATTTGAGAAACAAAATCTAAATAATCACATAGAATTATGTTACCTCTTGTTCTTACCCCTACAGATGGATCACCAATAATATTTTCAGGAGGGTGATCTCTCTTGTATCTCCATTCCTTTGGAAGATTCTCATGTACTATGTCCTTTTGTTGCAGGTCTTCCAGAGGTGGATCTTCCTTGTCCTCAATTGATGAGTTCTTTAGCTTTTTGGATTTCATCTGCATCATGATTATCACTATCTTCTTCCTTTCTCAAGGAGGGGTTAGTTTCATCAAAGATAGTGTGTACTGTTTGCTCAATTAATAAAGTAAGCTTATTAAATACCCTATAGCCTTTAGGTTTAGATGCATACCCCATGAAGATGCCTTCATCTGATTTTGCATCTAGCTTACCAATGTCTCTTTTGTCGTTGTTGTGGATGAAACATGGACACCCGAATGTCCTGAAGTGACTGATCTTCGGCTTCTTTCCTTTGTACAATTCATATGTTGTTTTCTTTAGAATCGGCCTGATCATCACCCTGTTGATTATGTAACAAGCTGTGTTAACTGCTTTCAGCCCAAAGTACCTTGGTAGATCATATTCTGACAACATCGTTCTTGCCATATCCAATAGGGTTCTATTCTTTCTCTCAGCAACTCCATTCTACTGTGGTGTTCTTAGTGCTGAGAAATTGTGCTCTATTCCTTGGTCATCACAGAACTTGGCAAATTTTTCATTTTGGAATTCTCCTCCATGATCTGATCAGATTCCAACAATGCTGAACTTTTTGTCTTTCTGAGCCTTTTTGTTGAAGCTCACAAAACTTTCGAATGTATCATCTTTGTGTTCTAGAAAGGACACCCATGTGAATCTTGAATAATTATCTACTATAACGAATCCAAAATTCCTCCCTCCAAGACTTGTGGTCCTCATTGGCCCAAATAAATCCATATGTAGGAGTTCTAAGGGTTTAGAGGTTTTTACCATAGTCTTTGACTTGAAAGATGACTTGGTGTGTTTTCCTTTTGCACATGGTCCACAGACACCGTCCATCCTTGTGCTGACCTTTGGTAGACCTTCCACTAGGCTTCTCTTGATCAGCTTTCTCATGCCATCCAAACTGCAGTGGCCCAATCTTCTGTGCCACAGCTCAGTTGACTGCTCCTTACTTGCTGCTAAACAGATATCATGATCATTTAATTCTTCCAGGTAAAGTACGTACAGATTCTTTTCTCTGTTAGGTTCGAAAATCACTGCTCTGTCCTTTATGATGCTGCACTTTGACTCTTGGAATCTGATTTGATGTCCTTTGTCACATACCTGGCTTATGCTGATTAGGTTGTGCTTCAGACCTTTTACGCATAGAACATCTTCAATAAACATTTTCGCTTTATTGCCAACGGATCCACATCCTATGACTGTTCCTTTTCCGTTGTCTCCATATGTCACTGTGCCTTCTTCAACTTCGAGGTAAGAGAATAGCTTTCTATTACCTGACATATGCCTTGAGCATCCACTATCCAGATACCATTTTGATGCTCGAAGGTTTCCCTGAAATGAAAACATCAAGCTTTAGGTACCCAAGTTCTTTTGGGTCCTGGTTGGTTAGTGTCATCAATTTTTCTTTTAATTATCCATTTTTTGTGTTTGGTTGGACAAGTTATTTTATTGTGACCTAGCATGTTGCAATGGCTACAGTATGTTGTTTTAGTTACCTTTTCATACGGAATGTACTTAAGGTTTGATTTAATGAAGTATCTTGTTCAGTTACAAATTTAGGAGTTGGATACATTTTAGGATAAACTTTAGTTTCTTCGTCATCGGGGGGAGTATAACATAATCCATCTTTCTTTTTACCTGATCATCTAGCACCTTTCAATATTAATGTTGTTTTGCCATTAGTAAATTTTTCTAGTGCGCTTGATAGTTTTTCATTTTCTTCTGTTAGTGTTTTAATTTCCTTTTTCAATTCGTCTAAGGTTTCTTATTTTTCTAATTTTATTATTTGTGTATTTTTATCTTTCAGATATTCGCATAACAGATCATTTCTTCTTTTAAGTTCAGTGATTTGTTTCTCATTTGCTCATTTTCTAATTTTAAATCTGAATTGGTATTTTCTAGGCAAGCAACATTTTTCTTACTAGCTTTTAGTAATTTTGATAATTCTCTATATTTACTATAAAGTTCATTAAAAGCTTCTTCCAAATTATCTGAATCTGAATCATTACAGGAAGAGAAAGATGAGTTTGATGTTACCTTTTCTTCAGTGTTGGCCATGAGTGCCAAGTTGGCTTCTTCTTCTTCACTGCTTGAGCTTGACTCACTGTCTGAGTCACTACTGTTGTCCCAAGCCGCTGCCATAGCTTTCTTCTTGAATCTTCTTGGTTTTCTTGAACTTTCCTTCTTTTGAATTCACTTTTCAGCTTCAGACATTCTGCTCTCATATGTCGGGGCTTCTTACACTCATAGTGTGGGTTGAGTGTGAATATGATTCATTTCTCCTCACATTTTGATGATGACAAGTTGTGATTTTAATGCATAACCATTGGAACATGTAAAATACATCACCTGAAATTATAATATTTAAATAGCATGGTTCCAAGCACATTATCATTGATATTCATGATAATATATTAACTAATGATTTATGTGTTTATTTTTCAGGAACAAACATTTTCTGCAAAGGTAGTGTCGACACAACCATCCTTGGTGTCGACACAATGGTTCAGAACAAAGGCAGAAATGTGAAGAAAAGTTCATCTCAGGTCGACACTAGTCCAGATCAGGTCGACACAAGAGACAGATTCCAGAGAAATATATGAACAGATTGCCATCTCAGGTCGACACCAAATCAGGCAGTGTCGACACTAGATAGCCTTCCCAGAAGGCCTGTTTTGCTGTCTGGGACAGCAGGTCGACACTGAGCCATCTCAGGTCGACACTACAAGGGATCAGGTCGACACTGAACCATATCAGGTCGACACTAGAGACCTCTCCCAGGGACTTGTTTGGCCAGTCTGGGACAGTGTGTCGACACACCCCTTGGGCAGGTCGACACACTCCGGAATCTCTGTAACTTAAGATTCCTCCTGGACACGTGGCACCCCAGGGAGATGTCAGATCATTCTTGGATCATGTGCCCAGGTACCCCAAGGGTATCTTTCAGATATTTAGGGTATAAATACCCTCCTTAAGGGCACTCATCCCTAAGAACCCTTTCACAGCCTCCAAGAGATCCGGTTGGCGGCAGGAAGGTTCCTCCTCCCTGTTTTGCTCCCTCCTGTGCTTCCACACCTCAATTCACCCTCCTCCAAGCACAAGGATAGAAGTCTGATCAACATGAAGCACTAGCATCAACTTCAAAGGAGCAGATCAAGTAGAAGCCGATTTCTGTGAAGAATTCAAGGAAGATCCTGAAGATCAAATTGCAGAGCATCGTCCAGGAACTTCCAGAGATTAAAGCACTTCACAATTCGACCTTCTACAAGGGAGTACATCTGAAGAGAAGAGTCTATCAATCAATACTCATGTTCCTTTTTCTCTTTGAGTGATTCTGAGATTATGCATGAGTTGTTGCATGAGTCTCATGAATTAACTCTGGTTGGACTAGATCTGTTGCTAGAGGATCTAAGTCTTGTGTTTTTCTAGCAAGTTGTTTGTGAGCCTGTATGCTCAGAGTTTGTGAGTCGTCGTGCTCACTGTGTGGTTTGAGCCGTCGTGCTCAATTTGGAGTCGTCGTACTCCGGTTGTTGTTTGAGCCGTCGTGCTCAGTTTGGAGTCGTCGTGCTCCAGGTGTTTGAGTCGTCGTGCTCCAGGTGTTTCTTGAGTCGTCGTGCTCAAGGGTGTTTGGAGTCATCGTGCTCCTGTGTGAGTTGTACTCAGGGTTTTTGAGTAGTGTGGCCTCACTGTGTGAGGGGTGGACGTAGGAGTCACTGGAGGTGATTTTCGAACCACCTAAAAATCCTCTGTGCATTGGTTTGAATTGTGGTTTGCCTTTGTATCTCGCTAGATGCATGCATAGGGATTTCGTTCACACTACTAATTGATTTGCTCACACACCCAAATCACACTTCAGATCAGTAAATTAATTAGGTGATTTGATCTCTGATTAGAAGTAATTTTTAATTGCTTAAGCTTCCGCGTTAATTGGCATTAGATCTATTCAACCCCCCCTTCTAGATCTTGTCCTCACCTTATCTCGATCCTTCAATTGGTATCAGAGCGGGTTAATGTCTGTTACTGATCTGATTTGATTGCTTCTGGCTGATCTCTGTGTTAATTGGCTGATCTGATTTAATTGCTTGATCTGTGTGCTTAATCGCTCTGATTCCTCCTTTTGGCATTAGAGCAGATTAACCAATCTAATTGTTAGATCTAATTCCTTGTCACATTGATTCACTGTGATTAGATCTAACAGTCTTTTGTGAGTCTTGATATAATGGCAAATCTATTTAATCTGCATGAATCTCCTGTTATAATTTCAGAGAAATCCCCAAGCTCATTTTCATTGGATTTCTCAAAGGACTCACAAAGGCACAGAGCAAAAGAAATTCACAAGTACTTAATGGCAAAGAGGAGCCTCAATGAATCCAGAAAATCAACAATTCATAAGGTTATGGCTCTGACAGCACATTCTAAGAGCTCAGAGCATGCTTCATCCTCTTCAGAACATAAGAGTTCAAATGGGTCTAAAAGGTCAGGTAAATTAACTCCAGATCCATTTGTGTATTCCAATTCTGATTCTGATGAAGATGAAAGTATGTCTTATGCTGAATTGATTGAATTCTGTAAAAAGATGCAAAATCTTAATGCAAAGCTAAACACTAAAAATAAAGATTTAAAAAGGAGTTTAAATCATTGCCATAAAGAAAGTGAAAACTTGAAAAATACAATTGAATTGCTCCAGAAAAATGATAAATGTCCTTCAGAAGAAATTGAGAATTTGAAAAATGAAGTTGAAAGATTAAATTCTGAGAAAGAAAATTTAGAAGATGAAGTCCAAATCTGTGAAAATAAATTGATTGGATTGAAAGAAAATCATGAGCTATTGAAAACAAAAGTCATTGATCTGGAAGAGGAAAATGGAAAATTGATTGATCTCAATGAAAACTTCCAATTTGATAATGATCAATTAAACAAACAGATTTCCAACATGGCTCATGATCATCAAATAAATGAGAGATGCAAACAACTTGTTGAAGAAAATCATCATCTAAAAAGGAAGATTGAAGGCTTGTTCCATGACAGACCATTGGACAATGAATGTAGTAATTTGAGTAATAAAATTTCTGACTTGGAAAAACAAATTGCTCAATTTGAGAATGAAAAGATCAAGATGAAAAATGGCTTGGATGTCATGCTAAACAAGCTTCAAACTTCAGAAAAAGATATTTTGCATTAAAGCTGAAAAACAGAAGATTCAAAATAATTGAAGAACACAAGTCTTGCTTCTGTTAAAAATAAGAAAAATGAAAAGAAAAGTACAATAACATTTGTGAAATCTACTGTGAACAAGAACCCTGATATCTCTAATGGAAAACTAGTGAAAGTTCCTGTTCAGAAACAGAAAGAGAAGAAGAAAAATGCTGATGTCAAGAAGAATAATCTACTTCCTCCGTCAGTTCAAAAAGCTCCAAGGCAAGTTCAGAATAAACATCATGCCAAGAGCCACCAAAAGGTACCTCCTTCTCTTCATGATAAGCCTCCTCACATGAAAAGGAGATTCCAGCAAATGCTTACATGCCAAGGTAAGAACCAGGTAAGAAATGCTCTTATTTGCTTTAATTGCAATAAACCTGGTCATCTTGCCAAACATTGCTGGAATAGAAATCAAAATTTCAATAAACATGCCAAATCAGTCCAATGCTTTCATTGTCATAAAATTGGTCATATTTCTAGGGACTGTTGGTACAGAAATGATTTTGTTGTGCATGCTCAAAAATTCCAGTCTAATGCACATGCTCATACACTTAGGAATAAACATCATGTTCATACTGAAGATGTTCAGAAATTCCATGTGTATAGGCATAGAAATGTTGCACAAAATCATTTTGTTTCTGATCATATTAAAAATCCAAAAAATAGAAAACTTCATGAAAACATAGATGCATTGATCAAGGCAAAAAGAAAATCTGGAACTAATTCTACTCATAGTTCTATCAATGAAAGAAATGCATCTATACAAAAATTAAAAGCATTTTGGATTCAGAAATCTTTGTTGCAATCTAACATTGATTTCATTGCAGGACCCAAACAAGTGTGGGTCCCAAAACCAGCTTGATCAGCAAGCTGAGAAGTCTTGCAGCCATACACTGTAAATGGATTCAAGATATTGGCTGTGCAAGACTAGAAATGATTGGAGAACACAGGTAAAATCTTTGAGAAAGAAATGAAGATTGTTCAGGTAAAACTTCTTTATCATTTCAAACTTGAATTGATTGAATTGGAATGAATGTTAATTTTTATCTGAACAATGAGAAATGTGTTTCAATGCTACTCCCATCAATGAACTTTATGTCATAACAATTGGAATCATGTTTATGTTGTCATGCATGCTTAACTGTTCCCATGAGTCTGTGTGCATACTAATTGCTTTGACTTCTTGGTATATCAAATGATGACATGTGGAAAAACAAGTTATGCTTGTTTGGAAACTATCATTATGCGTGAGTAAAATACTCCGCCAAGTACCAAAAGTCATGTCATGTTTAAAGCTAATTGTGCTCATAATCATGTGTGAATTGCATGCTAACTTTTTCATTCCATGCATAAATTAAGGGGGAGTAAATTTGAAAAGATGCAAAAAAATTTGTTTAATAAATTGCCTGTTAATGCATGCTTGATCATGTTCATATTCTATCGGTGCAAACTACTTTGAATGAACATATCTGAATTGCATGTATGATCATTTCAAATCATGTATATCTTATGGGAAGTGAGCCAAAGGAATCTTTGTGTGAAATGCTGAAGAAATATTCTTTCATGTTTGATTTATCTTTTCTTGAGAGATGAGGTAGCAAAGAATCATTTGAACTCCACTTCACAGAATCTGAAAATCAAATTGCTGACATCTTCACAAAACCCCTTCCTGACAGTAGATTCTCATCCTTAAGGAGAGAACTTGGTCTTTGTAAATGTCCTTTGGGATTGGGTTGAGTGTTAGGCATATTCTGAGGGGGAGTTCTTTGCATTATCATACTCCTTTGCTTCCTTGATTCATCATATCTCTCTCCATTTCACTTCCAGTTCTTTTTGACAATGAACACTTCACTTCACATTGTGTTGAACTTCTTGGTATATCAAATGGTGATTTGAAGAAGGACAAGTTCTGCTTGTCTGGACACTTTCACTATGCGAGAGTATATGTCTCCGCCAAGTACCAAGAAATGAATATGCAATTGTTGAGGGGGAGCTTTTATTGTTTAAAGAGAATCATTCCTGATTTCAAAACTTGCATATCTTTATTCTGATGAAAAGTGGTTGAAATTCTCATCTCAGGGGGAGCTAGAAAATTCACAAGTCATGTCTTTTGAAAAATTCAAAACTCTTCTTGCATTACATCAATTTCCTTGCATGATGTCCTCATTCAGGTGTCTAGAGTCTAAAAATGATCCTTTGAGTGATCTTCTACATTCATTTGTCAACTCTCACCTATATTCTTTCAAAACTATAGAAATTCAAATTTCTTTCTAAGACTGAAGGATATTGTGTGTTCTGATTTTTTAAACATGTTTTTGTTTGCAATTGAAGTTGGATATGGATGATGTCTTTTTGTCAAAAATTCTCCAAAATTTATCAATTCAACAGAGCAATGGCACATGTGCTGAGAAACTGCACACCTTCACAATGAATGAAGTGCCATGCATGTCATGAGGCACTAATGCTATCTCTGTTCAAATGGGATTAAAAATCAAAATAAATGCAAAACAAAACAATTATGCAATTTTTTATGATGACTGAGTAACTGGAAATATTGGCGTCTGATAAACGTATATTTTCATGTCAAAAGGTCATCATTTACCCCTTTGAGACTTGATAATGAATAAATCTTCAGTATCCAGGGACTATAGTGTGTGAAAAGCATTAGTTCTTGAGTGAAAAAGATATATCTCATTTGATAGTTTGTTTCAAAACAATATATGTATGTCATTGGAGAATTTGTTTTAAAGAATCACTCTTATCCATCATCAAGTTGTTCTTAAAAATTGTTTAATGTCAACACACTTGATTTCAGTCTAAAAGATTTTTTTTTCTTCTTTGGAATTGAAGAATATAGTAGTGTGTAGTTGATTGTTAAATGTCTTATATCCCTCAAATTATCATTTTCAGGACTTAAGTCACTGAATGCTCATATCCTGTTGGATATTGTGTAAAACTTGATTTGTGTTGAATCTTTTCAAAAAATATAACAAATGAATTTTTTAGTCTCTTAAATATCCTTGAAATGATCATTCCACCCATTGATTATCATTGTAAAGTTATCCCAAAAGCTCACAAATTTTTTCAAAACTCAAATCAAAAATTTTCTTCAGGCCAGGTCGACACTAAACTCCTCTAGTGTCGACACACCTTGAGTCAGGTCGACACTAACCTCCTCTAGTGTCGACACTGAACCCATGCCAGACTCTTTTTCACCGCGGGCGCCGGTTAAGGTTTTGGTGTTCCTGCGGGGTAACACACCTTCAAAACCCCTTCTTTTCTTCTCCAGGTCGACCCGACGGTCTGGTTCTTTCAGGTTTCCGGCAAGGGTTTTGAACTCTCTCCATCTCCTTTCTCCTCCATCTCATCTCCACCCAATTTCTCTCATTCCTCTCTCTCTCCATCCCCCGATTCCACTCTGCTTCCATGGCACCCAAGAATCTTCCCCGCCGTGGAGCAAAATCAAGGGCCACGGCAAGGCCAATTCCGGCGGATGAGGTTCCCTCTTTTGAAAGGAGAACCAAGCGTCGCAATGATCCTGCAGAGCAGCCAGGATCTTCAGCTGCTAAGAGAGGTAGGGCATCCTCTTCAGGTCAAGGGTCTAAGCACCCTAGAAGGAAAACCCTGGACTCTTCTCCAGAAGTTTCTGAGAAGTCCACATCCTCATCCTCATCCTCCTCCTCAGAGTCCTCCCAGCCCACTAGGAAAACCCCTTCCAAACCCCTCAGTGCCGGGAAGACTATACTGAAACCAAGAGCAGTAGATTTGGATGACAGAGATTTGATAGCTGCATTTCCTGAAGTTTTAAGCTTCTTCAATTTTCAGTCTTGGCAGTCTTTCATTTCAGAATTTCGTATCATTTACCCTAGGCTTGTCCAAGAGTTTTATCAGCATTTGGAGTGCACAGATAAAGGGTATAAGTCTAAGGTCAAGGGTGTTGCCATTGACATGCCAACAGACATAGCTGCTTCAATTTTCAAAGTCAAAGATGAAGGAGAAGATTATCATAACTTTGAATTTAATCTCCATGAAGCCTACACCATATTGACTGGTTTGCCAGCAGATGAGTCAGACATTAAGCAAACTCATGTCACCAAATTCAACACCAACACCTTTCCCCCTGTCTTGAGGCTTACTCATCACATGCTCACTACCATAATCACACCTCAAGGTGGTGGGAGAGATAGGCTAACAGACATTCAAAGGTTTGTCCTTTTCTGTATGAGCAAGAGCATCAAGATAAACCTTCATGTAATCATGTACCAGATAATCTCTGAGACCACCAGGGCAGACTTGAAAAGATCACTTCCATATGCAGCTCATTTGACTGCAGTCTTCAAGCACTTTGGTGTGCCTTTAGAGAATGAGAAGTCTGAAAAAATCCCTAAGTCCAACATTTACTGCTTTAAGCATGTGCAGAAATTCATGGGATTTAGACTTGTTGGTGATCAAGTGAGAAGAGGGCCAGCTGCAGTAGAGGCCCCTGTAGTCCAAGAGGATCAGCCTCAAATGCAAGAGGGACAGCCTGAAATGCAAGAGGAACAGCCTCCAATGCAAGAGGACCAGCCTCAAATGCAAGAGGAACAACCTCCAATGCAAGAGGGCCAGCCTCAAGTGCATGAGGACCAGCCTCCCATTCATGAGGATCAGCCTCCTATGGCAGCTCAAGCTAATGACCCACTTATTGCCCCTCTTTCACCTCACATTCAGCCTTCCTCCTCCATGAACTTGGACACTGAAATCCCATCTTTTTCTCCACAACATCCAGTTCATGCATCCTCATCCTTTGGTGGACCTTCTGTTCCACCAGAGTTGCTTACCTTCCTAAATGACAAATTTGATACCTTGAACACATCCATTCAGACCATGTCATCAAATTTTGAGTTGAGGATTCAGAGATTGGAGAACACAGTATCTGCAAAATTCATTGAGCAAAAGGCAGCCTCAGACTATGCTGCCCAAAGATTCAACAGGTTGATTGGAACAATGGCAGATGCTTCAGTTGAGCTAAAGGAGCACCAGGATAAGTTGGAGATAGTCCTGCAGGGAATTTTGGCAAATTCCCAAGCAGATGTATTCAACACAAAGCAGACACTATCTGAGATTTCAAAGACAAGATTATCTTTTGCACATCTGGTTGACAACATGGAAGGAATGAGAAACCTGTCTGCCCATATAGATGAAGAAATATATGCACTCAAGATGGAATTCAAAGTCTTGAATAGGCCTAGTTGGACAGATGGTTCATCTTCCTCTTCACAGCCAAGGTCATCTGACTTCAGTGCAATTCAAGCTTCATTGTCCGAAAATTCAGAAAGAATGGAGAATCTTCTGCACACAAGACTCTCCACTCTTCAAAATCAAATGAAGTCTAGTATGAATTCAATGGGAAAGAGGCTCTCAGACATTGAGCAAATCTTGTTACCCATTCCTCCTCCTCCTCCTCCTCAGTGATGTACTTTCTTTTGATAATGTCAAAGGGGGAGAAGGTTGTTTGAAATTGTTTGAAATTGTAATGTTCATATTATCATGAATGAAATGAAATGATAAAAATTTTCTGTGCCCATTTTTATGCCTGAATGTGATTGAAATATTTTGAATGAATTTGAATGTGATGAATGCTTGTCAAGCTGCTTGACCTCTGTGTGAGAATAGCCTTCTTTTGCAACATTGTGTTTTTTATATGGTCAATTCTCAAATGTCACTAAAATTGTTCAAAGGTCCTTGACAAGTATTAATAAAAGAAAATGAAAATGCTTAAAATCACATTTCATTGAAAATTTTCAATTCAAAATGAACTTAATGTTACCATCATCAAAAAGGGGGAGATTGTTGGGTTGAGTGTGAATATGATTCATTTCTCCTCACATTTTGATGATGACAAGTTGTGATTTTAATGCATAACCATTGGAACATGTAAAATACATCACCTGAAATTACAATATTTAAATAGCATGGTTCCAAGCACATTTATCATTGATATTCATGATAATATATTTAACTAATGATTTATGTGTTTATTTTCTCAGGAACAAACATTTTCTGCAAAGGTAGTGTCGACACAACCATCCTTGGTGTCGACACAATGGTTCAGAACAAAGGCAGAAATGTGAAGAAAAGTTCATCTCAGGTCGACACAAGAGACATGTAGCAACCTGAATTTTTGCAAAAAAAAAAAATAATAAAAATTTAAATAAAACCTAGCTAAAGGAATATTTAAATAAAATAGTATTAAATAAAAACCCATTAAATGGAAAAGAGTAATGGGCTTTGCTTAGTGGACCCTCTAGAATTTATTGGGTCAAAATATGAATTTAAAATGGAGAATAATAAGAAAATACCTTAAATTCGTAACTAAAGTATTACTTAAATAGAAAAGAGTTATTTAATACATTAAATAGCTAGTTTGAGTCATAATAGGATTCCTAAACCTACCCTATATGGTTTAGCACGAATTTAGATCTCATCCAAGTCTAAATAGGGATTGGAAAGCAAGGAAGGAAGGTTAGAGTTAGGAAATCTCGGAATTTAGAGGAATTAGAGTAGAAATAGGAATAGGAATTCATATATGCATAAATACACCTCATAAACCCTCTGGCCGACCCTAGCTCGTTGCCAAAGGTTGCTGGACGTGGGGAAGAGGTCAAGGAGGAGAGGATCTCGTGGGAAGAAGGTGTTCTTGAAGCTTCTTCCTCGTTTGTGGGAGTTTCAACCCTAGAAGGCAAATAAATCCAAAGGTAGGCATTCTCACAAGCATAAACTATGAAACTTTTTCTGTAGGTTCTTCCTACCCTCTTGAACGAAACCCCCAAGTTTCATATTTTTCCATCCATCCTATCTTTTGTTCTTAAATTCTGAAGTTCTGCAAACATGATAACCCCGAGACATCATGTTAAATCCATATCTCCTTGTATACTTGATCCCATGCTATGAAATTTTTATTGTAAATACTTGATCTTGTTAGGGATCTTTTGACCCCGAAAGCCCTAATTTCTGTTGAGCATATTACTCGAATTAAATCCATCTTACTCCATGTGTCATGTTCTATGTTACTCATTCTTGTTCGTTCTCAAACCATGTTCAAACCATGCTCTCTCTCGAATCCCTCTTTACTGGAAGTACTCTCGCATGTCTGGTTTCATTTGCCACTGATTTCATGATTTTTCATCGCATATATATTTAGTTATGATTTTCTGAACGACCCTGTATCAATTTGATTCAAGTTGGTCCGCAATCCAAGCCTGGTCTGATTCCTGTCAGAGCCAGGCGCAGACCACCTGATTGCGACAGGCCGATATGTCGCCTTCTGGTGTGATTGCGACCGACCACCTGTCACTTTCTAAAGCCGTCGCGACGCCTTCCTTGTCGCTTTCTGAATGCGACAGTACCTACGTCGCGTTCTGGCCGCCTGAACAAGACAGCCCTGTCGCGACCCGTACAGGACCCTGTCGCGATCTGCCCTACCCCTGTCGCAATCCTCACTGGACTATGTCACCTTCACAGGAATTTTGGTGAAAAACCCATAAAAATATTTCTGTCACTTTCTAAATAATCCTTACGCCTTTTTACAGTTATACCCTCAGTAAAAACCTTGCCTAAAAATGGAGCAATATTGAATAATTTTAAATACATCTTCACGACTTATTTCTATCTATGATTTCTCTTACACATGCACACACATGAACCATCCATATTGGCTGAAACCTTGCAGAAAATATCTCATAATGTATTTGGTAATTTATTGAAATAAAGTACATTAATTGCCCTATTTTAAAAGGACTTGTATTTATTTCTCGCGTTGTTTATGTACCGATATCGACGCTCCACTATCCTAGAATTCCTCTAGAACGTCGAGCACCTGTTTTATATACACACTTTACTTGGCTTGTGGTGAACTCTCCGTCAGATATTCCTTTCGCCGGACTAGTGAACTCTTGCACAAGGCCTCCGTAAGTCTCCTCTGATCATGGATTCCCACATGGTCGACGAGCCGGTTGTACCCTAACACCCATTACACCTTTAGAGATCAATATGATCCAAACGGCTATTAGAAGTTCGCTCTTACCTTGAATCACGTCGAACCTCTGGACTTGTGCATAACATGGCCAGCGGAAAGATCGTGAATTCCACCTGACTGTCAATACGACGTGTGCGTGTTGTGCAACTGTTACTATCGCCTGTTTACTCATCGCATTACGTGCAATGTCCCCTAACTCTCATCCGTACTCTACTCGCTCGTCTATTCACGTTCACTCCACTTTCTCGTCTATTCATCTAGTGCTCTCATCTACTTATTGGTACTCTATATTGGCCATTGACTGATTGTCTAAAGATAAATAATATAACCAATGCCTGGCAATATATAAAGGGCCCGATCTGGTCCTGGGATGTGCGCCCGAAAGTGCTAGTGCCCATAGGAGTTAAATGATCAGAGTGTTTGGCATTACACTCAAGTGCTATCTATCTCGACTATCTATATGACAATCAAAACACAAAATGTGCTATACTCTCTCGATGTCTAGAATGACAAACAAGTGCTATACTCGTCGTGCTATTACTATACTTGTGCTAGTTGTGCTATGGCCATCCTGCTATTCGTGTTATACTCGATACTTGTGCTACTTTGGAAACTATACTCGCTCTCGTGCTATTGTGCTATCTCTTGCTATATTTGACTCTCTTGTACCTGCTATCTTTAGATACTCTGCCATTAAATGCTTTAATTAGTTAAAGCCTACTTGAGCCTGAGATTTAAGTCCTACTGGGCGTTATCGCTCACCCTACGTTATTTGATGTTGTGTTCTCAGGTGAGACCGAGGATGACATTTACACTCACGAGGAAGGGAATGACCAAGAGTGAAGCCAGGAGTACCCTCGAGTCATTATGTTATCCTAGAGTTGTAGTTAGTTATTTCCTTTTATTGAAATGTAATTGGGCCCTATAGATTGGCTCTGATATTAGTGGTTGTAACTAGACATTTGAGAAGTTATTAATGAGAAAGATTTGATTTAGTATTATTCAATGTGCAATGGTTTGATGTCTAGTATTTGCTCTATACCTTTTCTTGCAACTGCCTTCGCGCTCCGATATTCCGCGTTGGGGCGTGACAGTTTTGTGGTATCAGAGCCTAGGTTATTCTAAGTATAGGGTGATCTAGGTTGACCAGCCTCGACTAAGAGTCAGTAATCCTACCTATGAAAGATGTGGGTAGAACCATGCGTAATCAGCTAAAATAAACTCACGCACGCACAAATTAAACTTTTAATCAGCATTATAACTATCAAACTATTTTGTAGGAACTAAACAGCTACAATGACTGCGGAACGTGCCCAGATGAGAGGCATGCAACAGTCCCTCCAGGAACTGACTCGTGCCATAATACAAGCCACCCAGCAAGGCGGTGGTAACCGCGGAGGGAACCAACCAGGTGCAGGCGAGCTGCATCGCAATTTTAGGGGTCTGAACCCGCCTAGGTTCAGTGGGTCTACGGATCCAGACGAAGCGGAGCACTGGCTAAAGGAAACGGAAAGGATCTTCCGTGTAATGCAATGTGCGGACGGAGACAAACTCCTATTAGCGACTTTCCAATTGGAGAAGGATGCCCGCGCATGGTGGGAGTCCGTGGAAGCCACAAAGGAGAACAGCCAATTTACTTGGGCTGAATTTAAAAAAGCCTATAATGCTAAGTACTTCTCTGAACGAGTACAGGAAAAGAAAGCTGATGAATTCGCTGCTCTTAAACAGTAAGGCCTGATGGTAGCAGAATACGAAGCCCAGTTCTCTAGACTGGCACGCTATGCAGTACATCTGATCAACACTGAGAAAATGAAGGCTAAGCGCTTTCTAAATGGCCTAAAGCCTCAGTACATTACTCAACTGGCGCCACTCGACACACAAACTTATGCCGAGATGGTTAAGAAGGCCCAGCTACTGGAAGACGCTACGGACTTCACCGACCGTATCAAGGGGAAGTTCGTAAAGAAAGAAATGACCTCGGGACCAGCATCTGCTAAGCCGACCAACGGAAAAAAGCGTCCTTTCTACCCAACTGAGGGATCCAGCCAAGATGGGAAACCCAAGGTCTTCATCCCCAACACACCAACAAAGAGCCACTGCAAACACTGTGACAAACCTGGTCACACCGCTGAGGAGTGCTGGAGAAAAGCCGGAGCGTGTCTGCGCTGCGGAAGTCGCGAGCATCGCATACCTGAGTGCCCGATGCTGAAAGAAAATGAGAAGCGCACTGCTATGCCTAAGAAACAGGGCAGGCTGCAAGCCCTGCACAATGAAGAAACCATCGAGGAAGGTGGCGTGGTAGAAGGTACCCTACAAGTCTTTTCTTTGCCAGCGTTTGTGTTATTTGATACTGGAGCTACTCATTCATTCATATCTCAACACTTTGCTGATACCCTGACTGCAAAACCTACAACCATGGGTGGTGAATTCTCTGTCACAACACCCTTGGGGGAGAAGGAGAAACTAAACCAATACTTTCCATCTGCCGATGTAATGATCGGAGACCATAACCTAAAGGCCGACCTGGTATGTATGTCCATGGAAGGGTATGATGTCATATTGGGAGCCGACTGGTTGTCCACACATGGGGCAAGCGTCGATTGCAAGAAAGGAAGGGTAACGTTTAGTGACTTTCCTAAATTAGCATTCACTGGGATTAGACATAAGAAGCGGATGTCTCTAGTCTCCGCCTTAAAAGCCCATAACATGATAAGGAAAGGATGTTTTGCTTTCCTTGCGGCCATCATAGTCGAAAAGAAGGGTTCAAAAATAGAAGACATCCACATAGTCCAGGACTACCCAGATGTATTCCCTGAAGACTTACCCGGAGTTCCTCCTGAACGTGACGTCAACTTCGCCATTGAGTTGACTCCTGGAGCTGCACTGGTATCGCGTCAACCGTATCGGATGTCGCCTGCCGAATTGAAAGAACTGAAAGCACAACTGATGGAGCTGCTAGAGAGGGGGTTCATCAGACCAAGTACCTCCCCTTGAGGAGCACCTGTGCTATTCGTCAAGAAGAAGGATGGGTCGATGAGGCTGTGCATCGACTATCGACAACTCAATCAGCTTACCATCAAGAACAATATCCATTGCCTAGGATCGACGAACTATTCGACCAAATTTCTGGAGCGCAATATTTCTCCAAGATCGACCTTCGATCTGGTTACCATCAAATGAGGATCAAGGATGACGATATCTTCAAAACGGCCTTCAGGAGCAGGTATGGACATTACGAATTTGTTGTTATGCCTTTTGGTCTAACCAATGCTCCTGCAGCCTTTATGCAACTCATGAACAGCATATATCGGCCATACCTTGACAAATTTATGGTCGTCTTCATCGACGATATCCTCATATATTCAAAGACCAAGGAAGGTCATGAAGAACACTTGAGGACCGCACTACAAGTCTTACGAGACAACAAACTATATGCAAAATTAAGCAAGTGTGAATTCTGGCTCGAATAAGTATCTTTCTTGGGCCATGTCATATCAAAGGACGGCATCTCTGTTGATCCTTCCAAAGTCGAAGCTGTACTCAACTGGGAGAGACCAACCAATGTCACAGAAATCAGAAGCTTCTTAGGACCTGACATGGTACAAAGTACAACCCGGGATATACAGATGATACGAGATCGACTCAAGATTGCTCAGTCTAGACAGAAGAGCTATGCTGATAAGAGAAGACGGGATCTGGAATTTCAAATAGGAGATCATGTGCTATTGAAGGTATCTCCTACCCGTGGTATTCAAAGATTTGGAGTGAAAGGAAAACTTAGTCCAAGATTCATTGGTCCTTTCGAAGTACTTGAAAGGATTGGTGAAGTTGCTTACAGACTGGCTTTGCCGCCAAATTTGGCAAGTGTGCACAATGTCTTCCATGTCTCCATGCTTAGAAAGTATGTGTACGATCCTACACATGTCATTCGCCATGATGATCTGGTGTTAAACAAGGACATGACGTATGAGGAGAAGCCGATCAAGATATTGGACCGGAAGGTGCAACAACTCAGAAATCGTCCCATCCACGTGGTTAAAGTCCTCTGGAATAATCGCGGAGTAGAAGAAGCCACATGGGAACCCGAAGGCATTATCAGACGCAATTACCCGGATCTATTCGGTAAGCCATTTTCTCCTGTAAGGTCATATGAACTTGGGGACCAAATTCTTTTAAGAGGGGGAGGATGTAGCAACCTGAATTTTTGCAAAAAAAAAAAAAAAAATTTAAATAAAACCTAGCTAAAGGGATATTTAAATGAAAAGAGCATTAAATAAAAACCCATTAAATGGAAAAGAGTAATGGGCTTTGCTTAATGGACCCTCTAGAATTTATTGGGTCAAAATATGAATTTAAAATGGAGAATAATAGGAAAATACCCTAAATTCGTAACTAAAGTATTACTTAAATAGAAAAGAGTTATTTAATACATTAAATAGCTAGTTTGAGTCATAATAGGATTCCTAAACCTACCCTATATGGTTTAGCACGAATTTAGATCTCATCCAAGTCTAAATAGGGATTGGAAAGCAAGGAAGGAATGTTAGAGTTAGGAAATCTCGGAATTTAGAGGAATTAGAGTAGAAATAGGAATAGGAATTCATATATGCATAAATACACCTCATAAACCCTCTTGGCCGACCCTAGCTCGTTGCCAAAGGTTGCTGGACGTGGGGAAGAGGTCAAGGAGGAGAGGATCTCGTGGGAAGAAGGTGTTCTTGAAGCTTCTTCCTCGTTTGTGGGAGTTTCAACCCTAGAAGGCAAATAAATCCAAAGGTAGGCATTCTCACAAGCATAAACCATGAAACTTTTTCTGTAGGTTCTTCCTACCCTCTTGAACGAAACCCCCAAGTTTCATATTTTTCCATCCATCCTATCTTTTGTTCTTAAATTCTGAAGTTCTGCAAACATGATAACCCCGAGACATCATGTTAAATCTATATCTCCTTGTATACTTGATCTCATGCTATGAAATTGTTATTGTAAATACTTGATCTTGTTAGGGATCTTTTGACCCCAAAAGCCCTAATTTCTATTGAGCATATTACTCGAATTAAATCCATCTTACTCCCAGTGTCATGTTCTATGTTACTCGTTCTTGTTCGTTCTCAAACCATGTTCAAACCATGCTCTCTCTCGAATCCCTCTTTACTGGAAGTACTCTCGCATGTCTGGTTTCATTTGCCACTGATTTCATGATTTTTCATCGCATATATATTTAGTTATGATTTTCTGAACGACCCTGTATCAATTTGATTCAAGTTGGTCCGCAATCCAAAGCCTGGTCTGATTCCTGTCAGAGCCAGGCGCAGACCACCTGATTGCGACAAGCCGATATGTCGCCTTCTGGGTGTGATTGCGACTGACCACCTGTCGCTTTCTAAAGCCGTCGCGACGCCTTCCTTGTCGCTTTCTGAATGCGACAGTACCTACGTCGCGTTCTGGCCGCCTGAACAAGACAGCCCTGTCGCGACCCGTACAGGACCCTGTCGCGATCTGCCCTACCCCTGTCGCAATCCTCACTGGACTATGTCGCCTTCACAAGAATTTTGGTGAAAAACCCATAAAAATATTTCTGTCACTTTCTAAATAATCCTTACGCCTTTTTACAGTTATACCCTCAGTAAAAACCTTGCCTAAAAATGGAGCAATATTGAATAATTTTAAATACATCTTCATGACTTATTTCTATCTATGATTTCTCTTACACATGCACACACATGAACCATCCATATATGGCTGAAACCTTGCAGAAAATATCTCATAATGTATTTGGTAATTTATTGAAATAAAGTACATTAATTGCCCTATTTTAAAAGGACTTGTATTTATTTCTCGCGTTGTTTATGTACCGATATCGACGCTCCACTGTCCTAGAATTCCTCTAGAACGTCGAGCACCTGTTTTATATACACACTTTACTTGGCTTGTGGTGAACTCTCCATCGATATTCCTTTCACCGGACTAGTGAACTCTTGCACAAGGCCTCCGTAAGTCTCCTCTGATCATGGATTCCCACATGGTCGACGAGCCGGTTGTACCCTAACACCCATTACACCTTTAGGGATCAATATGATCCAAACGGCTATTAGAAGTTCGCTCTTACCTTGAATCACGTCGAACCTCTGGACTTGTGCATAACATGGCCAGCGGAAAGATCGTGAATTCCACCTGACTGTCAATACGACGTGCGCGTGTTGTGCAACTGTTACTATCGCCTGTTTACTCGTCGCATTACGTGCAATGTCCCCTAGCTCTCATCTGTACTCTACTCGCTCGTCTATTCACGTTCACTCCACTTTCTCGTCTATTCATCTAGTGCTCTCATCTACTTCTTGGTACTCTATATTGGCCATTGACTGATTGTCTAAAGATAAATAATATAACCAATGCCTGGCAATATATAAAGGGCCCGATCTGGTCCTGGGATGTGCGCCCGAAAGTGCTAGTGCCCATGGGAGTTAAATGATCAGAGTGTTTGGCATTACACTCAAGTGCTATCTATCTCGACTATCTATATGACAATCAAAAACACAAAATGTGCTATACTCTCTCGATGTCTAGAATGACAAACAAGTGCTATACTCGTCGTGCTATTACTATACTTGTGCTAGTTGTGCTATGGCCATCCTGCTATTCGTGTTATACTCGATACTTGTGCTACTTTGGAAACTATACTCGCTCTCGTGCTATTGTGCTATCTCTTGCTATATTTGACTCTCTTGTACCTACTATCTTTAGATACTCTGCCATTAAATACTTTAATTAGTTAAAGCCTGCTTGAGCCTGAGATTTAAGTCCTACTGGGCGTTATCGCTCACCCTACGTTATTTGATGTTGTGTTCTCAGGTGAGACCGAGGATGACATTTACACTCACGAGGAAGGGAATGACCAAGAGTGAAGCCAGGAGTACCATCGAGTCATTATGTTATCCTAGAGTTGTAGTTAGTTATTTCCTTTTATTGAAATGTAATTGGGCCCTATAGATTGGCTCTGATATTAGTGGTTGTAACTAGACATTTGAGAAGTTATTAATGAGAAAGATTTGATTTAGTATTATTCAATGTGCAAGGGTTTGATGTCTAGTATTTGCTCTATACCTTTTCTTGCAACTGCCTTCGCGCTCCGATATTCCGCGTTGGGGCGTGACAAGACAGATTCCAGAGAAATATATGAACAGATTGCCATCTCAGGTCGACACCAAATCAGGCAGTGTCGACACTAGATAGCCTTCCCAGAAGGCCTATTTTTCTGTTTGGGACAGCAGGTCGACACTGAGCCATCTCAGGTCGACACTACAAGGGATCAGGTCGACACTGAACCATATCAGGTCGACACTAGAGACCTCTCCCAGGGACTTGTTTGGCCAGTCTGGGACAGTGTGTCGACACACCCCTTGGGCAGGTCGACACACTCCGGAATCTCTGTAACTTAAGATTCCTCCTAGACACGTGACACCCCAGGGAGATGTCAGATCATTCTTGGATCATGTGCCCATGTACCCCAAGGGTATCTTTCAGATATTTAGGGTATAAATACCCTCCTTAAGGGCACTCATCCCTAAGAACCCTTTCACAGCCTCCAAGAGATCCGGTTGGCGGCTGGAAGGTTCCTCCTCCCTGTTTTGCTCCCTCCTGTGCTTCCACACCTCAATTCACCCTCCTCCAAGCACAAGGATAGAAGTCTGATCAACATGAAGCACTAGCATCAACTTCAAAGGAGCAGATCAAGTAGAAGCCAATTTCTGTGAAGAATTCAAGGACGATCCTGAAGATCAAATTGCAGAGCATCGTCCAGGAACTTCCAGAGATTAAAGCACTTCACAATTCGACCTTCTACAAGGGAGTACATCTGAAGAGAAGAGTCTATCAATCAATACTCATGTTCCTTTTTCTCTTCTGAGTGATTCTGAGATTATGCATGAGTTGTTGCATGAGTCTCATGAATTAACTCTGGTTGGACTAGATCTGTTGCTAGAGGATCTAAGTCTTGTGTTTTTCTAGCAAGTTGTTTGTGAGCCTGTGTGCTCAGGAGTTTGTGAGTCATCGTGCTCACTGTGTGGTTTGATCCGTCGTGCTCAATTTGGAGTCGTCGTACTCCGGTTGTTGTTTGAGCCGTCGTGCTCAGTTTGGAGTCGTCGTGCTCCAGGTGTTTGGAGTCGTCGTGCTCCAGGTGTTTCTTGAGTCGTCGTGCTCAAGGGTGTTTGGAGTCGTCGTGCTCCTGTGTGAGTTGTACTCAAGGTTTTTGAGTAGTGTGGCCTCACTGTGTGAGGGGTGGACGTAGGAGTCACTGGAGGTGATTTACGAACCACCTAAAAATCCTCTGTGCATTGGTTTGAATTGTGGTTTGCCTTTGTATCTCGCTAGATGCATGCATAGGGATTTCGTTCACACTACTAATTGATTTGCTCACACACCCAAATCACACTTCAGATCAGTAAATTAATTAGGTGATTTGATCTCTGATTAGAAGTAATTTTTAATTGCTTAAGCTTCCGTGTTAACTGGCATTAGATCTATTCAACCCTCCCTTCTAGATCTTGTCCTCACCTTATCTCGATCCTTCACATAGCATGTAGGCTCAGCTTTCTTTTGATCCTTTCCTTCTGTCTTCTTAAAGTCTTTATTTTTCTTGAAATATCTTCTACTGGACTGATACTTTTTCTTCTTTTCTAGTATTCTTTGTAGCCTTCTTGATAACATCGCTTCTTCATCTTCGTCGTCTTCATTGCTTTGATTATTGTCTGAAAATTCTTCTGATAAGTCTTCTTCAGCTTTGAGTGCGTTGGAGTGCTTCTTTCTACTAGAAGATTCTCCTAACCTTTCCATGTTAATCTCATGGGCCATAAGGGATCCAATGAGTTTCTCTAAAGAAATTCTTTTCAAATCATTTGCTTCCTCTATTGCTGTCACCTTGGGAGTCCAAGAGGATGGTAGGGATCTAAGGATTTTCCTTACCATGTCTCTCATCTCATAGCTTTTTCCTAATCCAGCTAACCCGTTGGTGATGTCTGTAAATCTGTTGAACATCTGTGTAATAGTTTCTCCTGACTGCATCTGAAACCTCTAGTACTGTGTCACCAGAATGTCTATTCTAGTTTCTTTTACTTTGTCAGTACCTTCGTATGTGATTCTTAGCTTCTCCCACATCTCCATCGCTGATTTGCAGGCTGAAACTCTATTAAATTCTTTCTTGCTAAGTGCACAGCATAATATGCTCTTAGCTTTGCAGTTGAGAGATATCTTCTTTCTATCATCTTCTGTCCAGTTGTCTCTGTTGTTTAGAACAACTAGATCGCCTTCTTCCACTATGGACCATATATGAAAATTGAATCCTTGTAGGAAGTATTCCATTCTTGTTTTCCAGTAGGTGTAATCTTCTCTGTCGAACAGCGGTGGCTTGTTGACTGACTGACCTTCGGAGTGACCTTGGGCTGCCATTTGATCTTTTCTCTTCAGATCGTTGGATCTTCTTCTTTATCGAAGAGACTACCTCTGATACCACTTGTTGCCCAGCTAGCAAGCCCAGAGGGGGGGTGAATGGGATTCTTAAAATTAATGAGTACCTTAAACCTGTTCACAAAACAGTCACACAGAACACACTTCGATGGGTGTTAGAGTTAGTAAAGAAAGATAGTAAACACAAAGTAAGCACACAGACTACACAGAGAATTATCCTAGTTCGGACCTCCTCTCCACAGGAGTCCTACGTCCAGTCCCTGAGCAACAACTCAGGCTTTCACTACCTAAGGGTACAGTCCGCCTTATGGACGTTTACACACCCAGTCACAACTGGTCTTCTCTTCACAACCCGAAGAGGACATACACCACCCTGGATACCACCAGGTCTTCCTTCTACTCGAAGGGAACACACACCCTGGTAACCCCAGGTCTTCCTTCAACACGAAGGGAACAAACACAAGAAAATTATTAATAAAAACAAGCCCCTAGATCCTGGATCTGAAGCTAAAACTGAGAGGAAAAGATCTATAGTCAGGGACACTCTCAGTTTTCAGAAGCTCTCAAGACTAACACAATGAACGCAGAGAGCTAAGAGCTAGACAATCAAAGGAGTGAGGCTTTTTGCTCAATCAGATGCTCACAGAAAAGCTTGTTAAAGATTGTTGTAAGAGTTGTGTAGTTTCTGGAGCTTCAGTCTTCTTTATATATCTTCTATTTGAAATTCGAACGTTGAAATGTCCGTTGTCTCTAGGCTTTCGTTTACGTTAGACTGCATGGTTCTGTAGAGCTTCTTGTTCAGCAGTCCTTAGCGTTCCATGCACGCAACAAGAGAGAGGATCCTCGATGATGTCTGTTATCTTCCGTACTATCCAATGTTGTATTGAGGTGTGCTGTCAGAGACCTGCACGTATTTAAATGCTAAACAATAGACAGCTAAGTTGTCTCTTGTTGTCAGTCAACGTTAGATTGATTTTATACAGAAGTAGAAGTTCCATTCTGTTCTTCTAAAAAGATGTTTATAGAATAAGCATGAGAATAGAAGATATCGATTGCATGCACTGCAGTGATACGTTCAGTCATAATAAATGCATGGTTGTCAGAAGGATATACGTGAAGACTTTGACTTTTCAACGAACTCAGAGACGAGTTCAAATATCAAGTCGTTATATTCCATGAAATCGTTACATGTATGACTTATGAAATCGTTATGCAAATGAGTTGATGTTCATGTAAACTGTTGTGCTCTCATAAGCAAATCGATATATATAAATCGTTATGCATTAATAACCAAATCGTTGTAGAGACAAATCGTTGTGACTCCATAAGCAAATCGTTATGCACAAGTCGTTATAATCAAATCGTTGAAGATAATGTGAATGAATCATTGTTTGCTGTATCGAATCGTTACAGCGACCAAGTCATTATGTAACTTAAAGAATCGTTACAGTAACAGAGTCGTTATGTAACTTATCGAATCGTTACAGGAATCAAATCGTTTTGAAACTTGATGAGTTGTTGTGACACTGAAATCGTTGTTCTCACTTATCAAATCGATGTGAGAGCAAATCGTTGTTCTTTCTTAAGAAATCGATGTGATCACTTATCGAATCGTTATGGAAGCGAATCGTAATGAATACTTAACGAATCGTTATGAAAGCAAATTGTTATGATCACTTACGAAATCGTTGTGAGGGAAAATCGTTGTGATCACTTAATGAATCATTGTGAGGGCAAATCGTTGCAATCACTTAATGAATCGTTGTGAGGGAAAATCGTTGCGATCACTTTAACGAATCGTTGTGAGGGCAAATCGTTGCGATCACTTATCGAATCGTTGTGATGGCAAATCGTTGCGATCACTTTAACGAATCGTTGTGAGGGCAAATCATTGTGATCATCATTGTGATCACTTGTCGAATCGTTATGAAGATGGACTGCAATAGAATAGAAATGACTTATGAAATCGTTATAGAATCAAAATCGATGTGATTGAGGAAATCCTTATGATTCAAAGGAAATCGTTATACCAACTAACGAGTCGATGTGAACTTAGAAAATTTCATGCTTTGAACTTACATTGCTATAGAATAAATACTACTTACCCATTTAGCTTGATATTCCTTGTTTCATTTCCTGTACTCAAATCTCATAGAAAATATGTTAGATTAAACTTTATATAGTTTTGTTAATCACCAAAATATATATGTAATTAATTTAAATTACATGGGGATAAACTGATCATCAATCTCCCCATTTTCGGTGATGACAAAACTTAACAATGAGCGTAGATGATCTGAAATGAATCTAAACGAAATTGCGGAAATATAAGAAATATATTTCAGAAGTACTATATTTCTCCCCCTTTTGTCATTAATCAAAAAGATACCACAAGGTGAGAAAGACAGAGAGAAAAGATAGTGAGAAAATAAGAGAGAGATATTTAATTGTCTTGAGGAGTTATAGGGATGTAAAAAGCAGGAGACAAAAGAGAGGCGTGCCAACGAATAATGGGCAAGGCCTGTCGTTCTTGCTCCTCAAAATAAACCTGAAAAGCCCCAGAAGAAATGGCGTAAGATGGTCCCATGTCAGGCAACATCCTTTGAATACGAAGCTGCCGTTGAGTACTCAGAAAATTGCCATATTCATCGGTGCCAAGGGAAAGTTTGTAGGTACTGAATGAACCAAAACTGGCGAACCGAAGAAATTGGTTGATCTTGATAGGATAGAATAACTTATGCTGCAGAAGATCTTGCTTCAATGCCAAAAATAGCTTGTACCGCTCGACCCACTGAAGATAAGAGTCCTGAACTAAATTGATAGAATTCAGGTCCAAGAATGCTTCAGCTATGAGAGTAGGCTTGCCAGCCTTAAACAAGGAGCTGTTTAAGGCTTCCAATTGAAGAGCTGACTGATTATAGTACTTTTCTCAGTCAGTGGGAGAAAGCCTTTCACATTATGACAGCAGAGGAGCAAGGACTTCAGAGGAAATTTGGCCTAGGTGAAATTCTCTGAAGATGAACCTTTGGAAGGATGGAAGTCGACCCTGTTGAGCTGATATCCTTCCCATGATGCGAGCGAATCTCTCAAAGATAATAGGACCTACTGAGGAGTCCATGACCAAGGAATGCAGCTTAGGAAGGAATACAGAGTCTGGAATTTACAGGGTGGCGAAATCCACTTTGAAAGAGTAGTTGACTGGATTTGCAATTTTTAATGAAGCGACTGCACCCTGGAACTGTCCCAACTGGACTTCAGGTAACTTGTGAAGATACTGGTAATCATTGAATAACTGAAAGTACCTAATGGGCTTTACTTCCTTTTGAATGAAAGGGGCCCAGAGGGATTTATGATGAATGACAAACCACTCAGAGAGAGTGAGTGGAGAGTCCCTGGGTGGAAACCTATCTGACTTTGCAAGAAGATATTTCCTATAGAAAGCCGAGTGCCCTTTGGCCCACTGATCTTCAGATTTGCATTCAGCCATTTTGAAGATTTTGGATTGATCAGTTTTTGAGAAGTGGTTGTAGGGAAGGACAACATTTAGGTGATTGGTCAGATTTAGAAAAGAAACACCAAAAATGGTGGCAAGAATACATTTTTGAAGATATTCTCGATAGAGTGGTTTCCTCCGATTTTCAATAGTGAGGGAAAACCAAAGAGGAGGAAATTTAGGTTCGGTGGGAAGAGCAAGAGCAGTGGAGAGTTTCCTCTTTTTAGAGACAGGACTAGAGGAGTCAGTCCTGTGGACATGAGAGGCAACTGACAGAACTGTATGGATGGTGGAGATTTCCAACTCATCCTCGATTTTTTCTAGAAATGGACCTTCGAGTTGAGCACCTTCAGGAATGAAGGTGACAAAGGAAGGAGGAGTGGGAGGATGGAGAAATGTTTGATGAGTAGAAAAAGGTGAGATGGATGGTCCATCTAAAGAAGGAACAGAGGAAGAGGAGGCTCCAAAAGATGATGAGGCTGGAGGGTCTTCGGAAATGAGAGGAGGTAGAATGGATGTAGAGGAGGCAGGAGGAGAGGTGGATTGAGATGGAAAAAGAGTTGGGGAAGAGATGGTGCGAGGCATGGATTGTTTGAAGGTGATGGGAGCTGGAGGTGCTGTGGATGAAGAGGGTGGTGAAGGAGGGGCAGGTGTTGCAAGAGATGAAGTCTCATGGGCTTTGGGAGCAGCTGCAGGCTCTTCTACTCTTGGAGACACATCCTCGGAGATCATTGGCCCTGGTGGCCCTACCACAACCTCAGGTGGCCCGGATGACCCTGCTGGTTCTACTACAATTGGCCCTGATGGCCCTGCACTTTCTTCTGCTGGCGTTGGCTTTGATGGCCCTGCATTTTCTTCTGCTGGCCTTGGCCCTGATGGCCCTTCATTGCTAACCGTTTCAGCAGGTGAGTGAGCTAGAGGGGCAGAGGTGGATTGCTCCCTCGACGAGGTAAGCTTCTTGACACTGTCGAACTTACCTTTCATCCATCTGCATAATTGCTTGAACATTTTAAAATCATCTCTCAAGCTGTGTACCTCAGTGGACAAGGCTCCAATCTCACTTGCTGCTGAGGTTTGGCTGATAAGGATAAACTGAATATCAAACTGCAGAGATGTGAGAATCTTTCCTTGCTCATTCAGCCTTGAAATAACTGACTTCAACTAAATCTTCAGCTGCTTCTCCTTGGGTTTCCTATGAGCTACTCTTTTCCTCTTTCTATGTGCCCTTGCAATGGGCTCCTCGAATTCAACATGCTCTTCATTATCCATGGGGACACTTTCAGTGTGCTCCCCCTGAGGAGCTGCCTCCTCATCAATAGATTGCTCCCCCTCAATAGGAGCATCTTCCACTGATATTTTTTCATGAGCAACTGCTTGCTCCCCCTGACTGGGAGCTTCCTCCATGATGATCTCATCAGTGTGGCCTGATGCCACAGCTTCTGGAGCTACTGATTCACTGAATCTCTCAGGCTCCCCTTGAGTGCTAGAGATGGATTCCAGCACATCTCTAAGAATGGATGCCACAATAGTGGTGGGGTTTAGATCTTCAGAGGTTCCCACAACTGGCAAAATATTCTCTGGAGGAATTTCTTCAATTAGGCTGCCAATGGCCACAGATTCTTCTACTCTGGCCTCTGCTGCTGCTGGTTGATCTGCTGCTGCTTGAGTCACTGCTTCTTCTGCTAGTGCTGCTGTTGGTGCTGCTGCGGCTGATTCCTCTTGAACCATTGGGACTGATGTTGCTACAGCTGCTTCTCCTACCTCTTCTTGGACTTCTTGGGCTTCGCCAATGATGGCCTCACCCTCAGCCACTGAGGTCTTAGTCCATAGGCCGTTTACTAGTGAAAATCCGCTCTTCCTTAAGTTCCTGCTGCGGATTGCCTGCCCCATCTTCTTAGAAACATCTCCTACCACTCTGATGCCATAATGCTGAAATACTTTGGTCAAGAGATGGTCATAGGGTAGATAGACGTTCAACTTGCTCTTCTTATCCCATACCTGCGGGCTTGCAAACTTCATCCTTTCAATCATAATCTCTGCTATGTTGATTTCCTGGTTCTGGATGGCCCAGAACATCAAGTACGAGTCCGCCTTGGTACAAGTTGAAAAGGTAGCACTTCGGGGGATCAAAATTTAACAGACAATGAAGTGCAGAAGGCGATTAAATGCATTTAACTAGTTGATTTCTAACTTTCCATCCTTCAATCTGTATTCGGGACCAACAATCCCTAATCCTTTCGCCTGGATATCCACAGTATGAACTCCACTGTGACCAGAAGTAGTCACACCAAAGAGTGATGCTAATAAATCTCGTGTGACCCTAATCTGGGTACCCTTGACCATGGAAGTCAAGGTCCCATCTTCCTCTGTCTTCAGACATACATAGAATGCCTTTACTAGGTCAGGGTAACTTACTTCTGAGAAGGTGGCCATCTTCGTCCACTTCAATCTGTCCAAAGCTGCAGTCACGCTGCCCATGCCATTCTTCTTCAAATCTGCCACATCTACAGCCTTTTGTCCGCATAGCTTGGTCTTTACGGACGTGAACCTTTCATGCTACTCAGCGGTGAGAAATACAGCTCCATAGCCCCCTACGCTACCGGATACACCAGAAGAGGCCATGGTTTTGAATGGAAGAGTTTCTGGAGGATTGGAAAGAGGATTGGAATAGGAATCCTCAAGACATTTTCGGCGGGAAGGAGTTGGAAGCTTTGAAATCTCAGAGAGTTGATACCGGTGTCGATGGGGTACCGCCTCAGGCGGTGGACGAGAAAGGTAAAGGTAAGAGGTGAATCGTTCTCACACAGATTTCAGGATAAATCAAAGGAATAATGATTTTTCAAAATTGGAGGCGCCAAAATAGCAGAAAACGACAAAAAAATGAGTTCGATAGGAATAAACTCTTATAAAATAATGAACCGTCAAGACAAACTTAAAAGGATAGGCAATAATTGGAATTTTGCTCAAGTTTTTGAGAGGAAAAATAATTTTAATTCTGAAAATTAATATTTCAGTTTTATACAGATGATTCTTTCACAATTTACACATGCCTAATTCCCTTCTAAGAGAAGTAAATCTCTCTTCAGGTAAGGCCTTTGTGAAGATATCTGCTAACTGATTATTAGTATCAATAAATGAAATATCAATGTTGCCATTTTCTACATGATCACCAATGATATGATATCTAACCTCAATGTGTTTAGTCCTTGAGTGCTGTACTGGATTCTTGGTTAGATTTATAGCACTGGTGTTGTCGCATAACAATGGAATTGTCTTGATATGTAACCCATAATCCTCAAGTTGTTGCTTGATCCATAGGAGTTGTGTACAGCAACTTCCAGCAGCTACGTACTCAGCTTCAGCTGTTGACAGAGCTACTGAATTTTGTTTCTTTGAGGACCATGATATCAAGCAACTTGCAAGGAATTGACAACAACCACTGGTACTTTTTCTGTCTATTTTGCATCCAGCATAGTCAGCATCAGAGTATCCTACTAAATTAATTTCACATGATTTTGGATACCATAAACATAAGTCATGAGTTTTAGCAAAATATCTAAAGATCCTTTTAACACTAATTAAATGAGATTCTTTAGGATCTGCCTGATACCTAGCACACATGCATACACTAAACAATATATCAGGTCTGCTTGCCGTCAAATAGATTAGAGAATCTATCATACCTCTGTAGATCTTTTGTTCTACCTTCTTACCATCTTTGTCACTGTCCATCCTTGTTGATGTGCTCATAGGTGTTGATAATGGCTTGGCATTTTTGAATCCAAACTTCTTTAAGAGTTCCTTGGTATATTAGGCTTGACATATGTGTGTGTCTTCTTTTTCTTGCTTGATTTGCAATCCAAGGAAGTAGTTGAGCTCCCCCATCATGCTTATCTCGAATTCTCCCTACATAATCTTCTCAAAATACTTGCAAAGAGATTCATCAGTAGAACCAAATATTATATCATCAACATATATTTGAACTATCAAAATATGTTTGACTTTAGATTTAACAAATAATGTACTGTCTACTTGACCTCTAGTGAAATCATGATCTAATAGAAATGCACTTAGCCGATCATACCATGCTCTTGGTGCTTGCTTTAATCCATATAGTGCTTTGTGCAATTTAAATACATGATTTTGAAAATCAATGTCATCAAAACCTGGAGGTTGTTCTACATAAACTTCCTCCTTAATGAACCCATTTAGGAATGCAGATTTTACATCCATTTGAAATAATTTCAAATCTAATGTAGATGCATATGCAAGTAATATTCTAATAGCCTCAAGTCTAGCTACTGGTGCATAGGTTTCATCGAAATCTATGCCTTCCTCTTGGGAATAGCCTTGAACTACCAATCTGGCCTTGTTTCTTATGATCACACCAGCTTCATCCAATTTATTTCTGAACACCCATTTGGTGTCAATCACTGGATGATCTGATGGTCTAGGAACAAGTGACCATACCTGGTTTCTCTTGAACTGATTCAGTTCATCTTGCATGGCTAAAATCTAAGATTCATCAGTGATAGCTTCATTGACTATCCTAGGCTCTATTTGAGAAACAAAAGCTAAATAATCACATAGAATTATGTTACCTCTTGTTCTTACCCCTACAGATGGATCACCAATAATGTTTTCAGGAGGGTGATCTCTCTTGTATCTCCATTCTTTTGGAAGATTCTCATGTACTATGTCCTTTTGTTGCAGGTCTTCCAGAGGTGGATCTTCCTTGTCCTCAATTGATGAGTTCTTTAGCTTTTTGGACAATTCATCTGCATCATCATTATCACTATCTTCTTCCTTTCTCAAGGAGGGGTTAGTTTCATCAAAGATAATGTGTACTGTTTGCTCAATTAATAAAGTACGCTTATTAAATACCCTATAGCATTTAGGTTTAGATGCATACCTCATGAAGATGCTTTCATCTGATTTTGCATCTAGCTTACCAATGTCTCTTTTGCCGTTGTTGTGGATGAAACATGGACACCCGAATGTCCTGAAGTGACTGATCTTCGGCTTCTTTCCTTTGTACAATTCATATGATGTTTTCTTTAGAATCGGCCTGATCATCACCCTGTTGATTATGTAACAAGCTGTGTTAACTGCTTCAGCCCAAAAGTACATTGGTAGATCATATTCTGACAACATCGTTCTTACCATATCCAATAGGGTTCTGTTCTTTCTCTCAACAACTCCATTCTGCTGTGGTGTTCTTGGTGCTGAGAAATTGTGCTCTATTCCTTGGTCATCATAGAACTTGGAAAATTTCTCATTTTAGAATTCTCCTCCATGATCTGATCGGATTCCAACAATGCTGAACTTTTTGTCTTTCTGAGCCTTTTTGCTGAAGCTCACAAAACTTTCGAATGTATCATCTTTGTGTTCTAGAAAGGACACCCATGTGAATCTTGAATAATCATCTACTATAATGAATCCAAAATTCCTCCCTCCAAGACTTGTGGTCCTCATTGGCCCAAATAAATCCATATGTAGGAGTTCTAAGGGTTTAGAGGTTGTTACCACAGTCTTTGACTTGAAAGATGACTTGGTGTGTTTTCCTTTTGCACATGGTCCACAGACACCGTCCATCCTTGTGCTGACCTTTGGTAGACCTTCCACTAGGCTTCTCTTGATCAGCTTTCTCATGCCATCCAAACTGCAGTGGCCCAATCTTCTGTGCCACAGCTCAGTTGACTGCTCCTTACTTACTGGTAAATAGATATCCTGGTCCTTTAATTCTTCCAGGTAAAGTACGTGAAGATTATTTTCTCTGTTAGGTTCGAAAATCACTGCTCCGTCCTTTATGATGTTGCACTTTGACTCTTGGAATCTGATTTGATGTCCTCTGTCATATAGCTGGCTTATGATGATTAGGTTGTGCTTCAGACCTTTTACGCATAGAACATCTTCAATAAACATTTTCTCTTTATTGCCAACAGATCCGCATCCTATCACTGTTCCTTTTCCGTTGTCTCCATATGTCACTGTGCCTTCTTCAGCTTCGAGGTTAAAGAACAGCTTTCTATTACCTGACATATGCCTTGAACATCCACTATCCAGATACCATTTTGATGCTCGAAGGTTTCCCTGAAATGAAAACATCAAGCTTTAGGTACCCAAGTTATTTTGGGTCCTGGTTGGTTAGTGTCATCAATTTTTCTTTTAATTATCCATTTTTGTGTTTGGTTGGACAAGTTATTTTACTGTGACCTTGTTGCAATGGCTACAGTATGTTGTTTTAGTTACCTTTTCATACGGAACGTACTTAAGGTTTGATTTAAATGAAGTATCTTGTTCAGTTACAAATTTAGGAGTTGGATACGTTTTAGGATAAACTTTAGTTTCTTCGTCATCGGGGGGAGTATAACCTAATCCATGTTTCTTTTTACCTGATCGTCTAGCACCTTTCAATATTAATGTTGTTTTGCCATTAGTAAATTTTTCTAGTGTGCTTCATAGTTTTTCATTTTCTTCTGTTAGTTAAGCTGATCATCACTGACCTAGTGGCGTGTCCGAGGTGCAGGGTGGTTCTGCTTGTGGGCCCTCGACCTTGTGGAGGTCTGAGGTGGCCGTGCCTGTGGTGAGACGGTGCTTCTCATGTGTTTTCTCGGTGTCTCTCGTGGTGACACCTGGTTGTTCCTTCCCGACCTCGTGAAGGTCCGGGAAGTTGGTGCTTGTGTCGTGAGACTCTGGTCTCACATGGTTGCTCCGGTGTTCCGTGAGCTCCTTTGTCTCGGCGAGTGTGTGCCGAGGTGTTGCTTCCGCATTGTGTTTGACTCCGCTGATTCTGTGAGAGTCGTGTTTGGCCCGACCCTGGTTGTGGTCGTGGTGTTTACTCTGTTCCGCTGCTTTGTAGAGTAGTTTTGCTTCCGCTTGTTGGAGTTCCTGCTGCTCTGGCTGGTAAGGGACTGGTAATCCCTACTGAGCCTTGTTCGCGAGGCTTACCCCCCCTACTCTCTTCAGGTAGGGACTCGCTGTCGCAGGAGTTCGTTGACAGACGGTCGTGGTGGCGGCTTGTTCGCCGTGCATTGCCAGCAGTGTGAGTTGTGAGCATGAGTGCTCTTTGTATTGTGAGTTAAGAGTGGCCTTTTTGCAAGTCCTCGGGGTATGCCCCTTAAGGACTGCACCTTTCTTTCTGTACCTGTACTTTTATTTGGGACATGTTGTACATAATTTCCTTATTAATGTACAAACTTTCTTGTTATAGTTATTTGAATTCATTGCTTATCTCACTGGACTAAATTCTAACCCTTCCGGGTCTTCGGATGCGTGGGTGGCGGCGCGACCTTTGGGGGTCCCTGGCGGGGGTCCGGGAGGTCGGGTCGTTACACTGAAGCTCAATGGGGTGAACTCTTCAAGCCCCTCTATGTTGGATACTTGCAATAGTTAGCCTTATCTGGAGCTACAACCATGGTGTATCCCCTGAAAAATTATCTCCATGAAAGGTACTTGGGAAGATTTAAAAGAATAAGTGCAGTTTGGCAGAAAAGATATGAAGTACTAAAGAATCTGAACGCAGCTATTCAAGAGAATCATTTGGGAGAAAACATTTCTTACACTCAACTCCTGACTCATGGAAAGATCAACCTTCAGAAGTGTGAGTTAAATTCCAATCCAGTGGTAGAGTATGACAATTTCTTGAAGATACAGTAGACTTCTTGTCGTCTTCCTCATTTGTCATACCATGAATTCCACACATCTAAACCCCTAAAACTCAAAACCCATCTTATTGCATCTTACATTTACAACCTACCTCCTCCTTCAAAGGATGATCCAGAAGCTGATCCTTCACTGTGCCCTTATTTGATTAATTGAGCTTCAATCAGACAAACACTTTGTGTATATTGCTACTACTTTTTCCAAACATTCCCACTAATGGTTGTTTTCTATGTTTTTATCACTCAGTTTCTTATGATGACAATTCATGTTTGACTATCTGATGTGTCATTGGGTTCTCACCATGTTGAGTATGTTAGACTCTTTTTTGTGAAATTGATAGAAAGGGGGAGAACATAGTATATACTCATTTATGTTCTTGATATTCTGTGGTTAGGATAAAATTATGTTATTTATATTGCTCGTTTTTTACTAAAATGTTACCTAACTATTCATGTGATCTTGCAATGAACTAAATGAATATAGGGCAAATTAATTAATAGTCTCTGACTGTAACATGAGAGGTTCTTGCTGTAACAGGGCTTAACATACACTGTAACAGAGGATAACACTTGCTGTAATGAGTTACAGCTCTATCAAGGACTAGAAAATAGGTCAAATATTTGATAGGGACTTCTAATTAATTTTCCCATGAATATAGTATTCTGTCAATCACCAAAAAGGGGGAGAATGTTGCACACCCTCCTTATATTTTGGATGATTACCAAAACCACGTTCAATTAGGTCATACATAAGTGATTAATATTTTACTTACTAGAATCATTACACTTCATGCTTAAACCGAAAATAATCGGTTATTCCGCTTGAAGGTTACAAAATAATCAGTTAATCTTCTAACCAAATTAATCAATTATTTTCTGGTCATGTACAACAAATAATCGATTATTTTGTATACGAGATTAATAGATTATTTTCTGATCATGTATAACAAATAATCGGTTATTTTATATACGTACATAAATTCATAAAATATTCAATGGCGTGACTTTGTAATATCTACTCCAAAGATTAAATATTGTTTGCGATTTGTTTACTTGCCAAAGGTACTATAAATGGCATTTGTTTTGAAGGCTTATGTATTACCATATCGCCTGCTGATGGGATCGTGACATGCATTTATTGTATAATTCAAATTTTGAAAAGCACTTTACATGTGTCAATCTCCTGGATGTGAAACACTTTGTTTACTATTTATTCTAACATCACAACTAGAAGGAAATCGGACAGAATCACTAGTTTGTCCAGATAGAAATATCTTTTTGCAGTACCATTTATTGCACGCGACGTATTGTACGAGGTTTACACAAAAGAAGGAACCGTGGACTAGAAAAAGCAAGGTCTGCATGCTACTATTCTCGTATCATGCGAAGATCCAACAGATAGATTTTGTATGGTGTATCTAACATACACTTGTATGAGTGTAAACATTTAGAAATTGGGTTACGTATTTAAAACCAGAGCTGTGTAATATATAGAAAGAGAAAAATCTAGAAAAAAAGACTCTGAGAACTAAAGAGAAAAAAAGAGCGCCATAAAGATATTCTAAACTCCAGCATTCAAAGTTGCCCAACTTCTTCCAAGCGTAATGCTCAACTGCTCATTGAAGAAGTCTTCACCTGGAGTAAAAGAAGCTCATTGGTGCCCAGCTACTCATCATTCAAGAAGCCATTTCCACTGAGCATTAAAGGGCCAACCGTTCTGTTGCATGATTTTTCTTTTCTAGGGCTCTTTACTGTGCTTTAACCTTGTGCCACTCTTGTCTATTTGTAGATGTTGGATCAAGATGGAGCTTGGCTCTTATACCACTTTTTGGTATTAGATGAATGAAGGAGCTTTAGATGTCCTAGAGGGGGGGTGAATAGGACTTCTTGCACTGTTAAAATTTATCTGAAAATAAATCACATAGATAGTATTGTTAGTACTTAGTGTGGTGTGTGTGAAACAAGTGAAAAGCTTGGCGGAAACAATCACACAAAGTGCACAAAGATTTATCCTGGTTTGGCCCTCTTATCAATCAGGAGTCCTACATCCAGCCCCCAAGCACCCCTTGGGATTTTCACTAAACTGCCAAAAACACTTGGCCTTCTTTCAACCTGAGAGGTATTACAACCCACTTGCACCCAAACAAGTCTTCCCTTCACAGAAGGGTATTACAACCACCTACAACTATAGGTCTTCCCTTCACAGAGGGGCAGTATAGGGAACAAACTGTCTGCTGGTTTCTTACACAGAAATAAATGCAGTGTATCTGCTCTGAAGAAAGAGGAAAGAAACACAGAAGATCAGAAAGAGATAAAAGTATGAATGGAATCTCTGACTCTTTCTGACTCTAAGAGGGTGGACTAAGAAGAAAATCTAGAAGTACAAATGTCACCCAAGAACACTCGAAAGCAAGAGAGCAGGAAGTCGAAGCTTGGATCTACTGGCTCTCTTCAAATCTTGTGAGCTCTTCTCTCTTTTCTTGCTGAGTTTGTATGCAGTTGTGTATGTGCTTTCTATGTGTATTGCACTCCCTCTCTGTCTCTATATATGTCTCTATTTTTCTCTCTATGTTTGTAATTCAAACTTCAGCTTCATATATAGTCTTCAGAAATTTCTCGTTTGAAAGTGGCTAGTGAAAATAGCTGTTTGAAATTTGAACGTTGGGTCCTAAGACTTGGAGACTGCTAGGATCAGATCATCAGAGAGCAAGTCTTCTATCTTTTGAGTCTCAACAGCTTCAGGCTATAGAGATAGCTGCATGAATCTTCTTCAGATATCTTTTCCTGAATTTCTGCAAACATCATACCATGTCTTTTCCTTTTTCTCAGGGTTAGTCTTGAGAGATATAAACAAATATAAGAAGGTAAGGGACATGTAGTTTCTAACTGATATATATCAGTTCCTGAGAAACAGATAGTATGTCCTTTGAATAGTACAGGGTTAGGTGAGCATTCAAGAGGAATGGGACACCTGCTTGGCGCGCAGTATAGCTTCAAGGAGCTTTTCCCTAAAATCTGGAAACTAGATATTCTGAAGCATGCTATCACATGTCCTTGGAGGACACATAGCATTCTGAAATGATAAATTATGAAACTGACATTTAGAAATGATATGAAGCATTAAATAAAAGAATAAAAAAGTACAAGGCACACTGGATAAGATATCGTACAGATAGCAAAGAGAATGTCATAGTGTACATCAGGTGTTCATCTATAGTTCATTGAATAGTTCATAGGAATTAAAACATTAATTGTACTAAGAATACATTAACATTTTTGCAAAAATAATAACAGATACTTAAAAACATCTAAGTATAGATGAACAAGGAAGTTGATGTTATACTTCGACTTTCAAAGAGTCAGAGAGAGATCAACAAAATAACAGTAATCGATGTTTAAGTGAAAAGACAAATCGATGTTTAAAGGTAATCGATGTTTATGAAGCAATCGATATTCAAGTGAAATGCAATTGATGCTTCAATGCAATCGATATTTCAATGTAATCGATGTTTCAATGCAATCGATGTTTCATTGTAATCGATGTTTCAATGTAATTGATGTTTAAGTCTAAATGATGTGATCGATGTTCTAAGGTAATCAATATGAAAGATAATCGATGTTTGAGCATAATCGATGTTCTAATGTAATCGATGTGAAAGATAATCAATGTTTGAGCATAATCGATGTTCTAATGTAATCGATGTGAAAGATAATCGATGTTTGAGCATAATCAATGTTCTAATGTAGTCGATGTGAAAGATAATCGATGTTTGAGCATAATTGATGTTCTAATGTAATCGATGTTCTAATGTTCAGTAATTGATGTGTCACTTCGATTGGACAAAATACAACGTGGTCATTCGAAGTTAAACTTCGGATATGACAAAGTGGAACTTCGTATAAAACATATCATAACGCTGTCGGTCGAAGTGAACTTCGTATATAGCTTCTGATATGATGAAGTTAGCTTCGTATATGATGAAGTTGGAACTTCGTATAAAACAGATCATAATGTTGTCGGTCAAAGTGAACTTCGTATAAAATTTCGGATATGACGAAGTTAGCTTCGTATATGACGAAGTTGGAACTTCGTATAAAACAAATCATAACGATATCGGTCAAAGTTAACTTCGTATAAAGCTTCGGATATTACGAAGTTAGCTTCGTATATGACAAAGTTGGACTTTGACTGATCACGACCAAAACACGCATGACGAAGTGCCAGCTTCGTATATGACGAAGTGGACTTCGGATATGACAAAGTGTAGCTTCAACTGAACATGATCAAAACACGCATGACGAAGTTGAAACCCAATGTAAATCTATAATGATAATGCAAGAATATATTGTATTCATTTTATTTAAATTAAGCATGAGTTTTCTTATCACCAAAATAAAATGATAAAATATAGAAGTGGTTCAACAGTAGACACCTTCTTAGGCACCGCTTACTCTTGTTAAAAAGTATTTCCACCTTGCGTAGAAGGTGAAGGCCTGGAGTTCAGGCGTGTTGTTCCACCTGAAGTAAGGTGAAGACCTGTGAGATCAGGTGTGGTGACCAGCAAGAGGTCGGTTTTTGGTGTGCTTATTCCTCCATTGACAAAGAAGACCTGAGGTGTTCAAGTGTGAGTGTAGACCTACTAGAGGTCAGTATCCAGGGGTGTATTTGTTTGGTTATGGTTCAAGTTGTTAGTAAAAATCTCAAGGTAATTGTCCTTAAGGACTGGACATAGGTGTTGATAGGATCAACAGCGAACTAGGATAAATCGTGGTGTAGTGTGTGCTTGTGTGTTTGCTTTGCCCCACCGTGGTGGTTTGCATTTCTATTCACTTCATCTAGTTCCTTCACACTAACAAATCATATTTGTGGCGTCTGCTGTTTTTCTAGATAAAGCTTACAACTTGCTAAATCAATAAATATATTTAAATACCACGATTAAGACATATTCACCCTCCTCTAAGTCTCTATAGCTTGGGCAACAATCTTGAGGGAGAGTCGCTTGCGTCTGAGAAAAAGTTTTAATGTGCTTATTTTCTCTCTTAGGCGTTGTCTCAAATCAAGCCCACATGTTGCTTATCTTGGTCTTGGTCTAAGGACTTTGAAATCTCATTGAGATTGTTTGTTGTTCCTCTTCCTATGAGAAGAGAAGACAAGTCTGTGAGCTGACTGTTGTTTCCCCTTGTTTAAAGGGAAGACAAGTCTGTGAGCTGCGTGGGATTGCCCCTTCTAGGTTGAAGGGAAGACCTATGTATCAGGGTGGCTTTACCTCTTCGGGTTGAAGGGAAGACTAGCTACTGTTAGGTGTATTTGTCCATAAGGGGGACTGTACCATTAGGTTGTGAAATTCTAAGTGTTCTTGGAGACTAGATGTAGGTCTTCTATTGAGAAATGTCGAAAGAGGACAAAACTACTTGTGTCTTTGTGTGATTGTTTCTATTTATTTCCGCTACACACTAACACTAACATTTTCATCTTAGTGTTCAAAGTTTTATTATTTCAGAAACGTCTAAAGCAACACATCCCCCCCCCCCCCCCTTTTAGGCTTGCTATCTTGGACAACGGAAGTTTGTCTTTGACTTGAATACAAGTCAGAGTTAGACTTCGACTGGATCTCGGTCGGAATGAGAAATCAACTCGTGGATAAGCCGGAGTGAGACTTCGACTGGATAGAGAATCATAGTCAGTCAGAGTTAGACTTCGACTTGACAACAAGTCGGAATCAGACTTCAACTGGGTCTTAGTCGGAGTAAGACTTCGACTTACTGTATAAAACTTCCGTCAATCGGACTCAAACTTCGACTCCAATGATGACTTCGACTTCACACAAGGGAATAGCAAGTCGATCTCACACTTAGTCAAATCTTACACATCTAGTGTTACTCAGATGTATAAATGCATATAGTGTTCTTTAAAGAGAGACTTATTCAAAATAGTTTTAAGTATTGACAAGATGAATATCAAATTACTTTAAATATATTTCAGACAGTAGGAGTTTTCAAATGTTTGATACAATCAATAAAATATTTTGTCATTATCAAAACAAGACATATTTAACAAGCAGAAACTTAAGTGCATGTTCACACATTTGCTCAACAATTCGAGCTAAGCTAATAGTGAGAAGAGAGAGAGAGTTGGCAGTACCCTAGAGTGATATGTCTCCTTTTATCAATGGTTGTTGATTTCTTCTTGAAAGTAGCTCTGGTTGGGAGACCGCCATGGGTTCCAATAATGGGATTACTGTCCCCTTGGGGAACCCATGCCTTTGTCCTCTCTCTCTCTCACTAGGTCCTTGATGGGCCTGGTCTTTTTTGGGCTGCCCAGGGGCCTATCAGTTCTTGATGTTAATTCTTTGCCGGCAAACATACTGTAAAAACCTGGTCTTCGTTATGAACATGGACAGATTAGATAGGGAAGTGTGTCAAAATATACTTATTGACGATCCATATCTAAGGAAATCGGATTACCTATTGCATTTTGTGAAACGGATATGAATGTGGCTTCCGGGGAACCGTGGAAGTAAATTCTTCCAAAGCAGTCCAGAGGCCCCGACAATATATATGTGGAGTTGCACTCTCATGGATGAAGCATATATCCAGGGTGGTGGTTTGTTGCTCAGTCAAAAACCATGAGCGTGTTTGTTACATTTGTTTGGAAGATTTATGGTTTGGAAAGCATCTTCTATGTGTTGAATGTTATTAACAAATAACTGTTGTTGATTTAGGAGAATGGCAATGTTTCAACATTCTCCGGTGAAGCCGGAGCTGATTTTGCACCTTGTCCTAGCAGAATCTGAAGCTGCATAATACTGGCAAAGCTGATGGTCCGCACGGAGAGATCAGCTCAAGGATGTTGTTGTTCTTGATGATGAGCTTGATCCTGCAATGAGGGAAGACCGGCTTGGCAGCTTTGCTTACCAAAATTCATAAGATTACTTACAAGATGATGTGCACATGACAACGTCCTGCGATTATAAGCCGCAACTTTTTGCAAGATCAACTGGGCCTGCAAAGATACTGCCTCCCATGTTTGGGAACTTCGTAAATGAATGCGTTTGTCGGAAACATGTTTTTATGAGCAGTTAATTTGTCGGAAATAAGTATGAAGCTATATATATTCCATCATGAACCTTCCACTTTTCGAATCCATCAGCCGTAAATGCAGCAGACCAAGAATAGGTAAATGGTTTACTAAAAGGATATCAGTTTAAACAATATAACATTCTAGCCAAGGAAGTTGTTTGAGCCCCAAGCAGATAGCAAGAGAAGAAAAGGCCCACCAAGCTGGTTAAACGTCCTCTGCCAAAAGACCATTTTTCGATGTGTATTTTCTTCCCTTCTCTGTTGCATTCGCTCTGCTAACCTGGCAACAGGGACCTTCTCTGTAATTCCCCTTTTTCAATGAATAGAAATCTTCATGGGTATCTTCAAGCAGAAAAAGAAAAATGGTTTCGCTGTCAATTGAATAGTAACCTTCACGGGTGGCTTCAATCAAAAAAGAAAAAAAGGAAATGCTTTCGCTGTCTGGTATTTACACCCCAGGTGGCTGGAGACTCAATACTTCAGCAATAATATCATCCTTGACACAAATTCTACTCCCTCCCCCCCCCCCCCCCCCCCCAAATAGCCATCAGAAAAGCTGTCTCCCACTTGAATCAATGGAGTAGAGTGCATGGCAGAAAGATTAGAAAATCCATCAGCTCATTTAAGCATTAAAGCTGTTCATCTTCTAGTGGTTCTTGTTTCATGAGAAGATCCGTAAGATGTCGGACGAACTTGGCATGTAATGCATGACCCGCCTGCATCAGTAACTCCATGAATATTCATTATATCAATCTCCTCCTCACATAACCCCATTTGATATGTGGCTGATCCAGTTGAGCAAAGAACAACAGGGAAGAAAATTCTTAACAAGAAAATGAAGGTCTGCATCACTTATTATAGCAAGTGTGATCAAAACAGTTGATAGCCGATGACAATACATTAGGTAACATGAATGAAAACACAGCGTTGAGCAGCAAATTAAAAATGTGAACAAACAAGATATTTAATTGCAAGGGCAATTTGTTATCTCAGCAGAGGAATTGAGAGAGTTTGTAGCTCATATAAAAAAATAGTAGGAAATGAAATGGAACTCTAGAAAAACTGCTATATTGCCATAATGACCACCGAGTACTGATCAACATATTCCCCCATATGGGCAAGAAGCATGGTGATGCTTCCAGTTAGCATGACCACAGCACCACCAAGAAGACAGTTTTTTAAGCCCACATAGAAACTACCAGAGGGTCATGAAATTTTCATTGACATTATGCAATCTTTGACTTTATAGCATTCTTCGTTTTCTATACACTGTCATGTAGAATAGTTGTACAAGGGGTGAGGTTAGTTATCAACATAACTGCCCATATTATTGTCAGACTGCAAGTTCAAGGCATGATACAGTTAACCAGCCTCGGAGTAAAATAAAAGTGTAAATCACTCATGTAAATTAGACTTAATTGTTCAATCCACTCTAGAATGAAGCTCACGGAGCACAATTTCAGGTTAAAAGCAACAATAAAAAGCAAACCAGTGTGACAAATAGGGGTGAAAACTTGCCCTGCAACCCAATCCAGCCCGCCCCAATTTCATGAAAATGGACCACCCCCAAATCGGGTTGGACCAAATATGGCTTACCCAAAGAGAATGTGGGTTGGAGTGGGATCCTATTGATCAGGCATGAATTCATGCATCCAATGTAAGAGTGAGCATTGCCTACTTCCCACCTAAACTTCTTTCTGGCCACGTGGCAAGCAGGGAACTCTCAAATCTAACTTTTTTTCATTCTCTCTACTCTACCTCTCGTGGCTCCTCCCATATTTTTCAAAGAACTGACGTGCTTCCCATGCATACTTTTAAACGCAGTGACATTTCTGCTCACAAAGAAGGAAACTGAATCGGCGGTGCGAGATTACCTTCTGCTTTACTCAAGTTAGCTTCCGCTTTTTCAAGAGTTTGCTGAGCTTCTAGCAGATCAATGTCAGTACTTATCTCTGCATCATTTCCTAAAATGGTGATCTCATTATCACCTATTCTAGCGAAACCCCCCATCAAAACCACCATTAGCCATAGGCCATCATTTAGGCATATTCTCAAAAGACCTATATCTACAACTGTGGCAATAGAGGCGTCGTATTACCCTATGTTCCTATTATTCTTGGGAGAAGAAACTTCTTTGCAAGGTGCTAACCGAAGTTCTGGCCAGCCATTGCTACCTCTTAGCGCAAGGTAGAGTGCTCTTTATCTATCTTCTATATAATCGACGCCTACGCAACCTCCGAGCCTCCACTATCCAAGCCTCCCCACCCACACTGGAGTTGATCACCACAACCATCCTCCGTTGTTTGGCCGTCTTCCAAAGCCACCGTACTCGCTCTCTCCCTCTCTCAAGCTCGACAACGAACACCTACACCATCTCTTTGCTTCGACCCTTACTACTCCTTCCCTGTGAGCACAATGTCCCTCCTGATGACTCTTCCCTGATGCATGCCCGCCCATGAGACATCCTATGTCAACTGCACTAGCTTGCCGCGGCGTGCAACACCATTGTCTACCTCCAGCTTGGGAAACTCCAGCTAGAGGATTACTCCAACAAAATATAGCTTGAGGATTAGTCTCCAATTCTCCTTCTGGCTCTCTTTTTCTCTTTCTTCCTGCTCCACCTCTCCCCTTGCACCTCCTTTCCCCCTCCATGGGTGCCCTACACCTCCTCTCTCACACACTCTTATTTACTGTAGCATTGTACCTATAGTCCACAGTAACTTTATATTTATTTCTCCTCCGGCAAGGTAATTCCACCATGGCATGTGCATGAAGAATGGCTGCCACCACCATTGTGCAATCAACCACGATGTGCAAGACCTGCGAGCACCGACCGCAACTGCATCACGCGGCCTCTTGCGTGTGCGTGTTTTCCTCTCCAGCAACATCTTCTACACGAAAGTCCGCCGACTCACCTAAGGAGAACCCATCAATAAGGTCAATGGCGCTGAAGACGCTGTTGGACGAGCTCTCACTGACCCGCTCGATGCGCCCCCTGCTGTAGCACGGGACAAGAACAGCAAAACTAGACTCCACCTCCCGCTTGCCATTGTCGAAGAAGTCGAGTGTGTGCGGCTACTTAGATGGCCCAATAGGAGTCATCTGACTCTAACACGAAGAAGCACCCGCCGCCGTTGGACAGCACCAAGACGACATTGAGCTCGCGGTCACGACCCCCCACCACAACTGCCTTAGATGTGTTCATGCACGAGGGCTTCAAGGGGGAGCTCAACGCCATCCTTGGCCCCAACTTCAGAAGCAACAGGCTGTCGAAGAGAGTTCGTTGACGGTAGGTACCTAAGAAGGGCGGAGGATGTGAGGCAAATGCATAATGTCAAAGATCTCTGGGAATCTCTAGAAGCCTGCAAGGTGCTTGTCACGACCCCGATTTTAGCAGTGAAATTTAATCGGGAACGCAACGAACAAGCAAGCATTCAGAAGCCATAAACAAATGACTAATATCAATGGGGCCCATAATTCAATAATCAAACTCTTTTATTCATCATAAGCGATCATTACAGTCTCCAATGTCAAAATAAGAACAACTCTCCACTACTAGCCTCATCTATCTCTCAAAGAAAGAGAAAATTACAACGATTACCAATCTCTCATTAACTAGAATAAAGAAAGACTCTCTAAAGTGTACTTCACGCTCGGCGCACACGTCCCATCATTAAACATACTCCTCATCTTCACTACCTGAAATGTTAGGAAGCAGGTATGAGCAAACTAGCCCATTAGGATTTACATCTCGATATGCGGGCAATGATATAAGTGATTTACGCTTTAAGAACAAGATAAGCACGAGTAACAAGTTAAATCATAAGCACGATAAAGTCGATGACAAAGTGCTAGCAGGATATCATACAAATGGGAATGTATCAAGACAGAAGAACTTAGCACGTCAATGTATAAGGTACTTTTCACGAGGCAAGTAATTACTTCGTTTTCAGTCAAGTAACAATAAGTACAGAGATAACGGTAATCGAATCGTAGTCGTGCAATATGAGAGCATGGGCAGTAGTCGTTCAATAAGAGAGTGATAGCAGGACAATAGCAGCTCGGTAACAGTCAGAACAGTGGCAGTATAGTAACAGTGCAGTACATCTGAACTAACAGACTAACAGTAACAGTTTAACAGTCAGACGTCTAAGTAAATCAGAACAGTCAGAACTGGTGCAAATGCTGACACTGTCATTAGCCCCTGCAGATATTTTCGGGTGGTTCTCTTCCCCCAGGACTAGATTGGAGCCCCTCGGACACTCTTTGTGCCCTCAACAGTATGTATTCAAGTCCAGTAGAGTCGCAAGACCCGCTTTAGCACTAGATAATTGAAAATCGTACAAAACAGTAGAAGCCACAACAGCTCGAAGGATCCCAAGAGAGTACTTTCAAGAGTTCAAGAATGTCATGTCAGGATGTCTGAGAACATTAGTACGATCATGTCACTGGACAATGTTCACTAGTAGTCCGAGACTATCATATCAAGAGCGAGTTCAAGAATATGTAACACGAACAAGATTGTCAAGAAGGTTAATGACTATCAAGTCAATAACAATGGGTCGAAGTGTCATAAATAGTGTCATGTCCATAATGATTTCAAGCATAACAAGTCAAGTGAACATGATTTCATGATAACAATGATCAAGAGAGAATTTTGGCAACATAACGGTGCTTTTACATTATTTCTATTAATAACTTGTTTTCATGTGTCATTGTCGATAGCTTCGAGAAATTCAAGACGAGGGAGAGAGAGAGGTGCACACTAACATCGAGGAACTTCATGGTACATCCTACTCGTCGGCCATGTGAGAATCCATGGTCAGAGGAGACTTATGGAGGCCTTGGTCAAGGGGTCACTAGTCCGATAGAAGGAGTATCCGACGGAGAGTTCACCACAAGCCAAGCAAGGGGCTTTCCTATCGTGCAAGAGTGTACGCGCGTACTGCGTGTGAGAATCGCTCAAGTGCGTATATGAGTCTTGTAAATCTGATTATGGAAACCTCGCATTAAGTAACATGAGTGTTAAATCATGAAATAAAAATCATGCATAACCAATTTTAGCAAGTTTTCATATGCTTATTTTAGCAAGTTTGATAACAAGGCAAGAAAGAGAGGACAATCAGCAAGTAGCGAGCATGATCAATCACTTCAGTTCAATAACAATCATGTGAAAATCTTTACTACTTATTCATGGGTTGATTAATGCATGATAAGACCTTATAGAACCTTCCTAGAATAGATCAAACTCACACATGCGAAGAAACGACGCAAAACGATGAAAACCAAGACATATGACCCTTAGAAAGCAAATGCAGTCTCATCCCTTCACTTCCTCAGATCATAACTCACTGATTTATTATGCAAATCTGACACATGAATATACCATCCTGAAGCCCTTTAAATAAGGAATCCAACAAAAAAAAAATGGCTCGTCAATCTGAGGTCTATAGGAATAGTTATAGCCATTTAAACGAACACTGCGCAGAGGCCAGGTCGCGACAGCAAACTTGTCGCGTTCTGAACGCGACAGGTCGATACGTCGCCTTCTGGACAGGGGTTTTGGGTTGCCAAATGCACCCAGTTCGACTCCTACTCGGACTGGGTTGATATAGGGCACTTTTAAGGCTTATAACTCGCTGTATAGAGCATGAAAAATTGTGAAACTAAGTTCATTGGATTGCTATCCCACTAAGCTAACTACTGTAATGAAGAATTAGAAAACCAATCACATTTACTGGGTCAACTTGACTCTATGGGACAAACTATAGAAAACTGACACAGTAGAGATGTTTCGATCACTGCTCTCTACACACACCATGAAATAGAGTTTTTCAGCCTTGTTTGAAAGTAGACTCAAAGGGGAACATTATTCATGTAATCATGTTGAGTGTTTGATCTGAAAACGACTCAGACGAGATAGTGCAAGGGTTTCATAAGGCAGAAAGACTACTATGATGATACAAGATTTATTTCGATGACACAATAGAACATAAATTGGGGAAAACAGTATAAACATGATCTAAACATATGTATGCAAGCATGCACAAGTTTAATTAGAGTGTGGCCCAGAGAAGACCTACCTTTTGGTTGGAAGAAAAATCATCCTCCATAAAACCCTAATTTCTACCTGTTGTAGAAGAATGCCTAATACTCACGAACTACTGGGTAGAAATTAGGGTAAAATAGTGTCATAAGAAACTAGACTCGAAGAGCTTTCCAAAGGTATATGGCTTGCATGGTTTGATCGAGGTTTCACTAACCATTGATGATGATCAATCTAACTCTTGTGTGCAGGTCGTTGCAGATCCGAGTTGGGAAGAGCAAGAGATTCCTCCTTGCTCCAGCCTTCTCCTCGAGATCTCCAGCCACCACTGCCTCCAAGCACGCCTCCAATAACCCTAGGGGTCATCCCATGGGAGAGAGAGGCTTTATTTATAGAAAGAGGGGCCTTAGTTACCTAATTAGATTAGGAAACCTTTAGGCACAAATTTGGGTATCCTTTCCTCAACTTAGAGATTTCTTTCCCCAATTCATGATGGAACTGATATGGAAACTTACTTTAGGTTGCATCCACGAGTTGGACTTGGTTTGGGGTCCATTAAGTGTGTATTGGGTGAGTATTAACCCTTTTATGGTCCATTAGTGAGAATTTCTTAATTTCGGGTTATTTTTCTTGCATGAATTTATTTGTGGCCCAAAACACCTCTTTTGACCCATTTCTTTCATTGGATTGTCAATACCCATTATTTGAAGTCCATGCATAATTTTTATTCTATTTTTGGACTACATTAAGTACATGTGATAATGATTTTCCGACTTATTTCTTAATTACGATAATAAATCACAAAACACCTTAATCTTGGCCAATCAGATTTCTTTGTCCAAATTTCTTCGTGGGTCATTTGAAAATATTATTTAGAGTTGAACTATATTTTTTACGAAATTTTCTGATGTGTTTTTGTACGAATGATAATGGCACGTACATTTTTATTATTTCGATAATATTGAATTTATCATTTTTTATTTATTTTTTATTTTTAAATTACTGAATTTTTGGGGTGCTACAGTGCTGGTTAGGCAAAAAGGACGCCTCCTATCGGGATGTGCACTTCATGCCTTGCAAGATCTGTTGGGGTTTTTTTAGTGCTTCTTCTCAAGAATGTGCACACTAGTCAAAACCACGTACACGGAAAGAAAGGCAGAGCAGTTCCACCACGCCGCTAGCGCTCCCCCCGGCTCTCTTTCTTCCTGCTCCACCTGTCCCCCTACACCTCATCTTCCCCTCCACAGGTGGCATGCACCTCCTCTCTCGCACTCTCTTTTTTTATTTTAGCACTGTAGCTATGTAGCTATAGTGCTATAGTAACCTATTATTTCTTCCTCCTCCGGCAAGGCAGCTCCACCTCGACGCGTGCATGAAGAATGGCCGCCGCCACCATCTGCAGATAGGTGGCGCCATGTCTCTCTCATTCTCTCTCTGATTACACCCGAGAGTAGCTGTGAGGAAGAACATGCAAAAACTATAAAAATCACTCCGTAAAATGACATTTCATTCCCAAGAATTAGCAACTTCTAAGAGCTAAAAGGTATTTACCAATGCACACCTATGTTGTTTCTCTCTATCTCAACTCTCTTTAGTCTTTACCAATGCAGACAGTCAAAGTTGTACGGTTCTCAACACACCATGGCCCACGATATCTGAAGAAGTTCAAGACGAAATATTGCATCCAGGTTCTGTTACATAGATTTGAAATTATTTCTAATACTGTAAAGTAAATTAATTTTATTCTTAAAATTTTTATTCATTTACATGTTTCTTTATTGAACTGATATCATATAAGCTAAATATTGAGTAGCATTGAAATTTAATTATAAGAAAGAACAGCACTACTTTCTGATATTCAAATAGTGTATATCTAATGTTTAACAATGACTCAGTCATGTAGAGTTTTGTTTTTTTTTTTTTTACACCTCTCTTTCTTCTCTCTAAGATATTAGTTGAGTGGATAACATATCTTAAAATATATATTTTTCTTACTTTCTCTATGATAATATTAGTCGATGGATATTCCCTTATCTATATATATCTCTCTCTAATTGTAAGTGTGTGTCGACAAATTATCTTTCAAACTTTATATTATAATTTTACTATTTTTATGGAGATATTTAATTGTCACAAATTTAATTCTAACTTTGGTTGAATGCAATGAGAAAAGGATTGGATATCAATCTACATACTTATTTGAAAGAAAATCTTATCTTGGTGTTCGAAGATTAGAGGATGGTTTGCTCATAACTAATGAAAAAATGAGGAATATTCAAAGGCTTTTAAACAATGAAGAGAGAACTTTTAGAAGAATAAGGGGGGTTACTCATTATAGTGCAAGACGAAGATGAGCGGAGGTATTTTTCCAAAATTCAACAGAGCTGGTATGGTAACATGTATATGATGACTTGCGATGGATGGAGTAAATTTGTACGCACTAATTGCTTGAAAAAATATGAGACGCTTAGAGTAATGTACGCTCGCAATATATGTATAGAGGGCAAGGTAGGATATACTTAGGGTTATGTATCATTGCTGAAATGACTAAAAAAATAGTGACGATGGTACCACTCTACAAAAATTAAGTGGTGGTGGCTTAATATGTAGATTCACGGTTCTATAAGTATAGAAGTGCAAAATAGTTATTGTACTCTGTCTATAGTTATTATGGTTTGTTTCATTTGATAATGAATTTTGTTTTGTAATATTAATTTTTACTTTGTCATATTTATGAACTTTATTTTCAAAGAAATCACGTTTAACATATTATAGATTCTTATAATTCAACTTTATATTTCTGCATGGATCTCCCTCTATCTTTACAATTGTTAATGGCTAATACATTTGATTTGTGAGACCAATAAATTTTGAGTTAAGTCTCTCTAATTATTTTATAGATTTTTACATTCATTTTTAAAAATTTACGAAATTTGATATTCAATAAACTTAGACATAATCATAATTATTATAGCTATGGAAGAATATCACCATAATCTTCATCTTGCTGGAGATAAAATAGCAAGTGAATATAATAATGCAAAGAGAGCAAAGTTGAAGAGAATTATTAGACTGGACAAGAGAAAATCAAATAATTCACTAATTCTTAAGTTTTGAATCTAGGTCATATGTCTCATGAATCAAGAAAATACCTTCACATATGTCTTTTTTTTTATTTTCGCTTGCTCAATCTAATAATTCTCCTCGTTAACCTTGCAATCTTTGCATTATTATACTCACTTGTTATTTCAACTCCAACAAGATGGAGATTATGGTGATATCTTGCATAGCTATAACAATCTTGATTATGTCTAAGTTAATTGAATAAGAAATTTTGTAAAAAAATTTAAAATGAATGTAAAAATCTATAAAATAATTAAAGGGACTTAACCCAAAATCCGTTGGTGTCACAAATCAAATATATTAACCGTTAACAATTACAAAGATAGAGGGAGATCTACGCAAAAACATAAGGTTGAATTATAAGAATCTACACTATATTAAATGTGATTTCTTTGAAAACAACATTCACAAATATGACGAAGTAAAGATTAATGTTACAAAATAAAATCATTACCAAATGAAACAAACCACAATAACTATAGACAAAGTACAATAACTATTTAGCACTTTAATACTAATAGAAATATGAATCTACATATTAGGCCACCACTACTTAATTTTTTACGAAGTGTTACCATCACCGTTATTTTTCTTAGTCATTCCAGGCTTCCAGCAATGATACATAACCCTAAGTATATCCTATCATATCCCTCTCTATGCACGAGCAGACATTACTCTAAGCATGTCCCATTTTTTCAAGCAATTATTGCGTATAAATTTACTCCATCCATCGCAAGCAACCATATACATGTTACCAAACCAGCTCCGTCAAATTTTTTAGAAATACCTTCGCCGATCTTCGTCTTGCACTACAATGAGTAATCCCCCTCATTCTTCCAAAAGTTCTCTCTCTTCATTGTTTAAAAGCTTTTAAATATTCCTTATTTTTTCATTACTTATGAGCAAACCATCTTCTAATCTTCGTACATCAATGGACAAGATCTTTCTTTCAAATAAGAATATAGATTGATATCCAATCCTCTTCTCGTTGCATTCAGCCAAATATAGAATTAAATTTATGACAGTTAAGTATCTCCATAAAAATAGTATAAAGACAACTTGTTGACAAACACTCTCAATCACAAACAAAGAAAGAGAGATGCATAGATACGGGAATAACCATCTACTAATATAATCATAGAGAAAGCAAGAAAAATATATATATTCTAATATATGTTATCCACTCAACTAATATGTTAAAGAGAAGAAAGAAATGTGTACAAAAATAAATAAAAACTCTGCATGGCCCAATCAATGTTAAACATTAGATATACACTCCATTTAAATATCAGAAAGTAGTGTTGCTCTTCACTATGATTCAATTTCAGTGCTACTCAATATTAGATCAATATTCAGCTTAATCGATATCAGCTCAATAAAAGAAACAGTGCTAATAAATAAAAATTTTAAAAAATAAAATTAATTTTCTTTACAGTATCAAAAATAAGTTCAAATCTATGTAATAGAACCTAGATGAAATATTTCAGTCCTAAACTTCTTTAAATATCATGGGCCTCGATACGTCAAAAACTGCACAACTTGGACTACCTGCATTGGTAAATACTAAAGAGAGTTAAGAGAAACAGAAGCAACATAGGCATGCATTGGTAAATACTTTACAGCTCTTAGAAGTCGCTAATTCTTGGGAATGAAAAGTCCTTTTATACAATGATTTCCATAGCTTTTTAGTGTGCTTCCTCACAGCTACTCTCTGAGTCTCTGGTGTAATCAGAGAGAGAAAGAGAGAGACATGGGGACACCCGTCTGTGGATGGTGACAAGAGTCGTTCTTCATGCACGCACCAAGGTGGAACTACCCCATTGGAGGAGGAAGAAGCACATGTTACTATAGCACTATAGCTAATAGAGAAGAGAGAGAGAGAGAGAGGTGCAGGGCACCGATGTAGGAGGAGAGGCAACGTAGGAAGAAAGAGAGAGTCGGGAGGTGCATTGGCAGCGAGGTGGAACTACTCATAGCGGGTGCCTCTTCGATCCCCGTCGACGTAGCGACCCTCTAAAACCTGATAAGTAAATAAATAAAAAAAATCTTACCTTTCTTTCTATATGCGTGGTTTTGATTAGCGTGCACATTCTTAAGAAGCAACACCGAAAAACCCAAATAGATCTTGCAGGGCACGAAGCGCACATCCCACAAGCCCAACAGGAGGCGTCCTTTCCGCCCACCAACACCTTGTAGGCTTCCATAACTTCCCAGAGGTCCTTGGCGTGTACATTTGTCTCACCTCTTCCGCCCCTCCCACGTACCTACTATTGGCAAACTCTCTTCGACAACCTGTTGCTGCCAAGGCCAAGGATGGTGTTAAGCACTTGAGGTCCTCCTTGAAGCCCCCCAGTGCGTGCTCGTGACCACGAGCTCGGCGTCGTCTTGGAGCCATCCAATGGTGGCAGGTGCCACTCCAGGTCGAAGTCGAACGACTTCAACTGGTCCATGGCGTGGGTAGAGCCGTACGCACCCAACTTCTTCGATGGCGATGAGCGAGACGGAGCGTCGTTCTCGTCTCGTGCTACGGTAGGGGGCACAGCGAGCAAATCAATGAGAGCTCATCCAGTAGTAGGGCTGTTCATTATTCGAGTTAACCCAAAAAATCGAATCGAACTGGCCAGTTCAGTTTGGTTTGAGAATGCCCTAGGTTCAGTTAATCAAATATATATATTAAATATATTTGATAATATATAATTTCACAAAAGAAATCGCAGCCCAATTGGCAAGTGCACTGGACTCCTATTGGGAGGTCCTGAGTTCGAAACTTAGGACCGCCCTTAAAAACATCCGCCTTTTTTTCGTGTCAAACCAAACCAAACCGGTTCAATTCGACCAGAGGGTCAGGTCGATTTCGGTTCGCCCAAAAAATGGGGTGAACCGGACCGAACCGACCCGTGTTCACCCCTATCCAGCAATGTCTTTGGCGCCATCGACCTCGTTGATGGGTTCTCCTTAGGTGAGTCAGCGGACTTCACATAGAGGATGCTACTGGAGAGGAATGTACATGAACGCGAGAGGATGCACAATGAAGTAATGGTGGGTGCTCGCGGGTCTTACACGTCATGATAGATACACGATGGTGGTGGCCGCCGCCATTCTTCATGCACATGCCAAGGTGAAACTGCCTCGCTGGAGGAGGAAGAAACAACAGGTTACTATAGCACTATAGCTACAGTAAAGAAAGTGTGAGAGAGGAGGTACAAAGCTCCTATAGAGGGGGAGAGGCGGAGCAGAAAAAAGAGACCAGGGAGCGCTGGAGAGTGATCCTTGAACTATATTTTGCTGAAGTAATCCCTGAGCTGGAGTTCCCCAAGCCAGAGGTAGATAATGGTCTTACACGCCGCGGCAAGCCGGTGCAGTTAACACGAGACATTGCGTGGGCGAGCAAGCATCAGGGAAGAGTTGTCGGTAGGGACATCGTGCTCGTGGGGAGGGAGCAATAGGAGTCAAAGCAAAGAGGTGGTGTAGGCGTTCGTCACCAGACTTGAGAGAGAGAAAGAGAAATAGGAAGAGAGCGAGTACAGTGGCTTCAGAGGACAGCCAAACGACAGAGGATGGCGACAGTGATCAACTCCTGTGTGGTGGGGGAGCCTTGGGTAGGGGAGGCCTAGAGGTTGCGTGGGCGTCGAGTACATAGAAGAGAGAGAGAGAGAGAGAGAGAGAGAGAGAGAGAGAGTTGTACCTTCCGCAGAGAGGAAGCAACGGCTGGCTAGAACTCTAGTTAGCAGAGAAGTTTCTTCTCTTAAGAGTAACAGGAGCATAGGCGGAGGAGACAGAGAGAGAGATCCATTGCATCTTCATTTGCTATCTTCAGGATAAGAAACGTCCTGCGCTGCTAGTTTAGTTTCCTTCTCCGAGAATAAAAACGTCATTGCATTTAAAAGCATGCATGGGAAGCACATCAATTTTTTTGAAAAATATGGTGAGAAACCGCGGGAGAAAGAGTAGAGAGAATGAAAAAAATTTATATTTGAGAGTTCCCTACTTGCCACGTGGCCAGAAAGAAGTTTAGGCGAGAGGTAGGGAACTCTGTTTTAGTATACTAGTATACATATATATATATATATATATATATCAATTTTTTTGAAAAATATGGTGAGAAACCGCGGGAGAAAGAGTAGAGAGAATGAAAAAAAAAATTATATTTGGGAGTTCCCTACTTGCCACGTGGCCAGAAAGAAGTTTAGGTGAGAAGTAGGGAACTCTGTTTTAGTATATTAGTATACATAGGGGTGTACACAGTTCGGTTCGGTTCGGTTTCCTCCATTTTTGGAGGAAACCGAACCGAACCGAACTCAAGTGGTGAACCGAACCGAACCGTATCGGTTCGGTTCGGTTCAAACCGAAATCCACAATTTTGACATTTTTTAGGTGTTTTCTGACATTTTCCTGAGGTTTAAACAGGAAAAAAACCAAAATAACCCCTTTCTGGGGGTCGCGAGTTTCGAACTCGCGACCACCCATGCGCGTGGAGGGCGCGCGACGCCGCCCTCCACTGCGCCACTTCTTTTTTTTGTTATGTTTTATTTTATATAATTATATACCTATATTCGGTTCATTTCGGTTCCCGCCTTCAAACCGAACTGAATCACTTGGCCCACGAAACCGAACCGAACCGGTCGGTTCGGTTCGGTTTTACGGTTTGGACCGTATTATGAACAGCCCTAAGTATACATATATATATATATATATATATAGAGAGAGAGAGAGAGAGAGAGATGAAATGCAATGGTATGTGCAAACTAGATTGTTGTGCAACATTATGTGAGAAGAGAAAATACATTTTTTTTTTACTTTTGCAATTTTCATGTGGCTTCTAAATCCTCCAATTACCTCCAAAATTGTTAAGCAAGAAATACTCTATGGAAGGTGGCAATGAAAAGTTATAACCAACCTACTCATTCATCATCTTTGTTCTACCTACTTCCCGTTTGCAACATGGTGGATCTTGTTGTTCAGGCATGCCTCTCACATTCATAGCTGTTGAGATTGAAGGGGACTATCTAATCAATTTTCAGGCCTGTTTCAAATCATTGTCCGGGGACACCCGCAAGGGTGCAAGTCCATTGTTTGTGTGGTATAGATTTATAAACATTTGAGTTGAGGGCTCTTAGTTCACAGCATATTTCATATTGTAGTAAACATCTACTAGTGAAAGAAATAAAAACACTTGAGCAAAAAATGTAACAGCAAGATCCAGACCCGGTAAGCAACTAGATGGGCTATAGGAAGCCCTTGGTTTCCATTTTGTGATAAAAGAGACACATCCCCTATGAGATCCAAAACTTTATGGCGGCATGGCTCATCATGAAAACGCAGTGGTGGATTCAGCCAACCTGCAGTACCACTGCATATGAAGGAAAGAGTTAAGTTGAGTAAAATAACAACTAATACTCAGTAAGAAATCAGAAGTTAATCGCTGGCAATGTTTGACATCAACCAAATATGGTCAAAGAAGTCAGACAAAGACAATATTTTTATTTGATATTTTCATAAACAGGGATTCAAAAGGTGTTGTAAAAAAATAGTTACTAAATGATGATCATAAGATTCAATTCACATGACATGATCTAGAACTTGACTATTGTGAAAGCCATTGTTTCAAAAATAAGATGGTACCGGCAACTTCAGGAAGAGATACAAATACACAGACATTCAGTTTGAAAAGGCGCCACAGTGAAACCGCATTTTCATTCTCAAAATAGGTCCACTAAGCAGATAAATCATCAGCCTCTGGTTTGCCTCAGATTGAAAGACAAACCAGCCCAAACAGGTGGAGGAACTTAAGTTACTTCAAGTAAAACATTCAGTTACCATACAAGATACTGCATTAATTAGGTACATGTTGTGCCTACTGTATCAGATTCTGTAAATGCAGTATCTACCTGCAAATGATAGCATTTTCTAGTGAACCCCCAGAATGAGCCCAGCATTGCGCAAACTTTCAATCTGAAAGTTGTCCAAAACCAGGAAGATTTAGCTCAGAAGCTAAGATGCATGTGAACCAAAAAACAAAAGATAACAGTTTTTTATAGAGATGTTATCCACAGTTACCAACAGCAGGAGTATGTGAGGAAAAGACTACAAGGTAATAAAACAAAGAGCAAGAAACGGGTCGCAACATAAACTGCAGGCGTTCTAACTTTGAAATGGATTGAACATCCAGTTACAATCAAAAATAAGTAGGTAGGCATGGGTCATGGGGACATATGTATGAAACCTCTTGTGAAAAGCATCACACTTTACAAAGAACCAAGCATGAAAAGAAAGACATAGGTTTTGAAAAATGGTATCTTTCCTACCATTTTGTCATAAAATATGGTATACATGTTTTCATGAGAAAAAGAAAATCTCTTTAATATAGATTCTCTCACGATTTGTTTGTTTATTTGGAACAGGCCTGATGCAGGAGCATATTGGGCCACTTTGGGAACTTGGGCCCATATCAATTTGGGTTTTTAATATCTTTTGGGCCAAAGTTATACATGTTTTATAAGGGCCCAGTAGCATGTACTTAGGGTATTAAGAGTCTTTATATCTTTCATGTATTTTTTTTAGTCTTTAGTTAACATGTGGCCCATGTAAGGATTGGCCTGCTAAGAGGCCTTAGGGTTACCTCCACCCATCATAAAAGGGGTTTTTTTATAGCTTCAAAAGGTAATGAAAAGATCTGAAAAGTTTCTGGCTTTGACTCCAAGAGTTCCCTGAGAAAGGCTTCCCTCCTGCACAGGGATCTTGCGCCCAAGAAGGGTGGAGGGAGAAGCCCCGACACCAGCGCCACTCTTCCCCGCTGCGACTGCTTCTTTGCCCCCTTCTCTCGCACACACACCCACCCTCTGCTGGAAGCCCACCGTCGTACATCTTCCCATCCTGTCGCCGTCAAACAGCAGCATCGGGAACCGCACCCCACCGTTGTTTTTCCCCCTCCTTCCCCTCATAGACGTGCAGTAGCCACAGGAAGCCATTGCCTCGCCATCAACACGTCAGTCTCCCAGCCCTGCTACTGCACTGCTTCATCTCCCTCCACCTGCTGCAAACTAGGTTGTTGCTGCACCCACCCCATTCCAGCATGCCACTGTCGCATTACCGTGCCACCTCTGCCACGATGTCGCTGCGGTACTCCCTACGAAGGGGAGATCGATCCCCACCGTCCCTACCCTTTGCCATCCTTCGCATCGCCGCCATACGCTTTCCTTGAGAAGGGGAGACTTGCGCCAATGGTCCTATTCTGCCGCTATTCCACATCTGATCCACCATCACCGCCATTTCGTCTCCCTCTGCCGCTGCGCCCACCCGTTCTCCTCCTCCTTCCTCTGGCTGCTCTCCCCCCACCCGTCATCTCTCTCTTTTTCTCTCTCCCATTGGCTTCCTCTCAGTTGCCCCGAGCGCTCTGTTCCGCCATCTGATCTCTCTCACACCCGCTCTCCCGTCAAATCCCTCTCCTCCTCACTGTGGATCCCCTCTCTTCCTCTTCCTCTTCCTCTTCCTCTTCCTCTTCCCACCACTACTGCTGCTTTGCCACCACACGTCCGACCTCTGACACCCCCCCAATCCACGTCTTCCTCTACCCTCTGTGCTATTGTGTCGCCCTTTCCTCTTTGTCGCTCCAATGAAGCACCACAGAAGCTGTAGTCACCCGCCACCACTGTGGTCAACCCCAGCTCACCCCTGTTGACAGGGTGGCTCCTACCCGGCCTCCCAGATCAGCTAACGGGTTGGTCCAACTTCTGAGCCCTTGACTGGGCACACATCCCAAACTAGTGGGCCAACCCAGCCACTTGCCCTGCTAGCCCAACCCAGGCCCGTTTTCCTACTTCAGCTCAGCAAGGAGTGCCAGCCAGCCCGGCCTAGTTCTACAGACATAGTGGGCCATCATCAACACCCATCTATGTGGGTCAGCCACCATATTTCGACAGGCCCATTTTGTCCAGCATCAAGGCTTATTGATGAAAGCTTGTGTCCTTTGCCTCTCCCATCAATAATGGACGGTAAAATCGTCAGGATTGGCCTATGATCGCTCGATCCTGGATCGAATCGACTGTTGGGGATCCGATTCTGGGGGAAAGTCCATGAATCGCCTAGACTTCCAGCTAGATCGGCCAGAGTCGACTAAAATCGGTCTGGATCGGCCTAGATCGGTCTGGGTCGGCCGATTCCAGACTGATCCAGGCCGATTCTCCTGCTTATTTACCTGAATATCATTTAAGTAATTTCATTTACTTAAGATATTACATGTAAATAAAGAAGTACCCCCCATTTGAATTCAATAAAAATATCAAAAAAAAATCATATCTCTTACCAATAAAAAATCAATTCTCCAATCCAAGACGAAAATCGCGATTTTGGTGATTCCATCAAAATAGCGACTTTCTAATCCCTCATAATTTGACATATCTAAAAATTTCATAATTCAAATAAACCCAATAGAATATTAAAAATCTAAAGTCCGATAAAAAAAATCAAACGTGCATGACTTCTCCAAGGGAGCCACTCTCCTATTGACAACACTTATTCTGTTTGAGACCTCTCAGGATTTGGTCAACACTAAGTTATCATCACCCAAACCTCTCAGAATTAGGTTAAACCTAAGCTATCATCACCCAAACTCATGACACTCATGGGTTTGGGTGATGATAGCTTAGTTTGACCAAATCCTAAGAGGTCTCAAGCAGACTAAATGTTGTTAGTAGGAGAGTGGCTCCCTTGAAGAAGTCATATGCACGTTTGACTTTTTTTGTCGAACTTTAGATTTTTAGTATTCTATTGGATTTATTTGAATTATGAAATTTTTTAATATGTCAAATTATGAGAGATTAGAAAGTCGTTATTTTGATAGAATCACTAAAATCACGATTTTCTTCTTAGATGGGAGAGTTGACTTTTTATTGGTAAGAGATGTGATTTTTTTATTTTTTATTGGATTGAAATGGGGGGTACTTCCTTATTTACATGTAATATCCTAAATAAATGTAAACATTTACTTAAATGGTATTCAGGTAAATAATACACAAAGTCTTTAATATTTTATGCTTTTCTTATATTATTATAGTAGCAATAATACACAAAGTCTTATGTTTCATATACTATGAATGCATGTATGATTGGTTTTTTTATTTTTGATGCAAATGTTAATTCTTTCAATTTATCAGATTTTCCCTCATTCTTGCTGTTTTTCCTGATTTTTTCTGAATTTTTCTTAATTTGTTCAAAAAAAAAATCTATTTTGTAGACTAGCCGATCCAAGATCGGCCAGACTTCCCTTGGATCGGTGGGATCTTGCAATCCAATCCCGATCGGATCAGTGCCTAGTGATCCCGATCCGATTTCGATCCTGTGTTCCATGCCAACAATGCAAGTTGATGTTAATTACATCTTACACAATCGATGACCCCTGATTAACTAGCACGTGACACCCATAATCCAGATAACTAAAAAACAAATCTTAAAAAAGGGGATGTTTTTAATTATAGATAGTTGCTTCTATCAAGTAAGTGACTAACTTGTCCAGTCATTGTTCATATGTGTAATTGCTTCTATCACCTGGATGTTTGAACAATATGCTACACCTATTTAGCTTTCATCATATTGTTGTTCATTTGTTATCCACTTATCCTACTTATAGTGTGTAGACTAGCCCATGGGGGAATAATTCATGTGATGCATACTCAACAAGGGTCAAATGAACTATTATCCAGAAATTAAGGTGCAATTGCCATTAACTGAAAGTTCTGAGTATTATTGCAATTATCCTGAAAATTAGGATATAATCACAATTACCCTGAAAATTAGTGGCTTAATCCATGATTACAGGTTCAAAGAGTTAAAAGTCCCCTTTTTTGACATATAACATGCACAAAGCATATCAAATCATGTAAATTCAGGGTATTATCACAATTATTGTGAAAATTAGTTTATAATTGCAATTAACCTGAAAATTAAGGTATTACTGTGATTATGGCGGATGCAGGAATTTTGTTCAATGGGGTCACTTGAAGAGGGGTATGGGGTCCTATAGTGTTGTCCCAAAATTTCAGTGGGGTCACTCAATAGGCCCACCCCTAAAAATTCCCAATTGAAATGAGTCCTCAAAAGGAACTTAAAAATTCAGTGGGGTCACAGGACCCCACTGGATATAAGCTGGGTCTGCCCCTTATAGGTTAACAGGGTTAAACCAACCCACCCACCCCCTTTTGACATGTAGCATGCATAAATCAAATAAAATCAAGACTTGAAATTAGACAACTTGAGGAGGTCTTGATTCAAATAATTGATTTTCAGGTTTGCTGTAAATTTTCAACATCCCTCCCACTTCCTTGTACAGGTTCAGACTTCAAGGGTGTTTTCCCAGCTGAACCTCTTCCTTTTTCTTTGCTTAAAACATCTTCCTTTTCTTCTCATTTCCAAATTCCAACCTGAGTTTCCTTTCTTTTCTTCTTCCTTTTTTCCTTCCTTTTCTCTTTTTCTCTCTTGCCAGGCGTAGCAAGCTTCGCACTGTGTCTCCGTGCCTTCTCCTTGTAACTTCCTCATTTCGTTTCTGTGTGTTTTGCAAGGAGGAGGGTTCCTCTTTTACATAGAGGTGGAGGATCAGCCATAGGTAGCCTCACTTACCCTCCTTTGAGTCCCATCTGTGGGATTCCATCTCCCTTTAGACTGTACCTTCTTTTCCTCTTTTAGTACCTCACCCGTGAGAATTCTTTTCCTTTTTTGAATTTAAGCTTTATCCATTTTTCAGCGACCAACCTGAATTTTCTTTCTTATTCTTTTTCTTCTTCTTTCTTTCCTTTTTCCTCCTTTTCTGTTTTTTTCTTCCTTTTTCTTGGCGCAGGAAGGGCCTCCTACCTAGCTCACCCTCTCCTCTTCTCCCTGTGCTTTTCTTCTCTTTTGCCTTGAGCTTTTCCTCCTTTTCTTGGCCTGAAATAGGGAATGCGCCCCTCTTTAAATGGAGAGAGAAGGGGCAGCGAGGGGGAAAGGTAGTGCTGGGCTTCACTACTGCGTTTAGAACCCGTTTTGAAACCTTATCGGTGCCATGCACTGGTGAGGGTTTCTTTGGCACCGGTGAGGGTTTCTTTCCTTCTGCTGTTTAAAGCACAGACTCCCCTAGCTTCCTTGTTTTGAAGCCCACCAGTAAGATGCATCGGTGGGAGTTAAAAAATGGGTAAGTGGGGTGCGACCTGCTCTTTCCTTAATTTGAATCCCATTGATGTCATGCACTAGAGAGGTTTTAGAATGGCCACACAGTAAAGGCTGGCAAAACTTTCCTTATTTTGAATATCACCAGTGTCGCACACCAATGATGATTTAAAATGGCCACGCAATGAGTGCTGGCCAAAACATTTCCTTACTTTGAACCTCGTCGGTGTCGTACACCGGTGAGGATTTAGGAAATGGATGGCTGGCCAAATACTTTCATTATTTTGAATCCAAAAACTTTCATTATTTTGGACCCAAAAATATTTCCTCATTTTAAGCCCAAAACTTTCCTTGTTTTAAATCCAAAAACTTTTCTTATTTTGAATCCAAAAACTTTCCTTATTTTTGGACCTTATTTTGAACCCAAAAACTTTCCTTGTGACTCCGATGAGGACTTAAAAAGGTCACACACTAAATGTTAGCCAAAACTTTCTTTATTTTGAATCTCGTCGGTGTCGCACACCGATGAGGATATATAATGGCCACACAATGAGTGTTGACCCAAACTTTTCTTATTTTAAACCTTGCCAGTGTCGTGCACCAATGAGGATTTAAAACAGTCACATAGTGAGTGTTGGCCAAAACTTTCCTTATTTTGAATCTTGTCGCTGTTGCGCACTTGTAAGGATATAAAATGGCCACATTGTGAGTGTTGGCCAAAACTTTCCCTATTTTGAACCTCGCTAATGTCGTGTAACAGTGAAGATTTATAATGGGCAAGTAGAGAGGGGCACCCATGAGTTTCCATGATGACACCAGTGGGGATTTGAAATGGTGAAGTTGAGGGGACATCCCTGACCTTATTTTGAATCCCACCGGTGCCTTGCCCAAAGAGATGCCTATGAGTTTCCATGATGACACCAGTGGGATTTGAAATAGCAAAGCTGAGGACAGCTCTGACCTTATTTGAATTCCACTGGTGCCATATTAGGCCAGCAGTGAGAGACAGCCCTGACCTTCCTTCTTTGGAGTCCCACCTGTGTTATGAACCAGTAGGGATTTAAAATAAGCTGGCGAATGAGGCAGCCATAACTTTCCTTCTTTTGAATCCCACCGATGCATGGTGAATGAGGCAGCCATGACTTTTCTTCTTTTGAATCCCACCGGAATCGTGCACCGGTGGGCATTCAGAACAAGCAAGCAGTGAGGGGGGCCTGCTCTTTCCCTCTTTGGAGTCCCACCAGTGTCATGCACCAGTGGTGATTTAAAATAGGCTGCCCCCCCTTTTCTCTTCTTTCTTGCCTTTCTCTATAAATAGGGGCCTCCCCACTCTTCTTTCTCCTCATACCCCCATCAACCAGTGGAGAGAGGCCAACAGGTGTGCCACCAAGGGAGCTTATGGCCATCTGAAAGAGGTGTTCTTTGACCGGTTTGACAGGGTACTGGTTGTTAAGTGCCACTGCAGGCCCACATGACTGTGCGTGAATTATTCTCACTTTCTTTGTTAGAATCTACATTTTTTAAAAAACATCCAAGGGGTTGAACACTTGTTCAAAGTATAGTTTGTTATTATCAATCATCATCCCTTTGCTGTCCAAAATCATGTGAAAGCACATCCTTTGTGTTAATACAACACTGAAGTTGTAGACAAAGCTACAAAATTCTCCTATGCCAAAACATAACTTATTTACATTTTTTATTTGTATTATAACATGAAAATTACATATACAGCATTTAAATTGTTATTGCATAAACAACATTCAAAGAGAGTGGCCTTCATGGGTTCATACAGCTTGAGAACCATGTCTATGCAGATAGTTGAATTGGTGCCACCTTGATATCTGGGATATGTTTCTGTTCTTTTCTGGTGTATAGCTTTCTGTAGAGCTTAACAAACAGACTTTTTCTTCTACACTTGTAAAAATCTTTTTATCGTTTTATAAAATTTTGGTGCCACCCACTTCCCGAAATAAAGAAGTAATTAGCCAATCCATGATGGAGAATATCTTTACTGTCATATAAGAAGAATGGATGATCTCCTATTTCAGCATCAAATATGAACTAGTACAGCCTTTAACACATCAAAGGAATTAAAACATCGCTATGTCATAGGCATATGTATGGTAAAATGAGGATCCTTCACATGGCATTGGGATTAAAAACAATTCACAGCAAATGCAAAGAAGGTTATCGGATAGTAAACAAAATTAAAAATTGACCTGTTCATAAATACAAAATGTTCTGGATGGACCTATTTCCTTTGAGTACACTAAGTCATCCAAAGGGAAACAAGAGAACCATTGGCAGCCAATAGCAGGAACCTGCAAGGAAGAAAATTTTAAATTGGTCATCGGCATCACTCTCATTGCTGTCATCACAAATTAGCGTATCTCTCATCTCAAGACTCTCATGCCAGCTGGACACACGTAAGGAGCCCTTTTTGGGAAGTTTAGTAAAATGGCTGACTTGCCAAACATCAACCTCCTATGAAGTAGTTCCAAGTACTTAGTCAACATAGCTTCAGACAGCAGAGGGACAATCAAAATCTATGGAACTAGTTAAGTTAGGTACTTCAATTATGAATCTTTCCTCTACCTCAATTCATCTCTGTTTATTAACAAATTTGGTGGTACGATCCACTTCCATTTCAAAAAAAAAAACTCGCAAGTAACCCTGAAGGTCCTTCCCGACTGCAGAAGAGCCAAGACAAAGAGGGAACACAAGGAGTTGGATATCAAAAATATCTTATCTAGTGTAACTATTAGCTATAGAGTAGACCAGGAAGGTAGCTTGCTTGGTGTAACTTCAGTTCACCCCCAGAGACCTCATTTATCCAACCTTGCATGCCCCAAGATGCTAACATGGTTGCCCATCGACTTCATCCTGTCCCAAGCTGGTGAGGATGTGCGGTGCAGGATTGGTTTAGAAGCTCATTGCGCTCTTGATGTGGAATCTTGAGGAAGGTGCAGGTATCTCCTCACAAGGACCCAAGAATCAACAGCATCCCCAAATCTTCATTTAAAATACTTGCCAAAAGGGAAACTATCACATAGAGTCAGCTTCCTTTTGGTGCATTTGGACCACAACATTGATTGCTCACTCGATTGCTTCGAGCAGCAAGTCTTGGAATTCGGCCATGAAGGGACTGGGGTGTTGGAGAGCTGATTCCGACACTGACTTTTTGTTCTGCTCATCCCTTGGTTTGTCCAGAACTTGTCTTCAGGGACGGTTTCCGGCCCCACCTTGTTGGGTTCGCCTGACATCAGACTTGGTATGCTTGTGTTGAGCTAGCATTCTTGGCTTAGTCAAGCACTCGGTTCAGTTCAACATTTGTTTCTGGAGCTATCTTTTTTGGCTTGGTCCAAAACCTGGTTTAGCATTTGTTCCTGGAGCTGGCCTTTCTGGCTTGATTCAGGAGTTTGATTTGACATTTGATTTTCTGGAGCTTATCTTTCTGACTTGGTCCAAAACTTGATTTGTTCCTTGGTCACCACTTACTGGCACTGGCCTGACAGACTTCATTCGGAAATTAGTTTGACATTTCATTTTTGTAGTCCACCTTTCTAGTTTAATCCGGGGCTTAAGCTGACATTGTTTGTTGGCATGGCCTTTCTGGCTTCGTCCAAAGCTTTGATTTAACATTCGCTTTCTGAAGTCGGCCTTCCTGACTTAGTCTAGAGCTTCAATTTAACATTTGGTGCTTGGAACCAGCCTTTCCAACTTGGTCAAAGCTTGACTTGGCATCATGGTAAGCAATCTCACGAGAATCTCGGTCTCAACCCCTTCTCGAGAAACGAGAAGGCTGAGATGAGTGGTCTGGGTTAGGATCCTCTTCAGGCAGGGTTGTCCTCTTCAAGCAGGGTTGTCAGAATCTCCTTATTTACGTGAATATCATTTAAGTAAATGTTACATTTACTTAAGATATTACATGTAAATAAAGAAGTACCCCACATTTGAATCCACTAAAAATATCAAAAAAATCATATCACTTACCAATAAAAAGTCAATTCTCTCATCCAAGAAGAAAATCGTGATTTTGAAGATTCCATCAAAATAGTGTCTTTCTAATCTCTCATAATTTGACCTATCTAAAAATTTCATAATTCAAATAAACCTAATAAAACACTAAACATCGAAAGTCTGGTGAAAAAAATCAAACGTGCATATGACTTCTCCAAGGAGCCACTCTCCTACTGACAGCAACTAAGTCTTAGTCATGGTCGACTGTGATATTCAGATAAATAAGATATTTTGTCATGGATACCCATGTCATGAATTAAATGTTTTTATGCTTAAAGTAAAATCCTACGGAGAGAAAATTGAAAATGCACATCCCGAATCCCAATTCCCACACTCTTGTTGTATGATATATGTAAACCTATGTCATCCATGGTTGAGACTTAAGAATGTATGCAATTATCTATGTTCCTTAAGGAATTATCTATGTGAACCTATGTGATCCACACTTTTATGTTATCCTGATCTCCCGAGATCTTACCGAGATCTCTTCAAGATCTCTTCTCTTTGACCCTCTCGAGACGAAGCCGAGATCCGATATGGCAAACCTTGCTTGGCATTTTACATTTGCTCCTAGAACTGGCATTTCTAACTTAGTCCAGAGCTTGGATTGACATTTCGCTTCTGGAGCTGGCCTTACTGACTTGATCCAAAGCTTGAGATGGCATTTGCTTCCAGAATTGGCCTTCCTAACTTGGTCCAAAACTTGTATTGACATTTCACTTCTAGAGCTGGTCTTTCTGGCTTGGTCCAGAATTTGACTAGACATTTTGTTTTTGGAGCCGGCCATTCTTGGCTGCAAGAGGCCAAGTTTTGATTGTGTGGGGTTTTTTGCAAGACTGCTTTGGCCTGACGTATCCCTTGCAGTCTTCTAAAGATTCTTTCTTGTCACCAGCTTTCCTCGGGCTTCCACCCGCGTGGATTAAATTGTCCGATTGGCAAACTATGCTGGTCGATTAGTTTGACTACTCCCACTCATGAAGTTGTGGTGGGTCGGCTCGGCTATTTTGCATTGTGATGAGGCAACTCTGAATTATCTTCTCCACCCCATATTTAAAGATATCAGCAATCTTGGGTAATATGTCCCAACATCAATTGGGCACTTTTGATTTGCAGATATCCATGGCTTCTTTAGATTTGACAGACCTTTAGACGATCTACTGCTTCTTTGGTGGTTGTATACCTGGGCGGGACGGTGCCTCCAGTCTGTCAAAGACCGAGACACGTGTCATTGAGACCTATGCAAGATTCCCCTCTTCCACTCAGATTGGTTCCAAGATTTGAGGCGCGAAGTTGGGCTTCTGATACACGACCTTTCCCTTTGATCCTCACGAACATAGAGGTTTGGCGCTTCGGAATGCAGCTTGTTGCTACCTTGGCACCCTGGTGGGTTTGCCAGCCCGAGCTTTTTTTATTACACAGGCCTCCTTCTTGGTGACCCCAAATTTTTTTGATCTTGGGATGGCATTCTTCTATTGTCTTGGCTCCAATCTTGTTATCTGAACCCCTTTTTTGAAGTCTGATGTGTCTTCTCGCACTTTGTAAAGGAGTGCGAAAGTGTTGGAGATTAAGACTGTTGGGCCATGTTTGTCCTTCGACAAGATCGGCTCGCTCCCAGCGAGCCGAATGCGAAAATGGACGACAAGTACAGTCTAGTCGGAGTTGGAGACGGTTGTCGCTGCCTTTGTGACTCTGGCGTCATCCTTTCTTTGTCAGGCTTGCCTTTCTGGCTTTGCCTAGAGCTTGCTTGGAGATAGAAGTTCCCACCTCGGGCTTGGTGCCTTCGCGGGCATGGCGTTGCCCCCTCTTTATGGGGACGGCGATGCAAGAGATGGTGTTCACCGAGAAAACTCGGCCTTGGATTTGGCAGAGCTTCATACCCCCAGCAACAGCAAACTTTGATGTTGTTGTCGACGTCTTTGCCAAGCTGGACATGAAGATTGACGATGGTAATCGTCTTACGAGATCTTGAGGTAATCGCCATCGGCTTCTTTGCTTTTATGGCCTTTAGTTGCCATCGTTGAGCAAGGCCGACACCAGAGCACATTGCTTGAGTGAGTAAACTCAGCCTTAAGAAGCATGGGGCTTGATGCCCCCCACAGCATTTGCGGTGATGCATCCACTGCATCTGACATCAGCATGCTCGTCGCTTTGCGGGGGTGGGTTTGTGCCCCCCGTGTGTGGTAGCAGGTTTAATGCTTCCAATGCGGGCTTGTTGTCTTTTACAGCCGTGGGCTTGATACCCTCAGCGATGGGCTTGTTGCCCTTTATAGTAGCAGGCTTGATGCCCCCAGCAGCAGCAGTATAGACTGGAGCAGCGTTGCCTCCTTTTAGTAAGAACAACTTTAGATGGGCTTCATGCCAACATTTCAACTTCAGGAGAGAACTTTTTTCTTTGATGTCCCCAACATCAGCTTTGATCGGGGTAGCTTCAACAGCAAGGATTTTCCCCTTTGAATTTCTCGCAAGAGTGTGAAGGAGCCACAACTTTTCCCAGAGACAAAGCTATTTCTTTGACAGAGAGATGAAAGGCAAGAAAGGTCCCACCGGGCGTACCAACTTGTTGGACACACAAAAATTCTCTCTTATCTTTCTTTTCTTTCTATCTTTTCTTTCTTTTTTTTTTTTGCAGGCGTGCCAGTCTGTACAACAGATAAATTTGGGGTTTGCTTAATGCGGGTATTTTCATGTCTATTTACTGGACAACATTTATTCCGCGCATTTATTTTATCAGGCGATTAGGGTTTCGCGTACTAGACCCATACCCACCGACCGAAGTCGATGTTAATTTACATCGAGTTGAACTCGAACACCTTTGATTCTCTGTCAAAGAATGTCTTTTGTCTCTGTTTATTGTGACAATAACCTTAATGGTCGCCCTTTGTGGGTACACAATCTTGCAAAGAAAATTTAAAATCTTAATATTTGAACACATGTAATTTAAATTACAATTGGTCTTTCAAAACCTGTACAAGGGGTCCTGATTACATAATTAGGACTTCAACACTTCATTTGGTCATGACTTCTGAATTTGCTTCAGCCACAATCAGACCGTTGACTTGAATTTCATCACAATAAGACTGTTGCATGGTAAGCAATCTCGCGAGATTCTCGCGAGAATATCAATCTCGGCCCCTTCCCGAGAAACGAGAAAGCCGAGATGAGTAGTCAGGGTTAGGATCCTCTTCAGGCAGGGTTGTCAGGATCCTCTTCAGACAGGGTTTCATTTACTTAAGATATTACATGTAAATAAGGAAGTACCCCCCATTTGAATCCAATAAAAATATCAAAAAAATCATCTCTTACCAATAAAAAGTCAACTCTCCCATCAAAGAAGAAAATCGTAATTTCGGTGATTTTAACAAAATGCTAACTTTCTAATCTCTCATAATTTAACCTATCTAAAAATTTGATAATTCAAATAAACCACATGGAACACAAAAAATCCAAAATCCGGTAAAAAAAGTCAAACGTGCATGTGACTTCTCCAAGGGAGCCACTCTCCTACTAACAGCACTTAGTCTGCTTGAGACCTCTTAAGATTTGGTCAAACCTAAACTATCATCACCCAAACTCATGAGAATTCACTTTCTAGTTTCTTTATTTATTTACCTGTGTTATATTAAATATATATATAATAATCCTATGCGAATCGGACCGATTCCATGCGAATCTGATCAAATCAGGGCGAACCTGATTCAGTCCGAATCGCCGATCCAGCAAACCATGATGTGAACCTATGTCATCCATGGTTGAGACTTGGGAATGTATGCAATTATCTATGTTCCTTAAGGAATTATCTATGTGAACCTATGTGATCCACACTTTTATGTTATCCTGATCTCCCGAGATCTTACTGAGATCTCTTCGAGATCTCCTCTTTGACCCTCCCGAGACGAAGCCGAGATCCGATATGGTAAACCTCACTGTTGGATTGCCAAGATGATCATTGCCAGTCCATTGGGTTTGCTTCATGGTCACCATCACCATTTGATTATGACGGGACCTTTGAGGGGTTTTGTCAGGCTTCTGCAAGTTTATGCCCTTCTGCAAGTTTATGCCCTTTCTAAGTGTTTCTGTCATTTTTCGGTATCCCTTAAGTCTTTCCAGTCATTTGTTGAGTTCTCGGGTACACTTGCCACTTCTTGGTTTTCTGGAGCTTTCCAATCATTTCTTGATCTCCCAAGGCTTTTCAGTCATTTCTTGGCATTTCCAGAGATTCTTGCAATTTCTTGGCAATCCTAAGACTGGAGATGGCCAGCCATAAGCCAAGCCCAAGAGAACGCACACCGCTTTAGAGAAGTGACATGGGTCCCGCTCCACCGAGCCATGCAAATAGTATGAGCCACATGGTTACCTCCCTTTAAAGGGACTTTTTTGCCACTTCTTGCTTTTAAGGAGTTTTCTGCAACTTCCTTGCCCTTCAAGGACTTTTCCGCAATTTTCCACCCTTTGAAGGATTTTGCAACAATTCCCTGCCCTTCCTGGGACTTCTACAACTCTTCCATATCAGGGTATTTCTGCAAGTATCAGCCATCATAATCAGAGAACTGAAAACTTGGCCAATGTTGTCTTTTAAAGAAGAAACCCAAAGAGGGCTGCCAATAGATATTTGATTTCCGACTTTCCGACCCGTTTTCAACCTTTTCGTATCCGTTTTTCCGTTTTTGATTATTTTCCATTTTTTCGTTTCCAATAATATATAATTTTTATTTTATTCACAAAATATATACTCTTAAAATCTTATTTCTTAATATTAAAAAATTTTAGACTAAGTTTTTAGCTTCTCCTTAATTTGTAAATAGAATCTAATTAACTTGTCTCTCTCATAGTATTTATTATGCCTATTAGTATTAAAGACATCCCTTTTACCCCTACTCATAATGCTACATACAAATATTTCCGATTACTTTCTGTTTCCAACCCGTTTCCGATTTTCTTATAAGAAATGGATGCGGAAAGTGCCATTTCCGATTCCGACTCCGACCCGTTGGCAACCCTACCTGAAGGAGACTTGGACAACATTATATCCATGACTGTTCAAGAGGTCCCATTTTCTGACATTTTCAAGCACCTCTACTATTTCTTGACCTTTTCTGACCTTCTACCATTAGCTGACATCCTCGGGTTCTTTCCGTCGTTTCTTGACTCCCCTGAGCAATTTTGGGTATTTCCGTCATTGATTGACTTCCCCGGATGCTTCTATCATTTCCTGGTGTTTGCTGACATTTCTGTCATTTCTTGGCTCTTCTTGGACGTTCTTGCCATTTCTTGGCTTTCTCGGACATCCCTGCCATTACTTGGCCTTCCTCGTAGCAGTCTCGGGTATTTCCGCCATGGATTGACTTTTCCGGACATTACTATCATTCCTTGGCTTTCCCGGAGCAATCCCGGGTATTTCCGCCATTGATTGACTTTTCTAAACATTACTGCCATTCATTGGCTTTCTCGGACATCGCAGCCATTTCCTGGCTTTCTCGAACATCCTTGCCATTACTTGGCCTTCCTCGGAGTAGTCCCAGGCAGGGAATCAAAACTCGGCCGGCTCGGGATCAGATCGCCCGAGCCGGCTCGGTTTTGGCCCCTCCGATCCGAGCCGGGGTAACCTGTCCGGTCCCCTGCGCTCGGATCGTCCGGGGTCGGCTGGGCTCGGCGGGCTCGCCGAGCCCGGGCCGGTCCGCCGCAAATCGGGCCGGACCGGGCGATCCGAGCCCCCAACGGCTAGTTTTGAACTAGCCGTTTTCTAGCCGTTGGGGACTGTTCCCCAACGGCCAGAAACGGCTCTTTGGAGCCTTTGGAGGCCTTGGGGGTCTATATAAACCCCCCAAAGGCCCCCAATATGTTCTAAACTCAGGTTTTGAGTTCTCCTCCCCTCCTCTCAATATTTTGGGCATTCTCTCTCTCTCTCGGGCGCTATTTTGCACTATTTGGGAGGCGATCTCATCTTTCACACTCTTGGGATTTGTCTTCGACTATTCGGGCTCTCTCACACACACTCTTGGCCCGAACTCTTGGCTGCGATTCATCTCCCTCTCTCTCATCCGCAAAAAAAATTTATTTATTTTCTGTTTTTTTATTATTTAACTTCTTTTTTTGTGTTGTAAGTGATGGCCGCCGAAGGTGGTGCTACTCCGGCTCCCCATTCTTCAAGCAACCCTCCTAGCGCCGATCCCGCTTGGGCTCATGGTATCGTTGTGGACATGGCTCGAAGGAAGGTCCAATGCAAATATTGTAACCGGGTCTTATCGGGCGGCATATTTCGTTTGAAACAACATCTAGCGGGAATTAAAGGTGAGGTGGCACCATGCTCGAGAGTTTCTGCTGAAGTTCGAATGCAATTTTGCCAATATATGAAGGAGAAAGAGACATCCAAAGCAAACACTAGTAGAAGACGGCAAGAAATCCGGGAAGAATTGTCTGCCCCTCCTCGAAGGTCCGTAGATTTACCAAGAGGGAGACAATTCTTTGATCTTGATGAAGATGAAGAAGGTTAGTAATTAGTTAACTTACTTTTGGAACATTTATTTTAGTTTAAGGCTTTAAGCACCCTCCGACCCTCATTCTATTTCTATCTCATATTATAGAACAATTTCGTCGGGCATCGGAAGCAAGTCGAAGGTCTAATGCGGAAGAGGACTATCTCCGACGTACCGGTCATCACGTAGGTCAAGGTAGTGGCCATGGGGGTAGCGGACAAGGGAGTTCAAGTGCTGGAATGAGTTCAAATATACCTGAGGTTCCAGTGGATATCCCTAGAGACGGAGATCCTAGAGTGGGACCAATAGACCCATTTCTCACCAGGCGAAGGGAGAAGCAACCATCCATTTCTGCAGTATTCAAGAATTTGAAAATATGCAAGGAGAAGATAGGGAGAGCGACATCAAGATGGTTCTTCTTCAACAGCATACCGGCTAATGCAGCAAAAGGACCATATTATGAGTCCATGATCGAGACTATTGGTGAAGTGGGCAAAGGGGTGGAAGGCCCTACTTCATATGAAATCTACAACAAATACTTGGATATGGAGGTTGAAGATATGAAGGCATATGTTTCCACATTTGAACGAATATGGGATGAATATGGTTGCACGTTAATGTGCGATGGATGGACAGGTATGTACAAGTGTTTGGCCAGATTAATTGTTATTCACTTATTCATTAATAAGACATAGGTTTTAATTTTTCTTATGGAATTGTGCAGGCATTACACGAAGAAGTATGATAAACTTCTTAATCTACTGCAAAGCAGGGACTGTTTTTGGAAGTCGGTAGACGCTTCTGGCAAGGTGAAGAATGCGGACTACCTATTTCAGTTGATGGATGAGATGGTGAGGAGATTGGAGAGAAAAGAATAGTCCAAGTGGTAACCGACAATGCAGCGGCTTTCAAGTTGGCGGGCCAAAAACTAATGGAGAAAAGGGAACACTTGTATTGGGTTCCTTGCTCCGCGCACTGCATTGACTTAATGCTAGAAGACATTTGTGAAGATCCAATGGTGGAAAATGTGGTCAACAGTGCAAGGTTCGTAACCACTTTCATCTACAACCACAACAACATATTGGACATCATGAGGACGCATACACATGGACGGGAGTTGCTTCGGCCAGCACCTACAAGGTTTGCATCCCAATATATTGCATTGGATAGCATAAATGGGCAACGTAGCAACCTTATTAGGATGGTAGCATCGGAAGAGTGGGAGAACTATATGTCCCGACATGCTCCTACACGGGTGAGGGAGAAGGGAAAGAAGGTGACCGACATTATCCAATCAAAGCCATTTTGGAAGGGGGTCCAAAATGTGTTGAATGTAGTAGAACCGCTTGTTCGAGTGTTAAGGGCGGTAGATGGGGAGAGGAGATCCGAGATGGGTTACTTGTACGAGGCTATGGATCGAGCAAAGGAGCTTATCCAAATGAACAACAAAACAACGTATGCCAAGTGGTGGGAAATCGTAGATCGACGATGGGAGCACACATTGCATCATGATCTTCATGCTGCAGGTAAGCATAACACTTCAACTCTTGTGAATTGTGATTACATATTATTTACAACTCATGTTTTAACATTTATCTTCTACATGTAGGGCATTTCTTCAACCCCCAATACATGTATAGGACTGATGGGAGGAGGGAGAACTATGACAATTCCTCCGAAGTGTTGATTGGGGCAAAAAATGTAATCAAACGGATGCTAGACAATGAGGATAGGGCAATCATAGCATGCAAACAAATGCATGATTATAGACTTCAACTCTACCACTTTGGTACTAGCACGGCACAACGAGCTGCTCAGATTTTGAGTCCAGGTGAGAAGTTACTCATCATATTTATTTGCTTCTAGAATGAGTTGGTTCTATTAATTCTATTTTCTAAAACACTATACATGCTTCATTTACAGCGGATTGGTGGTTGGATCATGGAAGAACTTATGGATATGAAGACTTGGCCTATGTAGCTATTCGGGTTTTAAGCCAAACAACGTCTGCCACAGGGTGTGAGAGAAACTGGAGCACATTTGGCTTGATCCACACAAAACAAAGAAACCGCTTGAAGTCTGCACGTCTTGAGAAGTTGGTATTTTGCCACTACAACATGAGATTGAAGCTTAAAAACCTCCAATTAATCAAGCAAGTTCAAGATAGAGAGAAATATAGATCCTCGGGGCAACAACAAGCTGAAGCAACTCCATCGGAGACAATAGATATAGAAGAAGTTTTTGAGGAGGAACATCCACTACATGCATGGGTAAATGCAAGCACTTCGGTTCAACCAGAGTTCGACCCGCATGATCGTGCATGGGCTGAAGGTAAATGACCTTTACAATGTACATGCATCATTTATAAATTATTTATTTCTCATGTTAACATGTTTATGTCTCATTTAGGTGAGCTTGATGATGTGCCTTTGCTTCCGGAGTTCGAAACTCCCCCAGCCCCTAAACGCCAAAAGAAGACAGTGGGTGCAAGAGGAAGGAGCACGAAACATGGCATTAGCATTGCAGACTTGGACACGATCGAGGAAGATATAGATGATGAAACACCGGAGCCAAGCGATAATGTTCAATACCAAACTTCTAATGACTCGACATCGAAGACAAGTACTCCTAGTGAGGGATCCGATCATGGAGGAGATGTCCTAGTTGTCAGCAGTGTACCGCCACCGGCACCGCCACCCGACCCTATTGTATTCACCGGAGAGGAAGACTTCACCCATGCTACTCAAGATCAACATCATGGGAGTAGGGAAGGGAGGGAAGCACAAACCTCAAGTCAACAATATGCACGAAAGGGGAAGAAAGTGGCATCTCAATTGCAAGGGCAAGGCCAAGGCCAAGGAGCATCCGAAGATTCGGGATACAATCCCAACTTCATTCCGCATAGACGGAATTGGTTAATGAAGAAGAAGAAGATGCAAGAGGAGTGGGAGCGTCAAGAAAAGCGACGTCAAGAGTTTGAGACCATGGAGCAAGCGTCAGATACATCATCTTATGCTTCCACTGAAGGATATTACCAAGGGCAGGGAGGCTACTTGGGATATCCTCAATACCCGGATGCATCATATTACACCGGAGGTGGAGCATATGCACAATCCACTGAGTCCGATTCACATTCACATGACTCATATGAGTCATATGGCTCATATCAAGTGCCTGAAATACCGGGCTACACACCAATCACTATCATATATGCGAACACGGATGCCTATAGTCAATATTTGACTCAATATGAGGCATATTACCAACATTATATGTCTTGGACAGATTATGTAAACATTATGTCCACACAATATAATGTACGATTCCAATAAATACAATTTTTCATGTATTTCAGTTCATAAATACAATGTTCATATATTTCCTATTTTTTCATATTTTTTCTATTTTTTTTTCAATTTTTTTAAGGGGGGCGATCCACCCCCTTTAGCTTGGCCAGACCCGGTCGGGCTCGGCCCGGCTCGGCCGAGCCGGGCTCGGGATCGCAGGGTCGGATCGGTTTTGGGCCGACCGATCCGATCCCGATCCCGATCCCCGAGATTTTGAACCTTGGTCCCAGGTATTTCCGCCATTGATTGACTTTCCTGAATGCTTCTGATATTTCTTGGCGTTCCTGAGTGCTTCGGTCATTTATTGACTTTCTCAGGTGCCTTCACCATTTATTGACATACTCGGACATTTCCGTCACATATTGACTTCTACGAGCGGTTCTAGCTATTTCTGTCATTAGTCGACTTTCCCGGACGCTTCTGACATTTATGTGTGTTCATGAGTGCTTTGGCCACTTATTGACTTCCTCAAGTGTCTGCGCCATTGATTGACATACTCAAACATTTCCGCCATTAGCTGACTTTTTCGAGCATCTTTAGCAAGCGAGATTAACCCAGGCCCGACCCAAGAGAGCGCACATCGCTTCAGAGAAGTGACGTGGGTACCGCTCCACCGAGTCATGCCAATGGCATTCCCACTTTGAGCTCTATCGCCTTTGGAGCTTGCCAGGAGCTTCGTGCCATTTTCTGGACCGACGAAGGGCTTCCATGCAATTCTCGAACTCCCTGAGGGTTTACATGTAGTTTTCCCCTAAACCGAAGTATTTCTGCCATTTTTTCAATAGCAGGAGCATTTCTGCCATTTTCCCCACAACCGTAGTACTTTTGCAATTTATGCACCTTCCAAGGGTATTTATGTAATTTTCCAGACAGCAGAGGGACCTCCTTGGAATTCTGCACCCTTCGGAGACTTTTATGCAATTTCCAACCCTTTAGGGGCATTTCTGTATTTTTTCCCCACAAATTGGTGTATTTCTGCAATTTTCTCTATCCCGGAGGTATTTCTGCGATTTTCTGCTCTTCCCGAGCCTTTATGTGATTTCCCACAAGTCGGGGGCTTCTGTGCAATTTTCCAAACAACATGTGCATTTATGTCATTTCCCTACTAACCGAGGACTTTTCTACAATGTTGCACCTTTTATGGATTTCTGAAGGTGGGGTACCTCCGGTTGGGTTTGGATCGGAGGTGGCTGCCTCTAGTTGGATTTTTGGATCGGAGGTAGGTGCCTCCGGTTGAGTTTGGACCGGAGGTGGGGTGCCTCTGGTGGAGATGGGCAAAAGTGTAAGGCCCTCGAATTTCCGTCGCATTATTAGTATTTATGTGTGTATACTTGTGCTTGTGTATGCATGTACATATTTACGTACGTATTAATTAGGATAACTACGTGTGCATATGTTTATAATATATGTAAATAATGCATGTATTGAATGATGATAGTATGGACACACTACCTTATACATATTACCTGTATATACGCATGGTATGTGCATGGTAATACATAAGTATGGCATGTATAGGGGGTAAGATGTGCATGGTTTCTGCATACTTTAGGGTTCTGGCCGAAGGTCACCCTGGCGTCAACCCCAGGCCGTTTAGCTGGTGTCAGCGTCCAGACATGGACGCCAACACTAATCCTGGCGTCCAGCGATATGGACGCCAACCTCTCTGGCCTGCATGCGCAGCAGAGCTGCAAACTTCTGAAACAAGGTAAGCCAACCATTGGGGAATGTCCCCAACGGCTCTGAAGGCTGTCAAATCAGCATGGTGAGTGAGAGAGAGACTCTCCCACATGTTAAACCCGAAATGGCCACTTCCCACTCCTCCCTTCACCTTGCAAGAGGAGAAAAAGAAAGAGAAAAACCCTAGAGAGAAACTGAGAGAAAACCCACTTTGGAACCCTAGAATCTCTCAACCTGAAGATAGTTCCAGAGAATTGCTGCTTCAAGGAGGTTGCTGGATCGAAGAGGAAGGCTTCCCCGACCCCGGCTTGCTGTGGAGATCATCCAAGAGCCCGGAGGAAGGAGATTCTTGGAGGATTTTCTGCACTTCTTGGGACTGCCCAATGAGAGCTTCTCCGAGCATTTAAACCCATTGGAGGAATTTTTAGAAGGCAAGTGACCTATCTATGATGTTCCCGTATGAGTCTAGGTCGGTTTTGCTATTTTTATGGATTTCTCCTCGAGTCCTAGACCCTCCCATTCACCAAATCTTGAGAGGTCATGTCTGTGTTTCTGCACAGACCTGTCTTGACGGCAAGGTCCGTGGACGCCCATATCATGCTTGGCGTCCATCGACCATGCCGCTGACCCTGAGTCAGTGGCCAGAGACCGCCGCCAAGTTCCTCTGGACAGAACAGTGAACTGTTCTACCCTTCCTTTACATTAATTTCGGTATGGTTTCCGTGATGAGGATATATGGTAATCCTATACTCTATATATATAGTCAATTGTGATGTGTGGATGAATGTGGTGTGTGATGGTGAATGTAGGAAATATTGTATCCCATGAATTGTGAGCATGACTTGTTAATGATCTTGTTAAATTTATGTTTCATGAGTAGGATTAGACTGAATGCATTGATTTTTGTCAGTTCATGAAGATTAGTAGATCAGTAGATGTATGCCCAATTTTGGTAAATTGATCCATGCTTGCATGAGTTGCAAATGAATTCGGTTCGATAAATAGAAAGACATGCAAAAATGGTTTGTGGTGATTGATCTATAGATGTATGATTTAGGGTAATTTTGTATTCTCAAATCATGCATATATCAGTAGCCTCTATTTAAAACAGTAAGTGGCAATTTACAAAATGTGTTAAACCTCATGTTAACTTAAGTTGTGAATAGTATGCTAAATAGGTGTTTTATTTTCTGTGAATTCTATTTAGCTCAGAAAAATCTGAAAATTTGAGTGTATGATCTTGAACCCGAAAACAGCATGTGGTTAAAATTTCAGGTCATTTGGACCAGTCAATAAGAAGTTATGTATTTCCATGTGAAACGAGATAATCTACGTATATTATCGTAATGTGGTTAGTTGTTGTCTAAGACCCAACTTGATTAGTGAAATTCCTGTGTGTTAAACTCTTGAAATTCTGTAGTACCATGTTAGGAAAAACAGAGATATTCATGTGAGTGAGAAAGTGAATGTGATGAAAAGTGTGAAGTGTAAAACCATGTGTAAAATGGTAAATGTGTAAATGTGTAACTGTGCCAATGTGACACTGCTTCCGTAGAGGGCAGTGGAGCTGTATCAGGGAAAAATCCCCTTGAGAAAGTTCAATGTGTAAGTGACCCTAAGGGCATTAGGGGGAAATCCTGGAGGTGGACAAGTACCACTGGTTATGGTGGAGACTTGTTCTCCCGGTCTGCGCAGTCCAAGAGTCGCCATTGAATTGCCTAGATGGCGTCTATGTGTAATGTGATGTGTATATGTCCTTCTTTGGTGGTTTGGACTATGTGTCACGGCACCTAAAATGTGTAATGTGTAATGTGTAATCTGTATGTGTTCATGTGTAAATGTGTAAGTGAGCAAATGTGAAATGTGTATGTGTAAAGTGCAACCATGTGAAAGAGGAAACTTGTGTAAAGAGAATGTGAAATTCTAAATGAGAGGTTATGATTTTGAAACTCATGTGAGACAAATCTGAAACCATGTGAAATCAGAAATATTATGTTGTTATCATCATGGTTATATGTGTAAAGATGCCTAGAATCCATGTTAGGGATAATTGGTGAAAACGGGTACAAGATAGCATGATTGTTTGTTCACATGATATGTTTTACGCGATATTGTAGCTCTCATGTATAGGTTTATAGCCATTAAACCATGTGAAATCAGCAACTTAGAGCATGTGAAAACGTTTATGTATGTGTTTAAAAACATGTAAGATCCATGCTAATTGTGTTTTCCTTTCATGCATGCAAAATGTTCATGTTGGTAGCTCTCATGTCTTGGTTCTTTAAAGACAAAATTTCATGAGTAAATGGAATAGAGAGCATGTGATAGGTAAATTTTATCCTTAGAAATCTGAAAGCATGATCCATGTATAAATTTGTAAAACTTTCATGATAGGTTGAAACTTTAAATTTGACTAGCATGCCATGTGTTGCAAATTGTAAATGTGCATGTAGAAACCACTAAGATTTATGCGTGTATGTTATGGATAGTGTTTCTTGCTGAGTCTTTGGACTCACTCCTTGCTTCGGCGTACAGGTGTAGTTGGTGACGTGGCACCTTTGGAGGAGACAGTGGAGACGAACTCCGAGCGCGGAGATTAGCTAGTCTTTGGAGTTTTGTGACTTGTGCATTTCATAGTATGTGATTTGGACATTGTATTAGAAATATCATGAAAAGGATGTATAAGTGTGGACATTATGTATTTAAATTTCAGCGAATTAAATTATGTGAACTTTTAGTTCCCTTTTGTTAATTGCAAACTTCATGTATGTTAAATGTGGATGATGAAGGAATGAAGACAGTTGTCTTTTACTTCCGCTACTCTGTTATATATTCGCGTGTATCTCAGCTGTTTGTATCGTTTGGGTAAATGTCCCACTGTGAGGACTCTCGCTATACCGACGTGGGTTGGTATAACCGTACCGGTATAATGAGGGCCGTCACAGAGATTGGTATCAGAGAGACCGGTTGAGATTGCACATGAATATACATAAGTCATCATCTTCATTGCATACTAAGTATGTCCACATGTGTAGAAAACATTAATAAGAAGTGAAAGATAGATAAGAAAATGGTTAGAAGACTTAGTAACCTAGCTCTAATGGTGGCTGAAATTTTATTACAGCCATGGCTTCCCGTGGACGACGTGGAGGTGTGCCAGCTCGCGACGACGAGCAGAGACGTGATGAGCAGGCGGAGCAACAGGCCCCAGCACCGCGAGGCCCTGTACTTCCCCCACCGCCGCCTGTGGACTACGGAGTATTCATGCAAGGTCTGGTACAAGCCATGCAGACGCAGGCTCATACCCAGGCAGCACTCCAGGCACAGTTGGAGGCCCAGGTAGAATAACGAAACAACTAGTAGTTGCTATTTAAATTGTATGATACGGTGTTTATTGTGTATTGCCTATTGTTTAATGTAGCAGGCTCAGGCACCAGCTCAGGACCATGGTGGACCTCCCATCATGGAGCGATTCAAGAGGATGACCCCACCCTCTTTTAAGGGGGAGAGTGATCCATTAATGGCAGAAAGTTGGTTAAGGGAGACAGAGAAAATCTTCCGAGCCATCAGGTGCCCTGATGAGGATAAGGTGACATTAGCCACCTACATGCTATAGGTAGACTTTTAATTTTGTATGTTGTGTGTTCTGCCTAAGTTAGAATTGCTAGTTGGTACTTATGGAGGAGTATTGCAGGAGAGAGCGGATGTATGGTGATCCTCCCTACTACGTACACGCTTTGAGGACGGAGCAGTAGACGTGGCGTGGGACGCGTTCGTGAGGCTCTTCCGAGCCAAGTTCGTCCCAGAGCATATCCAGGACAAAATGGAGCAAGAATTCCTTTCCCTGACGCAAGGCTCCATGACTGTGCTGGAATACGAGGCAAGGTTTTCTGAACTTTCTAAGTATGCACCGCATATCGTAGAGGATGAGCACAGGAAGACGAAGAAGTTCGTGATGGGACTCAAGCCATCACTGCGGACGAGACTCGTGGCGTTTGACCACCGCACATTGGACGAGGCCCTCAGTGCTGCCTGTAGGCAGGAGGGAGAAATGGAACAATATCTGGAGGAGAAGAAGGCTTCGCAGAAGAGGCCGGCAGCGACATTCCAGCGGCAGGATAAGAGGAAAACGGTGTACCAGACACCGCAACGATCCGTGACAGTCAGCAACTCTCAGGTACCTTCTGTACGTTCCCCTGGTGTGAAGAAAGAGTGTCCCCATTGCGGGAAGACACACGGAGGTTCCGAGTGTTGGTTGGTAGCGGGTAGATGCTTGAAGTGCGGGAGCAGCGACCACAAATCAGGATTGCCCAAGACTTCAGCAGGAGTTCAGCGTGGAGCGCCAGCCCCAGCAGTAACGGCAGCCGCGCCAGCTACAGGAAGACCTCGAGCCCCAGCTCGAGTGTTTGCTTTAGCTCGTGAGGACGCCGAGCAGGCGGAGCATGTCACCGAAGGTACAGTTTTGCTTTTCGGTGTGCACGCTCGGGTTTTGTTTGATACGGGTGCTACTCACTCGTTCATTTCCGAGCGGTTCGCTAGGCAGTTAGCCCTAGAGTCAGGCATAGAGTCTGAGGAGTTAGAGGTCCCTTTGTCTGTGCACACCCCTGCGGGTACGATATCGACTAGGAAGTGCATTCCGTCGTTACCTGTGTGCATTGAGGATAGAATCCTAGATGGGTGTTTCTTCTTGCTAAAGATGAAGGACTTTGATGCTATTCTTGGTCTGGATTGGCTAGAGGAGCACTATGCGTTAGTGGATTGTCGTCGGAAGAAGATTGTTTTCCGCATTCCTGGTGAGGATGAGTTCTCTCACCCCTTGCCAAGAAACTGGGCGGGAAAGATGGTCATCTCTGCCATGAAGGCGATGAGCATGGTGAACAAGGGTTGTGACGCTTTTCTTGCCAGCGTGGTATTAGTACCAGAGGCTGATGAGTCACTTACTCTTGCGGAGATTGAGGTAGTGTAGGATTTTCCAGATGTCTTTCCTGATGACTTGTCTGGATTGCCACCGGATAGAGAGATAGAGTTTACCATAGAGTTGCTTCCGGGCACCTCTCCTATCTCGAAAGCTCCATATCGGATGGCACCTGCGGAGTTAGCCGAGTTGAGGAGGCAGTTGCAGGAACTCCTTGATAAGGGATTTATTCGCCCTAGTGTTTCCCCTTGGGGCGCACCTGTATTATTCGTCAAGAAGAAAGACGGGTCACTTAGGTTGTGCATTGATTATAGGAAGTTGAACCAAGTGACTGTGAAGAACAGGTATCCCTTACCTCGCATCGATGATTTGTTTGACCAGTTGCGAGAGGCATCGATCTTTTCCAAGATTGACTTACGATCTGGTTATCATCAGTTGAGGATTCGGAGTGAGGATGTGTCCAAGACGGCATTTAGAACCCGTTATGGACATTATGAGTTCTTGGTCCTTCCTTTCGGATTGACCAACGCCCCTGCAGCGTTCATGGATCTCATGAACCGGGTGTTTAGTCCGTATCTAGATAGCTTTGTCGTAGTGTTTATTGACGACGTGTTGGTCTATTCTCCGGATGAGGCCACGCACCGTCAGCATCTGAGGTTAGTGTTAGAAGTCCTTCGTGAGCACAAGCTGTATGCAAAATTCAGTAAGTGCGATTTTTGGTTGCGCGAGGTTCATTTTCTCGGGCATGTTATCTCCGGCACTGGTGTAGCTGTTGATCCAGCAAAGGTCCAGGCAGTTATGGATTGGGACGTTCCCAGGACCCCTTCGGAGATTCGTAGTTTTATTGGGTTAGCTGGTTACTATCGGCGATTTATTGAGGGTTTTTCATCCATCGCCGCCCCCTTGACAAAGCTGACCCGGAAAGGTGAGAAGTTCGTATGGTCTGAGGCATGTGAGCGTAGCTTTCAGCTATTGAAGGCTAAACTTACTTCTGCTCCGGTATTGGTATTGCCTAGCGGTCTAGAGGGCTTTGCCATTTATACGGATGCATCTCAGATTGGCTTGGGTTGTGTGCTCATGCAGCAAGAGAGGGTAGTAGCTTATGCTTCTCGTCAGTTGAAGGAGCATGAGAAGAACTATCCGACTCATGACTTGGAGCTCACAGCAGTGGTTCATGCACTAAAGATCTGGAGGCACTATCTTTATGGTGTCAGATTTGAAGTGTTTACCGACCACAAGAGCTTGAAGTATCTTTTCTCCCAAAAGGAATTGAACCTGAGGCAGAGAAGATGGATTGAGTTCTTGAAGGACTATGACTTCGACCTTCAGTATCATCCTGGAAAGGCGAACGTCGTAGCAGATGCTCTTAGTAGAAAGAGGTCTTCGCTCCAGCAGGATTGGAAGATGTTGGAGGATGCAGCGTGCTCTATGACCGAGTTAGAGCCATCGCTGTGTCCGGCTTTTGTAGCTCAGCTATCCCTTAGATCTTCAGTCTTGGATGAAGTGGTTGAGCAGCAAAAAGCCGACCCTAGGTTGTTAGAGCTAGTGGGCAGGGCGGGCATTGCTCGTGATGAGGACGGTGTGATTAGATTTCAGCACCGTGTCTGTGTCCCTGATGTAGTAGATGTCCGTGAGCATGTGTTAGCGGAGGCTCATAGATCGCGATTCTCTATTCATCCGGGTAACACCAAGATGTATCAAGACCTGAAGAGATCATTTTGGTGGTCCGGCATGAAGAAGGATGTTGCGGATTATGTGTCCAGGTGTCTAGTGTGTCAGCAAGTGAAAGCCGAGCGGCAGCGACCATCCGGCCTCATGCAGAGGATGGATATCCCCGTATGGAAGTGGGAAGCTGTCACTATGGATTTCGTCTCGGGTTTGCCTCGTTCGAGAAGGGGCAATGACTCGATTTGGGTAGTTGTAGATAGATTCTCGAAGACTGCTCATTTCTTGCCTATGAAGAAGAAGCAGTCAGTGGAGAGTTTAGCTAGATTGTATGTTAGTGGTATCATTAGATTGCATGGTGTGCCGAAGTCGATCATTTCGGATCGAGATCCGAGATTTACTTCGAGATTGTGGAAGGGTCTTCAGGATGCGTTAGGTTCGGAGCTGAAGCTCAGTTCGGCGTTTCATCCCCAGACCGAAGGACAGTCCGAGAGGACTATCCAGACGCTCGAGGATATGTTGAGAGCGTGTGTTCTGGATTGGAAGGATGATTGGGAGCGTCATTTACCTCTTGTGGAGTTCGCATACAACAACAGCTTTCATGCTAGTATTGGTATGGCTCCATTCGAGGCGTTGTATGGTAGGCCCTGCAGATCTCCTTTATGTTGGGAGGAGACTGGTGATAGGCAGTTGATCGGACCGGAGTTAGTCCAGGAAACTTCGGATAAGATCCAGCTTATCAGGAAAAGGCTTGTTGCGGCACAGGATAGGCAGAAGAGTTATGCCGACAACAGGAGAAAGGATTTGGAGTTCGAGGTTGGCGATCATGTCTTCTTGAAGATATCGCCTACTCGAGGTGTTGTCAGATTTGGCAGGCATAGCAAGCTAAGCCCTAGATTCATTGGCCCAATGAGATTCTCAGACGTTTGGGCAACGTGGCGTACGAGCTAGCATTACCCCCAGCTTTGGCTAGCGTTCACCCGGTATTCCACGTATCTATACTCAGGAAGTATGTCCGAGATCCGTCTCATGTGATTAGTCATGAGCCAGTGGAGATCCAGCCAGATCTTTCGTATGTCGAGCAACCAGTAGCTATTCTTGACCGGAAGGTTCAGCATCTCCGGAACAAGAGTATTGCGTCGGTGAAAGTTCACTGGCGGAACTTCTCGCGAGAGGAGGCTACTTGGGAGCTTGAGGATGCGATGAAGAAGAAGTATCCCCTTTTGTTTGAGTAGTGTCGTTCTAACTTCGAGGACGAAGTTTCTTTAAGGGGGAGAGGGTGTAAGGCCCTCGAATTTCCGTCGCATTATTAGTATTTATGTGTGTATACTTGTGCTTGTGTATGCATGTACATATTTACGTACGTATTAATTAGGATAACTACGTGTGCATATGTTTATAATATATGTAAATAATGCATGTATTGAATGGTGATAGTATGGACACACTACCTTATACATATACCTGTATATACGCATGGTATGTGCATGGTAATACATAAGTATGGCATGTATAGGGGTAAGATGTGCATGGTTTCTGCATACTTTAGGGTTCTGGCCGAAGGTCACCCTGGCGTCAACCCCAGGCCGTTTAGCTGGTGTCAGTGTCCAGACATGGACGCCAACACTAATCCTGGCGTCCAGCGATATGGACGCCAACCTCTCTGGCCTGCATGCGCAGCAGAGCTGCAAACTTCTGAAACAAGGTAAGCCAACCATTGGGGAATGTCCCCAACGGCTCTGAAGGCTGTCAAATCAGCATGGTGAGTGAGAGAGAGACTCTCCCACATGTTAAACCCGAAATGGCCACTTCCCACTCCTCCCTTCACCTTGCAAGAGGAGAAAAAGAAAGAGAAAAACCCTAGAGAGAAACTGAGAGAAAACCCACTTTGGAACCCTAGAATCTCTCAACCTGAAGATAGTTCCAGAGAATTGCTGCTTCAAGGAGGTTGCTGGATCGAAGAGGAAGGCTTCCCCGACCCCGGCTTGCTGTGGAGATCATCCAAGAGCCCGGAGGAAGGAGATTCTTGGAGGATTTTCTGCACTTCTTGGGACTGCCCAAGGAGAGCTTCTCCGAGCATTTAAACCCATTGGAGGAATTTTTAGAAGGCAAGTGACCTATCTATGATGTTCCCGTATGAGTCTAGGTCGGTTTTGTTATTTTTATGGATTTCTCCTCGAGTCCTAGACCCTCCCATTCACCAAATCTTGAGAGGTCGGGTCTGTGTTTCTGCACAGACCTGTCTTGACGGCAAGGTCTGTGGACGCCCATATCATGCTTGGCGTCCATCGACCATGCCGCTGACCCTGAGTCAGCGGCCAGAGACCGCCGCCAAGTTCCTCTAGACAGAACAGTGAACTGTTCTACCCTTCCTTTACATTAATTTCGGTATGGTTTCCGTGATGAGGATATATGGTAATCCTATACTCTATGTATATAGTCAATTGTGATGTGTGGATGAATGTGGTGTGTGATGGTGAATGTAGGAAATATTGTATCCCATGAATTGTGAGCATGACTTGTTAATGATCTTGTTAAATTTATGTTTCATGAGTAGGATTAGACTGAATGCCTTGATTTTTGTCAGTTCATGAAGATTAGTAGATCAGTAGATGTATGCCCAATTTTGGTAAATTGATCCATGCTTGCATGAGTTGCAAATGAATTCGGTTCGATAAATAGAAAGACATGCAAAAATGGTTTGTGGTGATTGATCTATAGATGTATGATTTAGGGTAATTTTGTATTCTCAAATCATGCATATATCAGTAGCCTCTGTTTAAAACAGTAAGTGGCAATTTGCAAAATGTGTTAAACCTCATGTTAACTTAAGTTGTGAATAGTATACTAAATAGGTGTTTTATTTTCTGTGAATTCTATTTAGCTCAGAAAAATCTGAAAATTTGAGTGTATGATCTTGAACCCGAAAACAGCATGTGGTTAAAATTTCAGGTCATTTGGACCAGTCAATAAGAAGTTATGTATTTCCATGTGAAACGAGATAATCTACGTATATTATCGTAATGTGGTTAGTTGTTGTCTAAGACCCAACTTGATTAGTGAAAATTCCTGTGTGTTAAACTCTTGAAATTCTGTAGTACCATGTTAGGAAAAACAGAGATATTCATGTGAGTGAGAAAGTGAATGTGATGAAAAGTGTGAAGTGTAAAACCATGTGTAAAATGGTAAATGTGTAAATGTGTAACTGTGCCAATGTGACACTGCTTCCGTAGAGGGCAGTGGAGCTGTATCAGGGAAAAGTCCCCTTGAGAAAGTTCAATGTGTAAGTGACCCTAAGGGCATTAGGGGGAAATCCTGGAGGTGGACAAGTACCACTGGTTATGGTGGAGACTTGTTCTCCCGGTCTGCGCAGTCCAAGAGTCGCCATTGAATTGCCTAGATGGCGTCTATGTGTAATGTGATGTGTATATGTCCTTCTTTGGTGGTTTGGACTATGTGTCACGGCACCTAAAATGTGTAATGTGTAATGTGTAATCTGTATGTGTTCATGTGTAAATGTGTAAGTGAGCAAATGTGAAATGTGTATGTGTAAAGTGCAACCATGTGAAAGAGGAAACTTGTGTAAAGAGAATGTGAAATTCTAAATGAGAGGTTATGATTTTGAAACCCATGTGAGACAAATCTGAAACCATGTGAAATCAGAAATATTATGTTGTTATCATCATGGTTATATGTGTAAAGATGCCTAGAATCCATGTTAGGGATAATTGGTGAAAACGGGTACAAGATAGCATGATTGTTTGTTCACATGATATGTTTTACGCGATATTGTAGCTCTCATGTATAGGTTTATAGCCATTAAACCATGTGAAATCAGCAACTTAGAGCATGTGAAAACGTTTATGTATGTGTTTAAAAACATGTAAGATCCATGCTAATTGTGTTTTCCTTTCATGCATGCAAAATGTTCATGTTGGTAGCTCTCATGTCTTGGTTCTTTAAAGACAAAATTTCATGAGTAAATGGAATAGAGAGCATGTGATAGGTAAATTTTATCCTTAGAAATCTGAAAGCATGATCTATGTATAAATTGTAAAACTTTCATGATAGGTTGAAACTTTAAATTTGACTAGCATGCCATGTGTTGTAAATTGTAAATGTGCATGTAGAAACCACTAAGATTTATGCGTGTATGTTATGGATAGTGTTTCTTGCTGAGTCTTTGGACTCACTCCTTGCTTCGGCGTACAGGTGTAGTTGGTGACGTGGCACCTTTGGAGGAGACAGTGGAGACGGACTCCGAGCGCGGAGATTAGCTAGTCTTTGGAGTTTTGTGACTTGTGCATTTCATAGTATGTGATTTGGACATTGTATTAGAAATATCATGAAAAGGATGTATAAGTGTGGACATTATGTATTTAAATTTCAGCGAATTAAATTATGTGAACTTTTAGTTCCCTTTTGTTAATTGCAAACTTCATGTATGTTAAATGTGGATGATGAAGGAATGAAGACAGTTGTCTTTTACTTCCGCTACTCTGTTATATATTCGCGTGTATCTCAGCTGTTTGTATCGTTTGGGTAAATGTCTCACTGTGAGGACTCTCGCTATACCGACGTGGGTTGGTATAACCGTACCGGTATAATGAGGGCCGTCACAAAAAGGCCCCTTGAGGGCCAAAAGGGCCAAGAGAGGGAAAAAGAGGGGGAGAAACCCCCTTGGAGATGGGGGCCCAAAAAGCCAAGAGGGGGGAAGAGGAGAGCTAGCCTAAGGGAGATGGGGGGCTCCAAGCCCCTGTACAACTAGCACCGCCCCCCCTCCTTTTTATAAAGGTAAGGGGGGTGAAGAGGAGGAACCAGAAGTGGGTGCTCCGGTTGGGGGTGCAACCGGAGGCACCCCACCTCCGATTGGAGTGCCACCGGAGCTCCCCCCCCCCCCTCCGGTTTGGAGAGGACAGGGGGGGAACCGGAGGCACCCCCTCCAGTTGGTGGGGAGTGAAGAGGGGCCGGAGGGGGGTCCCTCCGATTGGAGTGAGAAGGGTGAGGAGGAGGACCCCCTCCGGTTGGGTTGTAACCGGAGGGGGCGGTGCCTCCAATTGGGTGGCAATCGGAGGCGCTCACCTCCGAATTGGAGGGAGTATCGGAGGTACCCCCCCCCCCCCCCTCCGGTTTGGAAGGGGTGGAGGGGGCTCCATTTAGAGCTCCAACCGGAGGCACCCACCTCGGGTTGGGGTTCCAACCAGGGATGCCTCCGGTTGGGCTCCAACCGAAGGTGTCCCATTTGGGGTGCTTTTTGGGTATTTTGGGTTTTTTTGGTGTTTTGGGTGTATTTTGGGATTTTTTGTGAGGATTTTTGGTATTTGAGGGAATTTTCAGATTTTGGGGGGATTTTTGGTATTTTTGAAATTTTTTAGAATTTCTGGGAATTTTTAGAAATGGGTATTTTCTGGGAATTTTGGGTTTGAATATTTTGGAGTTTTGGGTTTTGAGAAATTGGGGATTTTTCTGGAGATGAGAGTTTTTGGAAATTTATGAGTTTGGGATTTTTGTGTGGTTTTGGGTATTTTGGTATTTTTTAGAATTTTGGGATTTTGGAGTTTGTGGAAATTTTTTGGGTATGGAAATTTTCGGTGCCAACAAGGTCACAACATGCTCCTCTAATATCCATTTAGAGACTACGTGTAGATGCTCCATGGATGTTACATGCACAAATGCTCAATGAACCTTGCCCTTGAATCACACTACCTCTGTAAAGACATCTGGGATGAATGCAGCTAAGCAGTCACAAACAGCTAGTAATATGGCCATTCTCTAAAAGAAAAGTTTTAGATAGTAGTATATATAAGCACATTATCTATCAAACTATAGAAATGCCATCCTTGGCAATTTATAAACTTAAATAGGCCATTTTGGAGTGAAATTAGTGTGAAAATAACCATGTCACCCTTTGTTATGTCAAAATAATTTTGACAATTTGGAGCACATTAATTTAGGTAATCCAGCTACATGAATTTGGTGTCAAAAACACTCATTCTATAACAAAATATTCACATCAACTCTAAAGTAAGTTAATATAGAGTAATTTTGGACACTCTCATTAAACGATGTTTTTATTTTGGATCTATATATAAGTAAAAGATGGCAACTCTGCAAAGAGGTTATATGTGGAATAACCCAAAATTTAACTCCAAAGGTTACACCTTTTTAACCCCCCCCCCCGGGCAAAGTACACTATTTAGGCAGGTCTTTTCTGTTTATTTTGTTTCGTTTGTGAGTTATTTCTTGTTTTATTTAGGATCTAGGCTAGTGAATTTGCCCTTTTTTATTTGTTTCGCCATTTTCCCTCTTTGACTAAAGCACAAGATCCCATGTTCCATAGTTAGCATTTGAGAATTGCATCCCCTCACATTAGTCATGTCCATGGTTTGCAATCTCCAAAGAATATCTACTCTATCTCTTTGGCTTGCCAGGAACTAAAATTCACAAAACACCCAGCTGAAAATTCACAGAGGTCACAACCATCATGGGCGTGGATCAGCCAGTCCATGAGGTGTCTTTAGTCCATTTTGATATTTTAAATTAGATTATCCATTCTGAAAATAATCTTAATTTGCTTATTTATTTTCAGTCTAATGGGTCTTGTGCATGAAACTTTATTGTCGTTGATCATGAATGCTTAGATTCATCACCAGATTCACCACAAAGTGTCTCTCTCTTTCTTGGGTTTTTGTTTATGTGTATAGTGTAGCATTTTTTCTTATCACTATTGTGTTAACTCTGCTGATGGAAAATGAGACTCGAGATTTCAAACGAGCGGAGCAAGCAGAGTCGTATTGGCATCATTTCTATTCTTATTATGTATTTTTATTTTATTTGAGTCTTATGTTGGGGTCATAAGTTAGTAAAAATAAATTTTCATTTTTTATAGTTTATTTGGGCTCATTTAGGGTTAAAATTGAGTGGCTAAATGAGTAAAATTTTGAGTTTTCACCAGAAACTATATGCCTATCATGATCCTACTATCAGTCCCGCTCATGGATGGCAGAGTCAGATCGGGGTGCTAGACCAGACCCAGCCGACTCCTATCCGAGTCGGGTCGGATCGCAGGCCGCCCGATTCCATAGGAATCTTGCTGATCCAGGATCAGTCAAGTTAAAAAAAGAAGAAAAAATGAAGAAAACAATCGGGAAAAATCATATAAAAAATATATAATAATTGAACATTTTAGGTATATCCATAGTCTAGTTGCACATATGTTCATATTACAATACAAAGCAACGATAATTATGATACCTTATTTACCTGAACATCATTTAAGTAAATGTTGTAGTTTCATTTACTTAAGGTCATGTTTGGTATCGGGATAGGGCGGGAATAGCGGGGTCATATCCCTATTCTTCGTTTGTTACGGTTACTGTTTACGGGAATAAGAGGGGATAAGGGGAATGGGAATATCCCTAAAACCAGGGATAATACCGAGGATAAGCCATTCCATGGGGACCCTTGGAATGGTGTATCCTCAGTTCGCCATCCCCGAATGTGCCTTCCCGAGGCAACGTCGCATCACCCCCAAAAATATCCATATATTTACATAAAGTTGTGTTCATGTGTGTATACTCTCGGGGAGAAACTCTGCTTAAATGGAGATCCTGCCAAAAATATATCCATATGTTCACGAATATGTGTTCATGTGAATATGTCTTTTAAAGGAAACTCTGCATAAGTAGGGGTTTTACCCAAAGCATATCCATATGTCCATAAATACATATGTACATATGTACATATTTCAAGGGGACACTCTGTCTATACAGGGACTCTCCCCTAAAATCAATACGATCATATGTACATTAAACTCATACTCGTATGTTTGCGCAATAATTCTGCCCATGCGGGAGTGCTGCCCAAATTCGCAACACACACAAATTCTAGATCAATTCACGGGTATACACTCGTTCACTTTTTAAATCTTATATCAAATCCTCAAAAGGAAATTCATACTCTTTTCAAAGAAAATTCAAAAGCAAACCACATATTCAAATACTAAATGGATTTACGGGTATACACCCGTTCTCTCCTCCAGATCATATTCTGATTTCCAAAAAGGAGGATTCATACTCTTCAAAATGAGGTGTTTCCCTCTAAAGAAATGCTCTCTTTCAAAACAAATATTTCAAAGGAACAAATCCTTTTCCTCAGATCTAAATCCGCTTTGTCCGACAATAATAAAGGAGGAAACATTGTATTGGAATTTTCTAGAAAATGCATATTTTCTCGACCTTGCTATGAATGGTATTCGGGTTAAAACTGATGTCGAAATAACATCAAGGGCTTTTAACTCGATGTAAATAAAACATCGATTCCGATCAATGGAGACAGGGGTCCAGCACATACTACCCTAACCGCCTGATAAGTACAGACACGTGGCTTAAGAAGTTCAGATTACAAAACGGCGCACTCGTCCGTTCCACGGACATCAATTTTTCTTCTCCGCACCGCGCGGACCCTTACTTCTGTCTGTTAGACAAGCTGGCACGCCCCGCAAGGCAAAGATAAATAAACAAAAATCAAATCAAACTCAAACTCCATATGAAAATAAAATTATACCATACCACAAAACCCCATGATTCTCCCCATATATTTCTGATACATACGTATACACGTATATATATGTTCAAGTCTTTTCCGCGTGTCCACAGCTGGCACGCCCGGTGGGACCCCTTCTCACCATTCATAGCAAAAAGGTCGAGATATATGCATTTCTTATGAAAATTCTAATACTGATGTTTTTCCTTGGAGGTACTCGGACAATCAAAAAGCAAACTCAAACTGTTGAAGATGGCTGTCACTTATGGACCTCGTCGTCAACAACCACACCAGGTTCGGCTACCTGGCAACTCCGATTGTATTCGGAGATTTCCCAGCAATCGTCGGATCCCCTTTCTTCCTAGGGGTGGTTCCGGCCCATCAAGAGGAGGGTGCTGCTCAAAAGTCTCCCTCCACCAAATCAACAAAGAAGACTGGCAGGAACTATGAACATGTCAAAACTCGTCCTGCTACCATCAACAAGGGCCCCCAAATGCCCTCGAAAAATGATGCTGTCAAAGGGGTCAAACCCCATTCAACTCAAGTTCGGACCTACTCGGTCCACATGATTTCATCCACCATTGTAGCTCCTGTCTCCTCACAACGGGGGCAAAACAAAAATCACAAAAGCAAAAGGCCATGTGCTGCCACCTCAAGATCCGGCAAATCCATCATGGACGGAAGCCTGCGGGTGCGGCTCGATGGAAGCCAACCTATCATCCCACGTGATAGGTGTGTTCCAACAATTCCAGCCACGAACCGCTTCTCAGTTCTGCGGTGGTTCCGAGGAAAACAAGAAGACTCCAAAGTGGAAACCGGTGTCAAGCAAAAGACCCAACGGTCCGCCAAGTTCAAATAAATCTGGGTTCCCAAAAGGGAGGCCCAGAAGCTCAAGAAGACTCAAACAAATGCATCAAAGGTGTTTGGAAAGAGAAGCAATACCAAATATGCTTCTCTTCAACATGATGAATCCAAACACCTCCAAGGACAAAAAAGGAAAGGGATATACAAGAAATCAAATTATACTCCTCAAGACCCGGAGAATATCCGGGTAGTCAAAGACGACGTGTCACCTGGGTTGTTGAGGAAAAACCCAAGCTTATAATCTTCTCATGCTACGCCTCCGGGAAGGACTCTGGCGAACCGTTGGAACAAATCGCGGAAGCCACTCTGAATATTCCCACTGAGGCTGTACACCCCAATACCAGACATAATCCTACAATATGTCTAAAAATTGAAAAGAAACTAGAAAATGACAATTCTCATGAGTTTGGGTGATGATAGTTTAGGTTTGACCAAATCCTGAGAGGTCTTATACAGACTAAGTGATTTCAGTAGGAGAGTGGGTCCCTTAGAGAAATCATATGTACGTTTGACTTTTTCTACTAGACTTTAAAATTTTAATATTCCATGTGGTTTATTTGAATTATGAATTTTTTAGTTAACCCAAATTATGAGGGATTAAAAAGACGTTATTTTGATGGAATCACTAAAATCGTGATTTTCTTCTTAGATTGGAGAGTTGACTTTTTATTGGTAAGAGATATGATTTTTTTGATATTTTTATTGGATTCAAATGGGGGGGTACTTTCTTATTTACATGTAATATCTTAAGTAAATGAAACTACAAATACTTTCATTTACTTAAATGGTATTCGAGTAAATAAGATGTTTCCTGAAATCGGGCTGGACTTGGCCCCCAGCAACGTTACCACGGGCCGGAACAGATACCTGGCGCGCCCAAGCGCGCCTAGCATGCCCCTTGGGGCACCTTTTTTACTTTTAAAAAGGCGAGGTGTTTTTAAGTGGCTAAGGAAGCGCCTTAGCGCTTAAGCGGCGCCTAGGCGCCGCCTAGGCGTCCGCCTTGACAACTATGTTGAGGGCACAGGGTCTTTAACCCCAAACACCTCTAAAAATATCAAATTTTTTCTGTTTCTCTTAAAACAGTCTAGCACGCCCATGAATAACAAAATCATAAGTCCTGAAAAGACCTCAAAGGAAAATCTATTTATTTATTTTTTTCCTTTGTGTTTCCCGTCGCTCCAACAATCATCCATCCAGTCCACCTAGAGCTAGAAAGTGAAGAGCGAATCCAATCCTTATTCTTGTAGCTCTCTTTCTGTCTGTGCTTGCTCAACCTCTGAGCAGCACCTTGTGTGTAAACTTCAATGCTTGTAACCAGTAGGGGGTTTATCTTTTGCCTCTTATGTGTGATTGCTTCCGCTTACTCTTATCTTTAATTCAAACATTGCACTAACCGCTAACAATGTTTTGAGTGTTTTTTCAAATTTATTTGTCTTAGCAGAAAGTTTCAAATATAGTCATATTCACCCCGGACATCTCAGCTCTATCTCGATCCAACAGAATAGGATCAACTAACAGGTAAAGGCAACCCTACTAGAATAGAGTTGTAGGACGCAGTGTCCCATCATTAGATGGAATAAGAGGACAATAACCCTGTTCTCCCAAAAAGTTGGGGTTGTACCACCAATCTTATTGAAAGATAAATAGCAGGGAAAGCACAACCAAATTTAATCATATAATCAAGCTTTTGCCACCTGAAGTATTGTTAAAATGAAATTACAGATTTATCACTCCTGCATGTGCACACATATCATTAAAAAAGGGTGAAACAGTAAAGAAAAGCCACAGAATGGTCCTTTTGCATCATGTCAAGTTTGAAAAAAGACCACTTGACTGAGTACAAAAAGACAATTCCGTGGTCTTTCTGCACATTATTGCCCTTCTTAGTCATCTGTATGCAAATGCAAATGCAGGAATGATAAATCTGCTGATTTTTGCAGTGAAATGGTTTATATGCAATGCCTATAAACAACTATAGAGACAAGCTATGTCGGTCAACTACAGTGCTTCATGATGAGGATAGACAATGATGAAATATAGTGGAAAAAGGATGTGGAGGTCAAACGTATTAAAGAGAAAGCAAATAACAAGATGCATAATAATTAAGAAAATTCTCCCACAATACATCAATCAGGGATCGGATTTAAGTATAATAACAAGAACCTGTAAAAAGCTTATCCCATATGTGATCTGCGTCCTCCGGTAAGGGAATGCAGCAACAAAGGAATCTTCCTTCCAGACATATACCGGTTCATGAATAGAAGGTGCTAATTTAGCTATCTCGTTGCCATCATGATCTTTTGCAGCACAAAGACCAGCTTCTTTAATTGCTTGCATCCATTCTGTTGCTGAGCCATCCAAGATTGGAACCTGCCAACCAGAAAGCACGCACCTGAATACTTTCTGCATGAGATATGAGAGAGGGTAAAGTTGAATCCTTCTGAAGACAAGTCAAAATTTTGAATATGAGACCATAGAAGGCAGGATTGAATCGGACCCTTGAATCGGTTCGAACCAATCCCGATCCAGATCGGCGGATCGGCCAATCCTTAGGAAATCTGGCTGATCCAGGATCGGCCAGATTAAAAAATTGTGTTTTTACAAAATGTTAGAAAAGTCAGAGGAAATTCAGAAAAAGAAATCAGAAACAATCAGAAAAATGCAAAAAAAATCAGTAAATTCAAGAACTTCACTTTTTTGTAAAAATCACGTACAAGTATTCACATTACAATACAGAACTATGATAAATATGATAAGCGTGAAAGTTAAAATGCCTTATGTGAAAAGAAGAAGTCTTGTTTTTTATTTAGATTATGGAAACTTAAATTATAAGAAGAGCAATCTAAAACTGCCATCCAGACCGTGATGACCCGTCATCATTTGATTGTCCATATGCTTCATCAATATGCATAGCCTCAAAGCCATAACCAAAGAGGGAATTTGCTAACTCATGGATTCCTCTTTGAATCCCTTGTATATGCTTGGCTAGTACTTTCCCCAGATTGTGAAAAAAACTTTGCACCATATCCTTGCAAGTTTATATGAACTTGTTACTTCACTTGTACCAGTATCAGGCCACGGTGCCCATCCTCTTTGTGGTCAAAGAGGGGAACTACTAATATCTTAGTATGGTAAAGTGGGAGGCTGAGACTGAAATTGAGGAGTATATGAAGATCTGGATTCATAATGTGGCTTCTAAAGTGGCCAATCATAGGCTATCTGACGTTGTTGACCTTCATATCCCCCTTGTTCTTCTCCTCTACTTCCTTGATGTTCTGTTTCTGGCACATAACTTGTAGTAAGCCCCATACTCAGTGAAAATCCTGGCACAAAAAATCATGCGTCTCTATGACCAACTCCTACTCCTGTGGCCCCAGCAACAACCCCATCATCATCACCATTAGTGGCCTGTGTCGAATCATCACTACGAACCATTCGTTGTGCTACTCGTGCAAGTGGCGCCTCCGACTCAGGTGGAAGTGTCTCATCATCATCAACAACTACTTGAGTCAAAACCTCCTCTTTTTCGGCCTCATATATGTAAGATTTTTTTTTTGCTTACTAGTTTATCTCCCTTCTTTTTGTGTGGCTGCTCTTCTCAATTAAGGGTGACTTGTAGGCAATCTATATGTCTTTCGATGTGAAGCAGAGTGTCATCGTCTCTCTTTAGCAGGTGGATCCTCCCTAACTCTATACTCTGGGTCACGAGCCTCCACTCCATCTAACTCTCCTTCTGCCCATGAGCGATCTCGAGGGTCAAATTTTGGGACATCCTGTGATGTTCTTGTTTCCACCCATGCATCCAAAGGGTGTTAATCATCCAACAATTCATCAACATTAATGATTTCAGCAGTGTCTACACCCTTTGTTGTATCTGATGGCCATGGCTTGCCAAGCAAGCTCGCCAATCTCTGCTCTTGTCTTTTCTGTCTTTCCTTGATACACTTGATCTTAGTTTCATACTAGATGGGCACCCGTGCAATACACGGTAGTTTTTAAGTATATATTAAATTGAAATTAAAACATATAACATAAAAAATAACATTATGTCTTCCTTAAGTTGAACATATAAAAACACAACGAAATGTTTAAATTTTAAATTGTTTATGAACAAAGTAAACACAATCTCCCTACTTTATTTCCACATGACATATTAAATCACTGTCTTCCATCTTTCACCAAAGTATGGCTTGTAGTAAGTATGTTTTTATTTTGCATCTCCTGGAAGAGTCCAAACCTTTCGCCACCGTTGCAGTAGGTTAGTGTAAAGAAAATTTCTTTGAACCAAAAAACATAAAATCTGAGGAATTTTAAGAAGTATTCATAAAAACATATTTATTTATTTAAAAATAATTATATCTATTTAAAAAGAATTGCAGATTTAAAAATATCATAATATGAGAAACCTAAAAACTATGATTTCAACCGATGTTAACTTTGTAGAAATACAATGGATATAAATAATCTATACTATAGTATACATATAACGTAACTAATTTAAAATAAGATAAATTTTCATGTATAGAAAGACAAGATTTTTTAAAAATGTAATTATGGCTTGTCAGTGTGAGTGAGGGGCCGGGGGTGATACATTCACTGAATGTAACATATTCTCATTAATTCTCTCCATCTTCTATTTAGACAATAACATAAAGACACATTCAAACTTATATAATTTATGATTTATGCAAACATTAAAATATGATCAAACACAAAAATTCTATAATAACCATTTAAATATACAAATTTGGTCTGAACATGTGATTGCACAAAATCTTCAACATATGATTGTACAAAACATTTTTTTATGTGAATGAAACATATAAATAATGACATAAGCATAAATTTTAGGTTCAATTTAAATTATTATCTAAGTTACGACCATATAAAAGAATTGTAAATACTCAGTGTAAGTGTAAGTACACAAAATGTACCTAAAAGTATTCCCTAATGGAGTGAACCCACAGAGATTTTCTGAAATTTTTATTCTTAAAAATGTGTTTTTTTCTTATGTTAATCCAATCAATATAAGTATTTAATCACATATAATATTGAAACCAAAATATAAAGAATAACAATTGTACCATGAAGCATGGTTTGCTGGAGCGACAATTCGGACCGAATCGGTTCCTCCCTAATACGATCCGATTCGCATGGAATCGGTCCGATTCACATAGGATTATTATTATTATTATTATTATTATTATTATTATTATTATTACATATAATATAACATTTACTTAAATATATATATATATATATAATATAACACATATAATATATGTATATATAGATATGTGTATATTACCCATGGGAAAGACGGTTTCTTCTTCATACTTATTTACCTGAATATTATTTAAGTAAATGTTAGTATTTATAGTTTCATTTACTTACGATATTACATGTAAATAAGGAAGTACCCTCATTTAAATCTAATAAAAATATCAAAAAAACTATATCTCTTACCAATAAAAAGTCAACTCTCCTATCGAAGAAGAAAATCGTGATTTTGGTGATTTTAGCGAAATGTTAACTTTCTAATCTCTCATAATTTGGCCTATCTAAAAATTTGATAATTCAAATAAATCACATGGAACACTAAAAATCTAAAGTCCGATAAAAAAAGTCAAACGTGCATATGACTTCTCCAAGGGAGCCACTCTCCTACTGAAGTCACATGCACGTTTGACTTTTTTTTACCAAACTTTGGATTTTTAGTGTTCCATGTGATTTATTTGAATTATCAAATTTTTAGATAGGCCAAATTATGAGAGATTAGAAAGTTAGCATTTCGCTAAAATCACCGAAATCGCGATTTTCTTCTTCGAAATGAGAGTTGACTTTTTATTGGTAAGAGATATGATTTTTTTGATACTTTTATTGGATTCAAATGGTGGGTACTTCCTTATTTACATGTAATATCTTCAATAAATGTAACATTTACTTAAATGATATTCAGGTAAATAAGTATGAAGAAGAAAGGGGAAGAAAGGGTATGTATGTATGTGCCCATGCGAATCGGACCGAATCAGCCAAATCATGGATCGGATCTCCCCTGATCCGATCCGATTCGACCGAATCAAACCGATCCGATTCGCCATGCAAAACCATGCCATGAAGCGCAAGTTCCCTGGGTCTACGGGAACAAATCTACATATGTTTTCACAGTCCTATTATTACTAAATTCATGGGTTCTATCCTTGGGAAGAATAAACTATGATTCTTTAAAACTTTGTTTAGAGAGACATGTTTTCGATCCCTTAACTTACATCCTTGAATAAATATTCAGTTTTACCTTAAAATATGTTTAGAGAGAGAGATGAATGTGAGGGCGATAGAAAGAGAGTTGTGTCGGGTTTTGGTGTTTGGACGTAGACGACGACGAAGAAGAAATTAAAACAATGAAGAGAAAGGCTATTGTAGCTGCAGTGAACAGGCGAAGAAAAATGGTAAAAATGGTAATGAAGAAGGCTTAGCTACTGTACCTACTCCAGTAGCTACAGTGAGAGAAGAAAAAGTTTAAAATTTTGGTGGAGAAGGAGGCAAGCCGGTAATCATGCAGCGGGGTGTGCATCGGTGGAGATAAGAGGAAAAGAATGTCAAGAACGGTGTTGACGTCGTCGGTGGGATGCAGCATGTAGACGTTGGTGCATCATGCAGACGCTGGAGCTGATCGCCACCTACGTCGCCACATACACCGTGAGCCTAGCGACACGATTCATGACGGCGAGTCCTTAATCTCCACCGGCAGAAGCTTCAGGCCAGGCTTCTTCACCTACATGGCGGAGCTCCTCGCCGACATCGAGCGGTACAACAGTGTCCTCAGGTACACTGCGAATTAAGGATGAACGTCGGCTGGCCTGCGACTGTTGATGCCATTAGAGCATCATCCTCCACCAAATTAACATCTCCCCTCCGAGCAGTGTCGGGGTTGCACTAGCGCCGGTGGCTACGCTAGAGTCTTTGTGGGTTGTTGGTTTAATGGTTAGCGAAGGCATTGGTGTCCGATTGATAAGTAGGGGGTGACGGCACGCACGGCCCAGAACTACTTGTGGTCGTCCCTTTTGACTGGTGGATGTGATGGTGGTGCAGGCGACAGTTACCGTTAGCGATTCAGGAGAGAGAGAGAGAGAGGGGAAGGGGGAGAGGGAGAGGGGTGTCAGAACATCAGCAGGGCAGTGTTCATCTAGTCGTACATTACATGAAAGAAGTTATATGTAATACGCCCACTCAAAATATGAGAGAGAGAGAGAGATGGGTGCAGGGGAGACTGAGAGACATAGGTGGGCGTCGGAGGCCCGGAGGAGGCGGGGGCCTGGGGAGGTGCCGGAGACCCGGAAGAGGTCTCCCCTCTGGTCCCGATTTATGTGCCTAGCATGCAGCTCATAAGGGTGACCACCACCCTAATGGTCGGATTGCCGACGTACGTGACCAACAGAGGAGAGGCCATCATATCGACCGCGCCACTGCCACCGTTGGTGCAGTAGAGGGACAACACGATGGCGATGGCATTGGTGGAGAGAGACTAGATCATCATCCTCTGCCAAACATCTCCCCTCCGAGTAGTGTCGAGACTGCACCGGTGCCGGTGCCTACGCGAGAGGCTTTGTGAGTTGCCGACTTTGTGGTCAGCGGAGGCGCTAGTGTCTGGCAGATTGGCAAGCGGGGACGGCACGTACGGCCCGCCAGAACTACTTGTAGTTCTCCCTCCTGGCCGGTGGATGTTGAACCCCAAAAAGTTACAGACAACATCCTGGGTACTTCCCTTCAAGGATAAACCAACAACTCTTCAGGCCACGTTAAGTTTCCAAACAAGTCGGGAGAAACTAACGACTTGTACTAAACATTGAAGTTCAGATATGGCATGGAAGAAAAATCCAACAGCATGAGGTCTATAAAGACCAAGTGACAAATACAAATACAGATACAGCACGGAACAAATCCGGCAGCACAAGGTCCATGAAGACCAACTGTGAGATACGAATACACGGACGAGGTCCATAAAGACCAAGTACAAGTACAAGTACAAGCACAAGAACAAGCCGGCGACAGAAGCTCCGAGGATGCAAACGCAACTCTTCACCGAGCAAAACTCCGAGCAAGGGAAGCGGGATTCCAGCAAATCGGGTGCCCCTCAAATGAAGCATGTGTGGCCTATTTATAGGCAAAGCCCTCCCCATTTGAAACTCTACCTTGGTTTAAAGAGAATGGGAGGGAAGAGGCCAGTTGGAGGGTCCAACCTGTTCAAATAAACAGGTCGGAGGGTCCAACCTGTTTAAATAAACAGGTTGGAAGCCCCCTCCCCTCCAACCGGTTGGAGGGGAGACCCCTCCAACCTTCTTCTTATGATTCCTGCCCTTTTTACATGTTGGGAGACCCCTCTAAAACCTCCCTTTTTATGTTTTTTGGCCCCTTTTAACCAGATAGGAGCCCCCCTCTAACTTCTGAAATATAAACCGGTTGGGGGGGCTCCCCCTCCAACCGGTTTTATATAAAAACAGGTTGGAGGGGACCCCCCTCCAACCAGTTTTATACATAAAAAAGAAAAAAAAAAAGGAAGCAAAACAGGTTGGAGGGGACTCCCTCCAACCTATTTAAGGTAAAACCGGTTGGGGGGTGCTCCCCCTCCAACCGGTTTTACATGAAATCAGGTTGGAGGGGAGTCCCCCCCAACCTGTTTTTATGTAAATCAGGTTGGGGGTGCCCACACCCCCAACCTGTTTTATATAAATCAGGTTGGAGGGGAGTCCCCCAACCTGTTTTTATGTAAATCAGGTTGGGGGTGCCCACACCCCCAACCTGTTTTATGTAAAACAGGTTGGAGGGGACTCCCCCCAACCTGTTTTATATTAAACAGGTTGGGGGGGTGTTCAGACCCCCAACCTGTTTAATATTAAAACAGGTTGGGGGTTCTCCCCCCAACCGAAAATGGGGCTCTCCCCCCCCCTCCTTCTCCTGTTTATGCAGGGAGGGGAGGAGAGGCCAGCCCCCTATAAAAGGGGAGGCACCCCCCCTCTTCTGAAGGTGGAAAAAAATCCCAGAAAACCCCCCCCCTTATGCTGAAAAAAACCAGTCCCAAAGGGAGAGGCAACAAGCCCCATAGAAGCTCCCCCTCATGCTGTGCAAGTCCCTGGAGAAATCAGTCCCCGAAGGCCTTGTAAAATCCTCCCTTTTTGTGTTCTAAAAGCCCCAGAAGCTCCCCCTCATGCTGTGCAAGTCCCTGGAGAAATCAGTCCCTATGGCCTTGTAAAATCCTCCCTTTTTGTGTTCTGAAAATTCAGAAAATAGCAAGTCTCTCTTCTCCAAATCCTCTTCAGCCTGTTCTTCCAAGTGATTGGTTTGGCGTGAAGGTATTGGTTCGTTCCTTGTTCAATATGGAGTGAGGAGTGCCCGATAACGTGGGAAAGAGCGGGAGATCGCCATCGTATACGGCTCCGACATCTCCCTCGCGCCACGTCCCCACATCGAGCAAGTCTCTGTGGGGATCCAGGGGTTTAAATACCGTCCATATCGAGCAAGTCTCTATGGACATATGGTATTTAAACACCCTTTATTCTCTCTCTCACCCACATCGAGCAAGTCTCTGTGGGAGGTTCAGGGGTTTAAATACCGTCCATATCGAGCAAGTCTCTATGGACATGTGGTATTTAAACATCCTTTATTCTCTCTCTCACCCCACATCGAGCAAGTCTCTGTGGGAGGTTCAGGGGTTTAAATACCGTCCATATCGAGCAAGTCTCTATGGACATGTGGTATTTAAACATCCTTTATTCTCTCTCTCACCCCACATCGAGCAAGTCTCTGTGGGAGGTTCAGGGGTTTAAATACCGTCCATATCGAGCAAGTCTCTATGGACATATGGTATTTAAACATCCTTTATTCTCTCTCTCACCCCACATCGAGCAAGTCTCTGTGGGAGGTTCAGGGGTTTAAATACCGTCCATATCGAGCAAGTCTCTATGGACATATGGTATTTAAACATCCTTTATTCTCTCTCTCACCCCACATCGAGCAAGTCTCTGTGGGAGATTCAGGGGTTTAAATACCGTCCATATCGAGCAAGTCTCTATGGACATATGGTATTTAAACACCTTTTATTCTCTCTCTCACCCCACATCGAGCAAGTCTCTGTGGGAGGTTCAGGGGTTTAAATACCCTCGAATGTTTGTGCTCTAAATGCCTCCATATCGAGCAAGACTCTATGGGTACGGACATTTAGATGCCTTGTACTCATATGTATATGTTCCTTCGAGAAGACTCTGCTCAAGCAGGGATTCTGCTCAAGAGCATATCTGTATAATCATAATCTCATGCTTATATGCATATGTTTTCTTGAGGAAACTCTGTCTAAACAGAAATTCTCCTCAAATACATACTCATATAATTGTGGGTCTATGTTCATACGGATATGAATCTTGAGTTGAACTCTGCGTGTGCAGGGGTTCTACCCGAGAACATATCCATATAAGTACAATCATATGTATATATTTCCTCAAGGACACTCCGTCAAAACGGAAATTCCGTCCTAAAATTTACTCGTGTTTATATGCATACGTTTCAACTAAAGTTTTGTCTCTGAAAATGAGTATATACTCGGAAGATAATTTCGCTAACACGGGCATGTTCCTGCCCACGATAAGCTACATACTCTTTTCAAAAAGACAACCCTATTTTCCAAAGCTTGGACTCATTCTGTTCAAAATAAACAAAACAAAAAAATGTTGTCTTGAAATTTCTTACAGATGCATATATTCTCGCCCATGCTATGAAATGGTATTCGGGTTGAAACAGGTGTTAATACGACATCTAAAGCTTTTAACTCGATTTCGATCGATGGAGACAGGGGTCCAGCACACGCCACCCCAATCGCCTGATGATTAAAAGGCACGGAATCAAAGAAGTTCAGATCAAAACACGGCGCACTCATCCGTTTCACGGATATGAAAAAAATACTTTCTCTGCATTACGCAGACCCTTACTTCTGCCTGGCAGGCTGGCACGCCCCGCAAGTCAAGTCAAAGATAAATGAACAAAAACATCCTTCACACAAACAAATGAAGGAAGGAAAGAAAAAAATTCCCGTGTCCACAGCTGGCACGCCCGGTGGGACCTCTTCTCACCATTCATAGCAAAAGGGCGAGATATATGCATCCTTCCTCATAAAATCCTTATACTGATAATTTCCTTTGAAGGTACTCTCTGAAGATACCCCGCGAAGGTGCTCGGAGGGAATCCGGAGATACTTGGACGAACCAAAAGCAAATCTCAAATTGTTGAAAATGGCCGTCACTTATGGACCGCTCGTCGTCAACGACCATGCCAGGTTTGGCTACCTGGCAACTCCGATCGTATTCGGAGATTTCCCAGCAGTCGTTGGATCCCCTTTCTTCCTGGGGGTGGTTCCGGCTCGTCAAGAGGAGGATGCTGCTCAAAAGCCTCCCTCCAACAAATCAACAAAGAAGACCAGCAGGATCCATGCTAATACTCAAGCTCGTCCTGCTGCCATCAACAAGGGCACCCAAATGCTCTCAAAAACAATGCTGCCAAAGGGACCAAATCCCACTCAGCTCAAATCCGGACCTTTTCGGTCCAAACAATTTCCTCCCAAATCATAGCTCCCGTCTCCTCACAACGGGGGCAAAACAAAAATCACAAAAGCAAAAGGCCGCCTGCTGCTACCTCAAGATCCGGCAAGTCCATCATGATCGGAGGTCTGCGGGTGCGGATTGATGGAAGCCAACCTGTCATCCCACGTGACAGGTATGTTCCAACAATTCCGACCTCGAATCGCTTCTCAGCTCTGAGATGGTGCCGAGAAGACCAAGAAGTTTTCAAGAAGGAAGTCGGTGTTAAACAAAGCACCCGACATTCACCCAAGTTCAAACAAATCTGGGTTCCCAAAAAGGAGGCTCAGAAGCTCAGAAAGATGCAAGCAAATACATTAACAACGTTCAGCAGGAGAAGCAATATCAAACAGGCTTCTCGCCAATATGTTGAACCCAAGTACCATCAAGGGCAAAAAGGGAAGGGAATATACAAGAGATCCAGCTATACTCCCCAAGGCCCGGACAATACTCGGGTAGTCAAAGAAAATCCAACTCAACAACCCAAATACCGCGCATCGGTCTCTCACCGTATACCGCGGATCTCAGTATTTGATAGGCTGGGGGCAATTCCTAATGCCAGTACCCGTCCGTCAAAAAGACGACGTGCTACTTGGGCAGCTGAGGAAAAACCCAAGCTTATAATCTTCTCATGCTATGCCGCCGGGAATGACTCTGGCGAACCAGCTGAGCAAATTGCGGAAGCCACTTCAAATAATCCTGCTGAAGCTATCAGGCAATTTGCCAGAAGAAGCCGCCAGCCCGGTGAACAAGCTGGGGCACCTGGTCAAGTTCTCCCTCGTATTGATATTCAACATGAGGAAATTCAAATCCCCTTCTTCGAAGAAACCAATGTTCAAATCGAAGAAGGTGGGCCTTCAACTTCAAATGTCAACCCCGTCATCGACCTGCCGACAAGGGAAAATTTCCAGGCAATGTCGGATGACGACAAATATCAAGTGATGCAGCAATGCCAATCTCAAATGGCCTTGCTCCTAAATGAAATGAGGCAACTGGCAACTTCAAGCCTCCGCCATTCTGTGGAGCCAGTCTCCGCTCAAAATCAACAAAATCAACATCCAGATGGGGCTGCCCCGGCAAATCATCCAGCAGCTTCTACAACTGGTCTTCTTCCTCAAACTACGGGTCAGGATATCATTGATCCGTCCAATATTATGCTCCCTCAAGGTGTTGCCATACAAAGGCATGAGATACTGAAGATTATTCAAGATATGTTCGCTCAGCAGAGCGAAGGTATTCAGGTGGCAGATTTATATTCTGTCCCATATCCAGTACATCATCAATTCAAGAAGCTACCAGAAACATGCCCTAAAGTCCCAAAACTACCAAAGTTCAACGGACATGGGTCACCACAAGAACATCTGGCGCACTATATCATTGCCTTGGGCGAGCTCGCCACCGAAGAATCATATCTTCTCAGATATTTTGCAACTTCCTTGACTGGAGTCGCATTTCAATGGTATTCAAAGCTCAGGTCCAACTCAGTTGCTGATTGGGCAGATATGCAAAAACAATTCCTTAACCGTTTCCAAACGGTTGAAAGGAAGGTCTCTCTCGCCGAGCTATGTTCCCTCAAACAAGATAAAGGGGAATCAGCGATTGACTTCATCAAAAGATGGAGAGAGTTTAGCATGAAATGCAACAACCCTCCCACTCAAGAAGATGCAATTCCTATTTGCCGGAAAGGCCTCATACTAATAATCAATGAGAAACTCCTGGGAAGAAATATCAAGAGTTTCGATCAATTGAATACTGCAGTATCAGAAATTGAGATGTTCCTAGCCGAGCAAATGGCTCATACATCTTATAAAGGCAAGCTCCCTAAAGAGCGCAAGCAGCCAGCAAAGGAGGTCAATGTTGTTGACTTCTCACCTGATAATGAAGCAAAGGGGGCAATAATCCCTCCTGTCTCAAAGAAGAAATCAGAAGCTAAAGCTCCAGCGCCATCATTGGCGGAGCGCATGAAGACTCCCTATTCCTTCAAAAAGGAGCATACTAAAAAGCTCTTCGATCTCTGCCTCGACAACCAATTGATATCGCTGCCAGAACCAAAGAGGCCGGCAGATGTCAGCAAGATCAATCAACCCAATTATTGCCCGTATCACCGTATGGTGGGGCATCCAGTTGAAGATTGTTATGTCTTCAAAAATGAGGTCCAGAAAATGATCCAAGGAGGCCTCATATCTATGCAAACTGGTCTGATCGATCCTCCTCAGCCTCATACTTGGGATCGACCAGGGCAATCCGTCAATGTTATACATATGACAGAGCCTGCAAATCATAATGAGGTAGATCCCCCATGTGATCCTCCTCAAGATAATTCAGGAGCTCATTCTCCACCAAGATCAAGGCATGATCCACATAGAATAATGAGGAGAGTCCAAAGGCAAATCCTACGACTCCAACAAGGCCAGCAAGAATTGCGCCAAATTGTACAAAGCGCGGAAAGGCGTCAGGATACTCCTGCTCGGGTACCCCGTACTCCACAAATCATCCCTGTGCATGCACAAATATATCCAGAGCCACCTCCCATGTCGCCCTATGCAGACTCAGTTGGGTGGCTATCTGAAGGACCTTCAACTCCGGTCGAGTCGGCAAGATTATACTCTTTCCCTCGACATCAAACTTTTCCGCTCTTCCGGTTATGCCTTCAATCCGGATTGATGAACTATTCAGCTCCTGCAGAAATATTAGCCAACTATTGCCCATATCATCAAGTGATGGGTCATAGCATCGAAAACTGCACAAGATTCAAGGATGATGTCCAAAGGCTAATTGGACAAGGGTTAATTGACCTGGGCATCCATCAGGTCGATCCTCCACAACCTCATACTCAACAACCACCAAATGGACCAGCTAATCCTGGATCCTACTCGGTGAACGTCATCAATGCATCATCATCTTCTGGTCTTCCTCAGTCAACATCAGAGGAATGGCCACATCCATATCTATCCAGTCAATGGTATACAAATGCGCGTCCTCTACAACGACGCTCATTTGATGAGAGGAATACCAAGCTCATCTTCGACAATCTCAGAAGACAAGAGCTAGTTCAGGTATTTCTACCAATACCTTATACCTTCACAAGTAAAGAAGAGATGCAGCAATACTGTGAATACCATTCCATGGTCACGCATCCCACCAAAGATTGCCCGGAGCTCCATGACTTGATCGAAACTCATATCCGAGAAGGAAAGATTGATCAATATGGGAACTCCTTGGCGCCAGCAAATGGAGTGTCACAACAAACATATGATCCAAGTCCAGAGTTCCAAACTCTATATCCAGAGATATGTGAATATTATCATCATCAACTGGGCTATGGACAATATAGAAACAAAGCTGAAGAAGACCAATTCAAAATGGGTCTTTTTCAATATAGAAATGGGATATCAGAAGAAGCTGCCGCGGAACCAATCTCGGAGCAAGCTGAGAAGTTCGTGGATGATTACCACCAACTCTCACCTTCAATTATTGAAGAATCAATCAATGCCACTTTTGAGTCACAAGCCCAAGAAGGTGGTTGGATCACTGTGGCTCCTCGAAGATCAAGCAACCACAAGAAACCCAAGAAACCTATAAAGGGTAGCTCTAGTAAAAAGAGTGTCCTTAAGCCATGCTCAGAGCAGGAAGTTATAAGTTCACTTGAAGCTCTGCAGATAAAAAATAAAGAGAAAATAGAAGGAAAAATGAAAAGAAAAGAGTGAGAAAACAAATGGAGCGTGATGCTGCTGCAGAGGTTCCACAAATACTAACACCTCTTCAAACACTCCAAAAGTTGATCGATGACCTGGAAGAATACATACCTCCCAGGCCCTCTGGTAAAGTTACCCTAGATCAATTTATCCCGTGGGAAGATCTGGAGCGAAAAATCCGGCTTCGGGATCTGCTCTATCGACTACAGGTAGAGGCCATGGAAGAAGGGGAACATCATCTCTCAGCACGATTGAAGTCTATATATGAAGATCGTGAAATTACTATCAAAGAGTTGGATTCTATACTCAACTCCCACACCTGCAATATGGTATCTATACCTCCGCCTAAGGAGCTGCAAATCTCTTCAAATGATGATACCAAACAAGCTGAGGATAAGCCAACAATGCTGACATATCAACGTCGGCCGGCAAATAATTCAAATCGCCGTCACAAGAAAGGGCAGGATAAAGAGCAAAAAGCTGCATCCACTACTCCTAAGAAGCCCGATGTCACAAAGTCAAGTAAAGTCATACTCTTTCATGGCGAGGAACCAAAGCCTCTGCCCGAAGCTGAAATACGGGCAGATTCCTATATCTTCGACCCTTCAGATGAAGAAGAAGAGCTGCTCAATATACCTTCTCATATGAAAGAGAAGAGCCAAAGTCCCTATGCCTCAACAAATGAGCCGGACAACGCTCCTCCCTTTCCAAATGAAAGGTTATTGAAACCTCTCTCTCAGAAGAAATCTCGCAAGTCAAAACAACAGTCTGAATCCTTGATTGAGGAGTCTCCCTCCTTCAATCAGACCCGCATCAAGGCTGATGACAGAATCCTTCAGCAACTCCAATCGCTCCCCGTCAACATCACCATCTGGGAGGCGATTGCTTGGAGCAAAGACTTGAGAGAAACTCTCGTCAAAATACTCCAAGAACCAGAAATATATGAAGCTCATATAGCTGATTTCCAAGCTCAAATATATGAAGCACTCGCAGCAAACGTCACATTCACAGATAAAGACATGTTGCTGTCTTCTCCATGCCATAATCGCCCTTTATATATGAAAGGGCAAGTCAATGGCATCAATTTGAACCGGATTATGGTCGATCCAGGGGCGTCCATCAACATAATGCCCTACAAAACCTTTCAAGCTCTACATCTTATGCCTTATGTGCAGCAGGTAAAAGATGTGAAAATCACTGGCTTCAACTTAAAATCGAAAGAAGCCGTCGGAAGAGTTACCGTCAACCTATCTCTTGAAGATTTCGCCACCAAGGTAACCTTCTACATTATCAATGCTGATACAACATACAGAGTATTGCTCGGGAGGCCTTGGTTACATGAAAATTGGGTCGTCCCGTCAACACTCCATCAGTGCATCAAATATGCCAGAGAAGGGAAACAATATACAGTCTTTGCTGATCAAGCCCCATTCCGGGAAGATGAATGCAACCTCACTGATGCCTCCTTATATTTTGGAGGACCAGCCCTTCAAACCCCTACCCAATCCAAAGGGAAGGGTAAACAAGTCGGATCCCCTGATAAAGATAGTGAGACTGGCGAGCTTTTTGTAATAAACAAGAATCTTGCCGAGCTCCATGCAAAGAACTTCCAAAGTAAAGCAATCTGCCCAGAAAAGCAAAACATCAACCATGAGGCTGATTATGTGAGTCAAGGCATCAACGGGAGTATTCCTCTACCTCCCAATTGCTTGCAGATCAGCTTCCCAAAGCAGCATCAAAGTGTTCAACACCGAAAACATTCGTCGTCACTTATCAAAGAAAAGAAGAGAAGGAAAAAGCCAGAAAGGCATTAAAGCCAATCCACTTCTATAAAGGGGAACTGGTACCTCACACATCCCCAGACGATGATTTTGATTGGGAAAATAAACCCAAAATCATCTTGAGCCAATAGAAGAGATGGCAGATATGCCAGAAAGCATCAAAGAAATGTGCAAGAAGCAAAGTATTCCCCAGACACAAAATATCTCTCAGCGGAACTTCTTCAAGCAATTATGGGAACCTTCACAAGTGCGAGGGCAACCTCCATTTCCCAGAAAAGATACAAGAGGACTAGGTTATGAAGCCAAGGTCTTCTTCTCAGCCAATGTTGTCGGGCTACTACCAGATACTGGCAGTGCAGAAAGCAGCCAAGCATCTTCCAATTCCAACTCTCAAGAAGATATTTTCTGTCCCACCAAGGGATCATTAGACGAAGAATCGTCGGAAGAATCTGACGAGCAATCTTCGTCAATAAACTCTGAAGATACAAATTCTACGAAGTTCTAGTCGCCTACCCTGACGACGAAGAAGACTTCGTAGATCTTCAACCAGCTCCTCAAGAAATTGAAGATGGAAGACAAGCCACAGTTGATGAATTGATTGAGCTCAATCTCGGGGATCAAGAAAACCCCCGGCCGGTCTTCATCAGTGCCCTTCTTGATGAACAAGAAAGAGAATCTTACAAAATCTTCCTTCTGGAATTCCAAGACTGTTTTGCTTGGAATTATAAGGAAATGCCCGGACTGGAGCCATCAGTTGCTGAGCATGAATTATCCATACTTCATACAGCCAAGCCTGTCAAACAAGCTCAAAGGCGCATGCGATATGAGCTGGAGCTGAAAGTGAATGCTGAAGTCGACAAACTCTCTGAAGTAGACTTCATCGAGCCGTGCATATATCCAATCTGGCTCGCCAATATTGTTCCAGTAAAGAAAAAGAATGGTCAAGTCCGCATATGCATCGATTATAGGGACTTAAACAAAGCATGTCCCAAGGATGATTTCCCGGTTCCAATCACAGAAACAATGGTGGATATGACCACCGGTCATGAAATTTTGTCCTTTATGGATGGGTCTTCAGGCTACAATCAAATCCGGATGGCAATCAAAGATAAAGATCATACTGCCTTCAGGTCACCCAAAGGTATTTTCAACTATAAAAGAATGCCCTTTGGCCTGAAAATGCAGGAGCTACATATCAGAGAGCCATGACAAAGATATTGACGAAATGATTCATGATATAGTTGAATGCTATGTGGATGATTTAGTCGTCAAAACCAAAAAACGGGAAGACCATTTATCTGATCTTCACCGTATTTTTGAAAGACTTCGTCAATTTAAATTGAAAATGAACCCCATGAAATGTGCTTTTGGGGTTTCAAGCGGCAAGTTCCTGGGCTTCATCGTCAAATATCGGGGAATAGAAATAGACCCCGACAAAATCAAGGCGATACAACAACTGCCATCTCCTCAAAATCTGACCGAGCTAAGGTCGTTTCAAGGAAAATTAGCCTATATCAGGCGATTTATCTCTAATCTCTCGGGAAGATCCATGCCCTTCGGCAAGCTCATAAAGAAAGATGCTCCCTTCATATGGGATCAAGAATGCCAAGCAGCTTTCGAGCAAATAAAAGAATATCTTCTCACTCCACCGGTATTGGGAGCCCCAATCGCTGGTAAGCCTCTTATACTTTATATTGCGGCTATGGATGCTTCATTGGGGGCTCTATTAGCACACATAAATGAAGAAGGCGAAGAGCAACCTCTATATTATCTCAGTAGAAAGCTAATTGGTCCAGAACTTCGATATGCTCCAATGGAAAAAGTCTGCCTAGCACTGGTATTTGCCGCCAAGAAATTGAGGCATTATCTGCTGGCTCATGAAGTCAAACTCATCTCCAAGTATGATCCACTCAAATATCTGCTGAGGCAACCCATATTGTCAGGAAGACTCGCAAAATGGGCTTTGCTCCTCATGGAGTTTGATATCACATACGTCCCACAAAGGGCAATCAAAGGGCAAGGTCTAGCTGAATTCTTGGCTGCACACCCAGTGCCGGAAAATTCTCCCTTATCTATAGACCTTCCAGAAGAAGAAACTCTTTCCCCTTCAAATGAAAGAGACAATCAAGTCCAAGAAAATCCAAACTTCCAAGAAGTCATCACAATTGAATTACCCTCTTGGGAATTATATTTCGATGGAGCTTCTCGGACTCTCCACTATACAGATGGTTCTGCCAACCTCTCTACCGGGGCAGGTATTGTCTTGGTCACTCCCCAAGGAGGAATATTATATATTCTTGTGCTCTCATGAAGCCGCTCACAATAATGAAGCTGAATATGAAGCTCTAATTATCGGGTTCCGGCTAGCTCTCGAAATGGGGGTCAAAAGTATACAAGTTTATGGTGACTCACAGCTGGTCATCCGACAAGTGTTGGGCCAGTATGAAGTCCGAAAGGAACAACTGCTTCCATACTATATCACGGTCATGAAGCTCAAAGAACAATTCGACTTCTTCGACATATCTCATGTGCCAAGAAGTGAAAATTCTCAGGCAGATGCCCTTGCTAAATTGGCCTCTGCCATAAAACTGCCTCCCGAAGGAGAATTGGACATAATTGTCCGTCATAGAAGACTCATGCCAAGTGTCCTCGACGACGAGTCTAATATTGCAATTGAAGAAGTACATACTGCAGAAGAAGATATAGCAAATAAATTTGAAGATTGGCGTGACCCAATTATCAAAATCAAGAAAGGTTGGCTACCTCCTAATCGAGCTCAGAAAGTTCAGCTTTTACGAAGAGCTGCATTATATCAATTGATAGGAGAACAACTATATAGATTGATCCATGAAAGAAAAGGGCCAGTCCTCCTCCGATGTTTATCTCTCAAAGAAGCCAAAATCATGATGAAAGAAGTTCACTCCGGACTGTGTGGTGCACACCAAGCAGGAGACAAAATGAAAATCAATATCAAGTTAAAAGGTTTCTACTGGCCTACCATGTATGCGGATTGCATCCAATATGCCCGTACATGTCATCAATGCCAAGCCTTCGGCCCCGTGCCGAGAAAATCCCCAAATATGCTGCATCCTACGGCGCCAACATGGCCCTTTGCAGAATGGGGAATGGATATTGTGGGACCATTCCCACCCTCATCTCAAGGTCACAAATTTATACTGGCTGCCACAGATTATTTCTCCCGATGGGCGGAAGCTATCCCATTAAGGGAAGTAACGGGAGAATCAGTCGCCAAGTTTGTCAAGTACAACATAATATACAGATTTGGTACCCCTCACAGAATCATATCCGATAATGGGTCACAATTCAGAAACAAAACAATATATGCCTTGGCAGCCAAATTTCATATTGATTGGAGAACTTCTTCAGTATACAATCCACAAGCAAATGGGTTGGCAGAAGCCTTCAACAAAACTCTCTGCAAGCTGCTCGCCAAAATAATCGGCAATAGAAAACGAGAATGGGGAGAAAAAGTTCATGAAGCTCTATGGGTTTATCGAACAGTGTACAAAACTCCTACCGGATGCTCGCCTTTCTCCTTGGTATACGGAGCTGAGGCAATAATACCCATCGAAATTGAAATGGCATCCTATCGGGTGGCAATACAAAATGAATTCCAAAGTCAAGATCAAAGTTACATAGAAAGAAGACTTGAAGAGCTCGCCAACCTGGAAGGAAAGCGGCTCGAAGCATATAAATCACTCCAAGTATATCAAGCTAGAATGGCTCGCGCCTTCGATAAATTGGCAAGACCAAGAGCATTCAAGCAAGGAGACCTCGTCATGGTCAAATGCAGAGAAGCAATGGCAGAAAAGTCATGTGGCAAATTGCAGCCCACTTGGCTTGGTCCATACATAGTCACCTTGGCATATGAAGGAGGAGCATATCGACTGGTCGACCACAAAGGTACTGTACCCTTTCCTCCTCTCAACGGAAAGCACCTGAAATTATATCATGCGCCAGAACATGAATTCCCTGGCCAGTCATCAAGTCAAAAGCCCAATCACTCAGATAGGCACGAAGCCGAAGAAAAATGAAAGGTATCCTTTTTGAAAAAATACTGATGCTGAAATAAAAGATTGTCATAGATGGGGGCAAAGGAATCAAATCTCCACCTATCCATCACACATTCCAAATCCATAAATCCCTCCATTCCTGCCAAAGCATGAAGCCAAAGGCACTCTATGTACAAACCCAAAGAGCAAATGAAAATCGGAGGGTTATGTTGTATATCCCGCCAAATGAGGTTCCAAGCTACGATGGTGAGCCGTATCAAATCCAAATCCCGAAACCATAGCCAGCAAACCACAAAGGTAGGCTACATCAAATCCATACTCAAATTCATAGCCAATAAACCACAAAGGTAGGCTATCTCAAATCCAAGTCTTAAACCATAGCCAATAAGCCAGCAAGGCAGGCCATATTCAAACCCAAATCCAAATTTCTAGCCAGCAAACCACAAAGGTAGGCTACATCACACCCAAATCCCAAATCCATAGCCAACAAACCACAAAGGTAGGCTATATCAAATCCGTAGCCAGCAAACCACAAAGGTAGGCTATATCAAACCCAGATTCAAAACTCAAATCCATAGCCAGTAAACCACAAAGGTAGTGATGCGGGACAGCGGGCGGGGAAGGAAATGACAGGAAAACAGGGAGAAGGGGCGGGAGGAAGAAGAAGTGCAGGTTTTGGGGATTCCACCCCGGGGAATCCACCCCGTCGAAGAAGGGCTTCCACCCTGGGGATTCCACCCGCTGGAGAGACAACAATGGCGGCTGCCCAAAGCTGTCTTCAAAATCATTAATCCCTAAAACAGGAGATTACATATATTTATAGTGATGGAAACCCTACTGGTCCTCACTAAACACCCAAAGACCAAAATAACCCAAGTCTAAAAATAGGTCCAAAATCGGACCCGAAATACATAGAAAATAAAAGAGCTCAATTGGGCCTCATATGGGCCTTATACATCACTAAAGACTCAAACTCATAAAATAAACATGCTCGTGGCCTGAAAGCAGGTCGCCAAGCCAAATAGACGCCGTCGTCGCTGCTCGTCGCCTCTGTGGGAATGTGGACCAGGTTGACCCGATCCCAGGCTCGGATGTCCCCACCAGGTAGGCTATACCCAAATCCATACTCCAAAACCATAGCCAGCAAACCATAAAGGTAGGCTATGTCAAAATCAAATTCCAAACACATAGCCAGCAAACCACAAAGGTAGGCTATATCAAATCCATATTCAAAAACCATAGCCAGCAAACCACAAAGGTAGGCTATATCAAATCCATATTCAAAAACCATAGCCAGCAACCACAAAGGTAGGCTATATCAAATCCATATTAAAAAACCATAGCCAGCAAACCACAAAGGTAGGCTATATCAAAAAAAAAAGCCAGCAAACCACAAAGGTAGGCTATATCAAACCCATATTCAAAATCCATACTCATATGCAAATTCAAGTCAAATCTTAAACCATAGCCAATAAGCCAGCAAGGCAGGCCATATTCAAACCCAAATCCAAATTCTAGCCAGCAAACCACAAAGGTAGGCTATATCAAATTCAAATCCCTAGCAGCAACCACAAAGGTAGGCTATATCAAATTCAAAACCATAGCCAGCAAACCACAAGGTAGGCTATATCAAATCCATATCCAAAACCATAGCCAGCAAACCACAAAGTAGGCTATATCAAATCCATATCAAAAAACCATAGCCAACAAGCCATCAAGGCAGGCCATACAAAATCCAACACAAAACCATAGCCAGCAAACCATAAAGGTAGGCTATGCCAAAACCAAATTCCAAACACATAGCCAGCAAACCACAAAGGTAGGCTATATCAAATCCATATTCAAAAACCATAGCCAGCAAACCACAAAGGTAGGCTATACCAAAAAAACATAGCCAGCAAACCACAAAGGTAGGCTATATCAAACCCATATTCAAAATCCATACTCATATGCAAATTCAAGTCAAATTCCAAACCATAGCCAGCAAGCCACCAAGGCAGGCCATATTCAAACCCGAATATAAATTCTACAGCCAAAAAGCCATCAAGGCAGGCCATATCCAAATCCAAATAAAAAAAAAACATAGCCAGTGAACCACAAAGGTAGGCTATCTCAAATCCAGATTCAAAATCATAACCAATAAGCCATCTAGATAGATCATATCCGGATATCATCCCAAATCCATGTAAAACCATACCGGCAGCTTCCATCCCAAAATATGCCAAAACCCAAATACCAAATACAGCCATAATCATCAAGGTAGACTGAACCAGATACAAACTAAGCCTGAAACCAAAATCAAAACTCAGACTTCGAAATCATGGCCATCAAACCATAATGAGCTATACCAAATTCTAAATTCCAATACCAAATGTTCGGCATGAAAGCCATTGAGAAAGACTGAGTCAATCCACAAGCTCAAAGTCCCAACCGCAAGCCATAAAAGCCAGTTAGCTCAAATTCAAATCCCAATTACCCCCGGTAAGTCATCAAGGCAGGTTATACCCCAAATATAATTCCAAACCCATGGCCCGAAAACCACAAAGGTAGGCTAAGTCAAACCCGAACTTTAGTCATGGCCAGCAAGCCATCAAGGCAGGCCATATCAAACCCAAAGCTCAAATCCATAGCCATAAACCACCAAGGTAGGCTAAACCAAAACCAAAACCAAAAGCAAAACAGGAACTAAATCCAGAACCAAATCAAACCCAGATCCTATATCCAAATTCCAGTCCAAATTCCATACGTCAACCAAAATTAAAACAAAACCAAAATCAAAACCAAACCAAATCCAAACCCAAAGCCATACCAAAATCCATAACAATACCAAAAACCAAATCCAGAACCAAATCAAACCCAAAATCCCATATTCCAATACCATCAAAACACAGATTCCAGCAAATCCACTCAAGGATCGGCCGAATGTCTCAAGTATAGAATTCAAAAAAAAAGAAAGGGGTTAAAATAGAGATACCCGATGGACTTAAGGACACAAACACATGTGCTCTTAAGGGTAAAAAGATCAAAAATCCGGTTGAGGTGAAAACCCGAAAGGGCACTTCAGGCAAAAATGGATAACCCCTCAACGTGAAAACCCCAAAGGGCACGTTGGAAAAAGCTAAAGGGGCCAGTCTTAGTGAAAACCCGAAAGGGCGCTAAGATTGGTAATGGAAAAAAAAGAGAGAAAGCATGAAACGGGGGACTTCACTGTCCTTCATTCAATATTTACAGAATCACAGTCGCTCTGTAACAAACAGGCAGAGCATGATAGCCACTGAATACAAGAGAAAATAGGGCCAGAATAGAAAGGCCTATGCATAACTACTTCGATCCAAAACGAAGCCAGGAGGGCTTCTTCCTTTTCAGTCGTTCAACCTCTTTGGTCTTGAAAGAAGTGGAGCGACAATGTTCTTCATCATCCTTAATGAGGGCGGCCTCCTCCTCGGAATCTTTGGCGTCGCCCTTGACTTCCTGTTCCAGAGAGGAGCGTGCCTCCTCAAGTTCACGCTGCAGACGGACAACATTTTCCATCTCGGCGGTGATCTTCAGCTTCCGCGCCTTCCGGCCTTTACGCACTTCAGTAATCCGGGAGCCGCGTCTATCAGCATCATTAGCCGATGAACAAAGGTCACCTTCTAAAGTCTGGATCCGCTGGTCATAAGGGGCCCAGACTGCATTACCATGGCGGCGACATACTTCGCCCCAGATATCTCCAACAAATGCCATCCATCTCTTCTGAGAAATGCCTGAGTTGAAGGCTAGCGTGGTCTTTTCCTTCAACACTCGCTTGACAGCATCAATGGGTGGAGGATCTTCTGAATCCACTACTGCTCTGACGCGGTCGACAAGAAAATTCCGAAGATCTTCATCCTCAGGGCCCGGGCTTGGCCGAGCTCTAGTGGGCCAATCCACTCCATGCTCAGATAGGACCTCAAGTCCTAATGGCGGAGATCCACCGTCGTCAAAATCTGAAGGTGGCGGGTTGCCTGACAAATAAAAGCACATGCATCAGCAAGTGACAATGAAGTTTACAAAATCTAAAAAAATGAAAAGAATGAAAGCTGCTACAACTCACTATATGGGAGATTCCCACTTCTGTTTCCGCTTCGGGAGCTGGAGGTTGAACAGAACTTGATTCTTCGGCATAAATTTCCTGAAAAGCAGGAGGATAATCAATTGCAGACAGATCTAGGCCTCCTCCGTCTATCGTTGGTATAGGTGGTTCGAGGTTATGGCTCGTTTGTCCAAAAAGCCCATCACCGTCAGCAGTGTCTCCAACTTGAAATGCTGAATATGCCTGTGATGTGAAGAACGGGCTCCCCAGGCCATCCCAAGAAAGGAAAGGTGAACTGGTCGCAGCAATGAAATTCGAATCCATCACTCCCCAAGAAAGGAGCTGATCACAAAAAGATGACCACCTGAACAAAGGGAGGAAGGCGGTCAAGCATGAAAGAAAATATATCTGATAAAGATTGTATATGAGCTCAGTAAAGGAAGTCACCTGAGAAGCTGCTCCCGCGGCCGGATATTCCTCGGCAGGTCCCGGGAATATAAGCATCGACAGGTGTAAAAGGATATTGTTCTGCAAAGGCTTTATATTCAGCATATGCAGAGGTGCTATCGTCACATCCCGTTGCCACTGCTGCAGGAAGTGGATAGTGGGATGATGGCTCAATAAAGTCAACCTCTGATGTCAAATCAACACCTGCTCGGGAAGAACTCTCATACTCCATTCCATAAGGAAGAAAAGAATTCCCGAGCAGAGGAGTATACTTATCCGGAGCAATCAGGTCAGCATTTCCATCATTCACCTCGTCATCTGAAGCAAGTAAGTCAGACGAAGAGGAGAAAGGAATAAATGATGAGTTAAAGATTCTGAACAAAAATGATGATGAGAGAAGAAAAAAAAGGGGGGATTATCGCCGGTGAGCTTCCGGAGCAGGGATAGCTGAAAATCTCAAACAGATATGTGAAGAAATGAAGCAGAACAGAAAAAGGAAAGATGGCGACTCCACATATCTCCTCGAAGGAAAAAGGAGTTGAAGCCACTGAGTAGAGCCAAGAAGATTAGCCTCAACAGCAGGGTTCTGCGTCAAATCTCGGATAAAGTCAAGAAGACAAGATTCAGGAAAAAGATGTCAAGTCCAATTCAAGCAAATGTCAAGAAGACAGAACCAGAAAATGAATATCAAATCAAGGCAGAATCTCAAGCCTCAATAAATAATTTCAATCAAGCCGTTGAGTGGAGACTGGAAGATAAGTCCCAGCAATCAAATTTCCAGCCCAACTCTAAGCAAGGTCAAAAAAGACAAGCTTCAAAAAGTGAATCCCAAATCAAGTCCTCAACAAATCCGGAAAGGCAAGTCTCAAGAAATTTTTCTGGGGAAAAAGTCAGTGAGACAAAGACTCAGGCAAAGAAGATCAAAGTCAAAGAAGCGGAGCTGATGACTCAGCACATCGTGGCCCAAGGTTGCTAGCGAAGCGCGTCAATTATGGCTATGATTATTTCGGTTCAGATTCCTCATCAAGTCATAAAGACCGGGGATAAAGCTCAAAGAACGCACGGGACGTCCTCCTACGCCTTCGGCTTCAGTGCACTTCCCGTGGGGGCATTTGTTGAACCCCAAAAAGTTACAGACAACATCCTGGGTACTTCCCTTCAAGGATAAACCAACAACTCTTCAGGCCACGTTAAGTTTCCAAACAAGTCGGGAGAAACTAACGACTTGTACTAAACATTGAAGTTCAGATATGGCATGGAAGAAAAATCCAACAGCATGAGGTCTATAAAGACCAAGTGACAAATACAAATACAGATACAGCACGGAACAAATCCGGCAGCACAAGGTCCATGAAGACCAACTGTGAGATACGAATACACGGACGAGGTCCATAAAGACCAAGTACAAGTACAAGTACAAGCACAAGAACAAGCCGGCGACAGAAGCTCCGAGGATGCAAACGCAACTCTTCACCGAGCAAAACTCCGAGCAAGGGAAGCGGGATTCCAGCAAATCGGGTGCCCCTCAAATGAAGCATGTGTGGCCTATTTATAGGCAAAGCCCTCCCCATTTGAAACTCTACCTTGGTTTAAAGAGAATGGGAGGGAAGAGGCCAGTTGGAGGGTCCAACCTGTTCAAATAAACAGGTCGGAGGGTCCAACCTGTTTAAATAAACAGGTTGGAAGCCCCCTCCCCTCCAACCGGTTGGAGGGGAGACCCCTCCAACCTTCTTCTTATGATTCCTGCCCTTTTTACATGTTGGGAGACCCCTCTAAAACCTCCCTTTTTATGTTTTTTGGCCCCTTTTAACCAGATAGGAGCCCCCCTCTAACTTCTGAAATATAAAACCGGTTGGGGGGGCTCCCCCTCCAACCGGTTTTATATAAAAAGGTTGGAGGGGACCCCCCTCCAACCAGTTTTATACATAAAAAAGAAAAAAAAAAGGAAGCAAAAACAGGTTGGAGGGGACTCCCTCCAACCTATTTAAGGTAAAACCGGTTGGGGGGTGCTCCCCCTCCAACCGGTTTTACATGAAATCAGGTTGGAGGGGAGTCCCCCCCAACCTGTTTTTATGTAAATCAGGTTGGGGGTGCCCACACCCCCAACCTGATTTACATAAAAACAGGTTGGGGGGACTCCCCTCCAACTGATTTATATAAAACAGGTTGGGGGTGTGGGCACCCCCAACCTGATTTACATAAAAACAGGTTGGGGGGACTCCCCTCCAACCTGATTTATATAAAACAGGTTGGGGGGGTGTTCAGACCCCCAACCTGTTTAATATTAAAACAGGTTGGGGGTTCTCCCCCCAACCGAAAATGGGGCTCTCCCCCCCCCTCCTTCTCCTGTTTATGCAGGGAGGGGAGGAGAGGCCAGCCCCCTATAAAAGGGGAGGCACCCCCCCTCTTCTGAAGGTGGAAAAAAATCCCAGAAAACCCCCCCCCTTATGCTGAAAAAAACCAGTCCCAAAGGGAGAGGCAACAAGCCCCATAGAAGCTCCCCCTCATGCTGTGCAAGTCCCTGGAGAAATCAGTCCCGAAGGCCTTGTAAAATCCTCCCTTTTTGTGTTCTAAAAGCCCCAGAAGCTCCCCCATGCTGTGCAAGTCCCTGGAGAAATCAGTCCCTATGGCCTTGTAAAATCCTCCCTTTTTGTGTTCTGAAAATTCAGAAAATAGCAAGTCTCTCTTCTCCAAATCCTCTTCAGCCTGTTCTTCCAAGTGATTGGTTTGGCGTGAAGGTATTGGTTCGTTCCTTGTTCAATATGGAGTGAGGAGTGCCCGATAACGTGGGAAAGAGCGGGAGATCACCATCGTATACGGCTCCGACATCTCCCTCGCGCCACGTCCCCACATCGAGCAAGTCTCTGTGGGATCCAGGGGTTTAAATACCGTCCATATCGAGCAAGTCTCTATGGACATATGGTATTTAAACACCTTTATTCTCTCTCTCACCCCACATCGAGCAAGTCTCTGTGGGAGGTTCAGGGGTTTAAATACCGTCCATATCGAGCAAGTCTCTATGGACATGTGGTATTTAAACATCCTTTATTCTCTCTCTCACCCCACATCGAGCAAGTCTCTGTGGGAGGTTCAGGGGTTTAAATACCGTCCATATCGAGCAAGTCTCTATGGACATGTGGTATTTAAACATCCTTTATTCTCTCTCTCACCCCACATCGAGCAAGTCTCTGTGGGAGGTTCAGGGGTTTAAATACCGTCCATATCGAGCAAGTCTCTATGGACATATGGTATTTAAACATCCTTTATTCTCTCTCTCACCCCACATCGAGCAAGTCTCTGTGGGAGGTTCAGGGGTTTAAATACCGTCCATATCGAGCAAGTCTCTATGGACATATGGTATTTAAACATCCTTTATTCTCTCTCTCACCCCACATCGAGCAAGTCTCTGTGGGAGATTCAGGGGTTAAATACCGTCCATATCGAGCAAGTCTCTATGGACATATGGTATTTAAACACCCTTTATTCTCTCTCTCACCCCACATCGAGCAAGTCTCTGTGGGAGGTTCAGGGGTTTAAATACCCTCGAATGTTTGTGCTCTAAATGCCTCCATATCGAGCAAGACTCTATGGGTACGGACATTTAGATGTCTTGTACTCATATGTATATGTTCCTTCGAGAAGACTCTGCTCAAGCAGGGATTCTGCTCAAGAGCATATCTGTATAATCATAATCTCATGCTTATATGCATATGTTTTCTTGAGGAAACTCTGTCTAAACAGAAATTCTCCTCAAATACATACTCATATAATTGTGGGTCTATGTTCATACGGATATGAATCTTGAGTTGAACTCTGCGTGTGCAGGGGTTCTACCCGAGAACATATCCATATAAGTACAATCATATGTATATATTCCTCAAGGACACTCCGTCAAAACGGAAATTCCGTCCTAAAATTTACTCGTGTTTATATGCATACGTTTCAACTAAAGTTTTGTCTCTGAAAATGAGTATATACTCGGAAGATAATTTCGCTAACACGGGCATGTTCCTGCCCACGATAAGCTACATACTCTTTTCAAAAAAGACAACCCTATTTTCCAAAGCTTGGACTCATTCTGTTCAAAATAAACAAAACAAAAAAATGTTGTCTTGAAATTTCTTACAGATGCATATATTCTCGCCCATGCTATGAAATGGTATTCGGGTTGAAACAGGTGTTAATACGACATCTAAAGCTTTTAACTCGATTTCGATCGATGGAGACAGGGGTCCAGCACACGCCACCCCAATCGCCTGATGATTAAAAGGCACGGAATCAAAGAAGTTCAGATCAAAACACGGCGCACTCATCCGTTTCACGGATATGAAAAAAAATACTTTCTCTGCATTACGCAGACCCTTACTTCTGCCTGGCAGGCTGGCACGCCCCGCAAGTCAAGTCAAAAGATAAATGAACAAAAACAATCCTTCAAACATAAACGAATGAAGGAGGAAGAAAAAAATTCCCGTGTCCACAGTGGATGCAATGGTGGTGCAAGCAGTAGTTATCAGCACTGATTCAGGAGAGAGAGAGAGAGGTGCAGATGGAGAGAGGTGCCGGAACGTCAGCACGACAGGTAGGGGTGGGGGAGGGGGGAAGAAAAACTGTCGAGAGATGGTGTGCGGCCAAAAGAGACAGAGAGAGAGAGAGAGAGAGAGAGTAGACTACCTCAGTGCAGGAAATATCCCACAAGAGTGCGCACGAGAGAGGGAGATGAGTTGCAAGCGTGGAACTACAGGATTTCATGCATGACGAACTTGTTGAGAAGCCCATTGTAGTGCCACAGAGTGCAGATATATATATATATACACACACACACATATATATAGAGAGCGAGAGAGCCTGGAGAAGTTTCGCCACCAATGTGCAGAAGAAAAGGGTGGGCACCCGTGGAGGGGGAGAGGAGTTGCAGGGAAGAGAGAGAGAGAGAGTTGCAAGAAACACAAACCGTCGTGTGGTTTTTGTGATAACTACTTTAAACAATTTTCTTTTTCAAGACATGGGGTAGTGGGTGAGAGGAGAGAGAGCACGGAGGATTAAAGAGAGAATTTTATGACGATGACACGTGGCGCTCTATACGGTCCGGGCTAAACTGAGTTTTAGTAGTATATATAGACATAGATTGTAATGACAATAGACCAACTTCTCCAGCCTCGTGGCAATTAGTTTGTTTCTCACCTTTGTATGGATCAGTGAAAAAGCGATCAAATTCCTCTCACACTAGCAAGAAGTTGTCTGACTCAGTACTATAATTGCAATCCTGGCGAGAGAATTTGTTTGTCCGATCTTGTAATCCAGCATAACCCACCACTCAACTGCACAAACAAGAAACTATTTTTTAATTGGTCTAATCTAGCAGAATCCTATTAATTTCATACCACCAACTCAAATATTAACCAGGACTCATCTCTCCACTACTTGTTGCAGGTCATAATCCATGTAGATGTCTAACTTCATTTTGAATCTATCCATCTGACAAAGGAATAATTAACATCATTACATATTTATTATTCTAGAAATTAGGGCTGAAAAGTTGAAAATTACTTATAGAGGTATACCTCTATCATAGTATTAAGGCGCTCATCAATGCTCCTACATAATCTACTGATAACATTTATTATTCCTTGCCGCACTTCGCCATAATTTTGCATGGAATTACTGAATTGATATTTTGAATTAAAAAAAAACTCTACATCAATTTATACACACAAGATGATAAATCATAATACCAAAATTTGTTGAATAAAAGTATAAGGTGATGCATTTACCCGCTGCATACAAATCATGGTGAAGGGTGGACTCCTATCTCCTATCAATAATACGCCACCATTTCTAGAATGTCCTGGGGTGCTTTTCTTTGAACTATTCCTTGGCCTTATCTATTACCTCGTATAAGTATCCAATGTCATTTTTTTCCTCTCCATATACCATCTTAAGTACCTTTACTAGAGGCTCAACCAATTTCAAATAATAAGAGATCCTCTCCCATAAACGATGATCCCCAATGAAGCTAGCTATGTCATAGGCAACATCCCTAGATTTTTCTCTCAATGTGTCAACATGTGTCAAATAATCGGTGCTATGAATGCGAGTGTCCAACTCATGCCTATACTTATATAAACTCTCCAATGCAACAAAGTTGGAGGCAAATCTTGTTGGACCAAGACGAAGCAAATCATGTCCATCAATGCATACTCTCATCATATGTAAGATTATGTTCTGTCCATAAATGAAGAATGTGATCTTCTAGGCTTTGGACACCAACTCAGTAACATGCTTGTCTTTCCGAATGTCTTCCAACATCAAATCTAGGGCATATGCAGCACAAGGTACTGTTGGCACAAAATAATTGTTCCGAAAAAAAAAAAAGAGAAATGCCCTTCCCCAAACCGATGAAGATACCATCGGTTAGGGGGTTTTTTCCCCCTAACCGATGGAGCTTCCATCGGTTGGAAGGGGAATCCCCTCCAACCGATGGTGCTTCCATCGGTTATCCCCTCTAACCGATGGTGCTTCCATCGGTTAGAAGGGAACTCCCCTCTAACCGATGGACCTTCCATCGGTTAAGGGAGTCCCCTAACCGATGGGTGTTCCATCGGTTGGGGAGGATTTCCCCTTTAACCGATGGAACCTCCATCGGTTAAGGGGAATCCCCTTTCAAAAAAAAAAACAGAAAACAGAAAATAAAAAAAAAGGGGAAATAGACACATCCCCTAACCGATGGTACCCCCATCGGTTAGAGGGGTGCCTCTCCCCCTCACCGATGGTACTCCCATCGAACCCCCATCGGTTAGAAAACCCCCCAATCCCGTATAATGTAAGGGGGTGCCTTCCCCTATAAAAGACACCCCCATTCCCCATGTAAACTCTCCCCGGTCCGGCTCTTTAGCTCTGGGGGCTCTCTCTCTCCCTCTAGCTCTCCTTTTTCAATTATTGTTCCTCTTTCAAAGTTGAAGGAAATAGAAATTTCCAAATCTGGTTCTCAATCTCCTTTCTTTGTGAGTCAAGGTACCGAATCTTCTCCCGAGCATTGAGAAGTTGTTCGTATACGGCATCGGCAAACTTCATCGGCTAAAAGTCCGCAATAGCGGCATCGGCCCTCACGGGCTATAGGTTCTAAATACCGTCCATTCCGGACATATGGTATTTTAGATACCTTTGTAATTCATTCCACCTCCCATCGAGTTTTTAACTCTCCGGGATGGTGTGTTTGTGCTATATGCATATGTTTCTTAGAGGAGACTCTGCCCAAGTGGAGATTCTGCTCGAGAACATATTCATATATTCACAGATTCGTATTTTTATATATGTGTTTCTTAGAGGAAACTCTGCCCAAGTGGAGATTCAACCTAAGAACATATCTATAAATTTCAAATCTGTGTTTATATTTATATGTTTCTTAGAGGAGATTCTGCCCAAGGGAAGATTCTGCCCAAGAATATGTTTGTATATTCACAAATTTGTATTTTTATATGCATGTTTCCTAGAGGAAACTCTGCCCAAGTGGAGATTCCGTCTAAGAACATATCTATAAAACTCAAATTTGTACCTATACATATGTGTTTCTTGAAAGGAAGCTCTGCCCATGTCAAAGTTTTCCTTCTAAAAAACATATCAATGTAATCACAAACTTTGTATTCATATACATGTGTTTTCAAGAGGAAACTCTGCCCAAATGGAATCTCCGCCCACAGACATGTCTATATAATCATAAATTCGCAATTATATGCGTATGCCTCTCAAAAGGGATTCTGCATATGCAGATGGTACCTTTTGCCGGATACTCCACTCAAACAGAGATACCGGTGAGAAAATATGCATAAACTGCAAATTTGTGTTCATACACACATACTTTCTTAAGGGCAAAATCCCTCTGGGCAAAGATTCTCTAAAGATACATGGATATAAGTACATGTTCATATGAATATATCTCCGTGAGGGTATTCCGCATAGGCAGAAACTCTGCCAAAATAAATTTATGAAAATTGTGTTGATATACACACATCCAAAGAAAAAGGGGACAAGACCCGAACTGTGCTCAGATACTCCAGAGAGCAGCACGAATGCATACTCACAAGAACTGCGTTCATATGGACAGTTTCCAGAAAGGAACTTCAAATTGACAAGAACATCCATGGAGATATGTGCATACGTCCTTTGAAAATCATACTCATACAAGTAAAGAAAAATGAATGATGAATGAATTTGGATTTCATTTAAAAAAAAGGGGATGTTATAAAAAGAATATCACGTCATAAAAAAATTGAAGTAGCAACTCTTCTAATACAAAAATGCTACTTCTAATCATGACTTCCCCCAAGTTCAGAATCAAATGCACGGGTATACACCCGTCTGCAATAATAATCCTCCGGTTTTCCAAAATAAAACCTTCAAACAACCTAAAAGAAGAGGAGGGAGACCCCAAATGGGTTCATGGAAATATATCCGTTCCCTTCTTAAAAGCCGTATCTCGGACTCCACAAAGGGCAGTCTTTTCAGAATGAAACACTCAAGGCAAAAGCATTTCAAAAATAACTAAAAGAAAGATGATACATCATGACCAGGATTTTCTAAAAGAATGTGTATTCTCTCATCCCCTTTGCTATGAATGGTATTCGGGTTAAAACTGGCGTTAAATAACACCAAGAGTCTTAACTCGATGTAAATGTAACATCGATTTTGATCGATGGAGACAGAGGTCCAGCACATGTTACCCCAATCATCTGATGAGTATAGACACGGGACTCAAGGAGTTCAGATTAAAAACGGCGCACCCTAGTCGCCCGTCACACGGGCATCCCCGTCCATTTCATGGACAACCCTAGTCGCCCGTCACATGGGCATCCCCGTCCATTTCATGGACAACCCAGTCGTCCGTCACACGGACACCTCTGTCCATTTCATGGACACCCAATATTTCTCTTCCGCATTGCGCAGATTCTTTTCTGTCTGTTAGACAGACTGGCACGCCCCGCAAAATCCAAAGCATGTGAAATGAATACATGAACCAGATAAAATGAAATGAGCAAACAAAATCAAATGATATGTGTTTTCATAATCTCCATATATATATACACCGTCTGTCTATTTTTCTCCCGTGTCAACAGGTACCCAATAGAGATGTCTTCTTTTGTCCATCAATTTCTTACCTGTTGCCTTATAGCTAGCTTCATCATCTGTCACAACTTGAACTACATTTTCTTCTGCAATCTCATCAACCATTTCATCCATAAGCTTGAAAAAATAGTATGCATTTTCAATTTGCCCACTTGCATCAATAGACTTCATGAACATTGTCCCCTCACTGCAATATACAAGGAAGTTTATCATGGACTTCCTTGTAGTCCATGTCCATCCATTACACATTATACTAACAACCTCTCATTATCCATACTATTTTAAAAGAGACAACCTATTCTTTCAGCTCTTCAATTTCTTCTTCCAAATATTTCCCAGAAATATCTTTAGGGGTTGGTGCTTTCAATCCTGACCCAACCTCTCCCGCTAAACCCAGCATAGTTTGGAAGCAAGGGTTGGATGTTGTATATGTTGGGACTCCTACATGCAAAAATCATTTCACAATATTCTTGACTGCACCTTTTGTTGCTTTAGTTGTAGCTTACACTCCTTTCATAACTTACTTGATTGTTGACTATATTACAATTTACTTTCTACACAAAATTTTGTCCATAGGAATCTGTGAACTTTCATAAGCTCCAAACCCTCTTCCTCTTACTCCTGAAGATGCTCTTCTACCACCACCTCTTCCTCCTGAAGGACCTAAACCTCAAAATCTCGAAGCCTCTCTAGTCATGCGCCGACTCTGACGACATACTTCCCTAAAATTTCTTTCCTCCCGTGGTAGATTCTCTTCATCAGAATTTTCAGAATCATCAAAGGAAATTGACCTATCATGTAACACCCCAGAAATTCAGTAATTTAAAATTTTGAAATAAATCAAAATAAATAATTTTTGCATTATCGGAAGGGTAGAACTTACGTACCACTATCGTACGTGAGAAAACACATCGAAAAATTCTGTAAAAATAATAAATCAACCCCAAACATTTTTCCTAAGTGTTCTACGAAGAAATTCGTGCAACGAAAAATCCGATTGGCCAAGTGTACGTCACAATGTGACGAATTACCCAAATTAGGAAACTAAGTCAAAAAATTGTTAACGCGGAAAAATAACATGACCATAAATTAAATAAACATGTTGGAGAGACTCTCAACATTATGTATTAATGACCCATTAATGAAATTGTGCCAATAGATCACTTTGGCCCAATATAAAAATTGGAGCAAGAAATACACTAAAATTCGCACTTGTAATTAAGGGGTAATTGAGAAGGGCAAATTAGGGTTAAAATTAGTGTTAATAGCCAAGCTTAGCAAGCCAAATCGTGGCCAACCATGCATGACACCTTCCCATGGTGTAGCTACCTCATTTGGGAGGAGAAATTTCAGATTTTGGAAGGTGCCAAGCAGATCCCGCAGCCACCTTTCCTAGCGCTAGTAGGACATGAAATTAAACCCTAAAACTATAAGAGTTTGTCACAAAACGTGTAGGGAAGGTTTGGCATCGGGTTGGGGTCGTGAGGAGCAAGCTTGGGGCGCAGGAGGAGAGGAGAACGGCTGGAGAAAACGGGGGTCTTCCTCAACCTCGCTCTACTTCGACCTAGAACCTGCAGGGAATTCTTAGCATTCAAAGGTAGGTAATCTCGGGCCAAGAGTAAACGAAACCCATACCATCTTGTAATGTGGCATGTCAACTTTCATACGCACTTAATTTGCCTAATTTTCATGTTGTATATGTCGAGTATTAGTCGTTTTCCCTAAGTCGCGCATGGTTAGGGCTTTTTACGTTCTTCGTGATTTGCACGCGATTCGTGACCGATTTAGATCTAACTCAAGTTATGAAAGTTCTTCTACTAGTTGTCCTCGTCAAGTTTCATGTTGAAGGTTTTGTCTAAATGTCAGTAGATAAAGAATTATACACGTTGTAAGAGAGTCACTGCCTGATTACTGCGTTTTCGGTCTGAGGTTTGAACCGCGTCCGGTCCAGGCGACGCGATTCCAGCGCCTGGTATCGTGTCGGCCTTGGCCGACACGATTAAGTGAACCGCGTCCATGGGGTCCGACGCGATTAAGCGTCTGACCGGTCAAAGGCACGCGTGAGACTTCGCGCCGCGTGGGTTTCTGCGCCGGTCTGAACCGCGACGGGAACACCCGACGCGATTTAGCAGGTTTTTCCGCTCAAAGTTTCTTTCCGATTTTTATATTAGTATTTTAATAACATTCATGAACGCGACGGGATACCCGTCGCGATTCAAGTTAAAACGTGGCCATGTAGGCCGACGCGATTTTATGCTTCTTTACAGTTTGTCACATCTGACCGTACATCGTGTTATGAAAAACGTCCACTGTGTAGGACGCGATTCAGGGACCGACCCGAGACTGTTCTTTCCTGCTAGTCTGTCAGCATGTTTAGTCTTTGGGTCTGTCAGTATGTTGCATAGTGTTACATAGCGTGCATGGACCTAAAAGCAATCAACCCATTGAAAAACGGAATGACTCGAATATGATTCTAATGTGTGATTGATCTTATGTTCATTGATTAGCATCTTGTGATCTAGCTTAATGAGAAATTGACATGATAAGAATATGATATGAATATGTGATGAATACATGATTAGAATGGACTTATTTGGTTAAGTTGCTATCATGATTTGCATGTGAGTTTTTCTTTATTTATGTGCTTTCCGATGTTCCATTATTCGTTCATAAATTGCATACATGTTTAGGAAAGATCCGTGACATGTCACTTACACATTTGCACGATTAGGCACACCCTTCTTGGGGAATTGGGAGCTCTCTGCCGGTCATTCCGTATTGGCAGACTAGCGATCTTTTCCTTAAGACCTCTGTAACTCTCTGTACTCTATGGATTCCCTCATAGAGACCGAGTTGGTTGTACCATGAAGTACCCTGGAGATAGAGAGCACTTGTTCCGTGTACGATCTGTCCTTAGTCATTCTCTTGTTAAGACATTAAAGAATTATGAAATATAAGATACGCTGTTATGCTGTCTAATTGATCTCTCGAGCTTTTGTCATACCTTGACTCTATGTATGATCATGTCCTTATTACCATGAGTTTGTTATTGAAATTTCGTGGCCATAATATGTATATGTTTGTTCGGCACAACGTAGGACTTCGGTCTATTTGACTAATGCATGTGCAATAGGGGCCCGGTCTGGTCCTGGGGAGGAGCGCCCCACCGTACTTGTTAACCGCGGGAGTATGGACTTGTGGTGCTTGGCATGGCACAAACTTATATGCAAGATTTGTGGGAATGTGCCTTCGTTTGATATGATATGATAAGTCTGATCACGTGAATATGTGATATCTGTGTGAATATGGCCAATTCCTTTTGATATGATTCTAATCTTGGAATATATGTCCATTGCATATGAAATTCAATATTTGATTTGATACGATATTCGTTCTATTCAACTACCTGACTTGTTAGAAAAGCATGCATTGTCATCATGTACCTGTTTATATCTTGCCTATCTAAAATGTTAATCACGTATATTAGTGCCCGCACAATATTGAGATGCAAATCCTACTGAGCTAGTTCGCTCACCCCTATCATCCTGTCCTTTTCAGGTAGTGATGAGGATCTCGTGGAATCCGATGGGGCAGGGCAAGAGTGATGAGCACCCGTCATATGAGGAGATGAAGCAATAGGAATAGAGATATTTGAGTAGTTTATGTAATAGTGAGACATTTTCATTTGAATAATGGACCCTTTAGTTGGTTCTTCTTATGTAAGGTTGTAACTAGTGGATTGAAATGAATAAAGAGTACTTTGATTATGGTCTCAAATGTGTTCTATTATTCAATTATGACTTTGCGTTACTCAACTGTGATACGTCTATTTGTATCGTTCACGCATCCCGGTATTTATTCCGCTGTTAAATATCGGGGCGTGACATATCCCTCATTAGGTCTCCGTCCCTCCTTCCATGTCTTCCAGATATCTCCTCATGCAACTCCTGTTGGTGCTAAATGCGGATCTCTTTATATTCTTTTCTCCGCAGCATATATGCTCTCATCTACTTTATAATCTCCTTGGGGCACATATTATACTTCTGCACATTTCCTCGTATGCCTGCAATGTGTTGCTTAAGGCAATAAACGCCTTCATTCATCTATTTATTGCCATAAAGACATTGGACACTCTTTCGAGTCGGGTCAACCATATGCCCTTGATGTCATCCAATGTTTATCTCTCTCTCTCTCTCTCTCTGGAAGTGCAAGTGAGTCTCCCTCCTGGTCAACCATAACCCTGTTACAATGCAAACATAAACTCCATGATTAATACACTCAAATGACCTTCAATTAAACTAATTAGACAAAAGCTCCAATTTTTAAGCCCTAAATAGGTCAAACATTAGGGGTTTTACCTAAATTTCTGAAATTAAACACCCTAATTTTTAGATCATCCCATAAGTGGGTCAATTGAGTGATTAACACACTTAATTGACCTTCAATTAAATTAATTAAACAAAAGCCCCAATTTTTAAACCCTAAATAAAGTAAAAATTGGGGGTTTCACCTAATTTTCCGAAATTAAACACCCTAACTTGTAGATCATGTTACAATTGGGTCAATTGAGTGATTAACCTTCAATTAAACTAATGAGGCAAAAGCCCCAATTTTTAAACACTAAAAGGGCAAAATTTGAGGGTTCCACCTAATTTCCCGAAATTAAAAACTCTAGTTTGTAGATCATGTCATAATTAGGTCAATTAAGTTATTAACACCAAGGTTTGACGGATCGGGATCGGGAGGCGAATCGGATTTCTCTTGATCCGATTCGATTCCCCCCGAATCGACCCGAATCGATCCGCATCGGATCGATTCTCATGGGTATAATATATAATATATCATATATATGATATTTATAATGTATAATATATATTATTAATATGATATAATAATATTATATATATGAGGCGAATCGGACCGAATCGATGGAATCGAGGATCGGGTTTTCCCTGATCCGATGCGATACGGGGGTATCGGGCCGGCTCGATCCGGCACGCCAAACCTTGATTAACACACTCAATTGACTTTCAATTGAACTAATTAGATAAAGCCCCAATTTTAAAACCCTAAATAGCACACAAATTGAGGATTTTCTCTTATTTCACAAATCTTAAATAGTATCATTTTCTCTATACTCCAAAGCCCCCATCCAACCTAAATCATGCATGCTAAACAAATTTTCCACTTATCGGTGGTGGTGGTGGTGGTGGTGGTGGTGGGGGGGGGGGGGGGGGGTGGGGGGGAGACCAACAAGAGGAAGCATTACCTTGAAGAAGAAGAAGAAGACCAAGGTGGCAACAGCGACGGCGGCTGGCAATGAAGATGAAGCCAAAAAGGAGAGGAGGGGGGCTGATGGAGGTCGTAGGATGAAGGCGGGGGTGTGTTCTAGGAGATGTGAAATGGCCATCCCCTTTGGGGTCGGCCATTATAACCCAAGATCCACCTGATTTGGCATTAATCGGTTCCGAATCAGCCTTAACTGGCCAATCCTATCCAATACCAAACCGTTCTGGCCAAATTGGGCCAGATCTATTTAAATTTGAATTTTGTTTGCCAGAATGGGCCGATCCTGATTCAGATAGGCCGATCCGGTCCGATTCTGAGCGATTCGTCCCGATTCTGGCCAATCCAGCCAGGATTCTTTAAAGGTTATGGGGTTCCCCCTGGCCGATGCAATCCAAAGATTCGGATCGGTCGATTCTGCCTTCCATGTACGAGACTGTGCAGTAGATCAAAAAGCTGCCCCAATCAGCAAATAAATGTCGAATCAATCTGCCAAGACTTGAATGATTATGTGCTAGATCCATGGACTTTCTTGACCTGACTGCTGCAGTAACATATCCCCTTATACACGCAATACATTTCTCATAAGCAGGTGACAACACCTATTACCACTTTTTTTACCATTTGATGACACAAGCATGTGACCCAAAGGTTATAAAATTATGAACAGTGTGTCCCCATATTGTCACACATGAGATGCAACAAGAAATGGGGGGACACATGCGGGAGGATGTTTCCCACAGGATGGTTGAGAGTGAGTCCCAATGAATTTAATCACTAGGTGATGGCAACCTTATGGCCCAATGCCCCGTGCTGGATGGGGATCTATCCTACAAGAGCAGAACAGAAGAGGTGCAATCCCACGTGAATGGTGTTCTCTCGTCCTTCAATTCTAAGCAAGCACACTGAAGAACCCAAAGTCCAATCTGCCAAAGTCCAATAGCTGCTAGAAGAAGATAGGCAAGGATTGGCCTATCTAAACATGAAAAATAAGGTGCTATCCATCCTACCTATGACACATCCCAGATCAACCTGCAGATGCCCATACTAGGCTAAGAGTCTGTTTGGTTGCTTGTAAAACATATTCATAAAGAAAAAAGTTTTCCAAGGATTAACTTTTATAGAAAAATTAAAAACATAATTGTCCATTTGGTACCCACGTAAAAGTTTTCACTGAAAAGATTTTCTGATGTTTGTTTCCCAGTAAAATATTTATTAAAAATATTTTTTAAAAAATAAATAAAAATCTAAAAATAAAAGTACATTCCACATGTTGACCACTCGATCGCCGGGCTCCCGACGTCGGACGTCAGGCGCCAAGTCGCCAAACGCCGGGCGCCGGTCCGCGGTCGTCGGGCGTTGGACGTTAGTCGCCGATCGCTTGGTCGCTGGTCACTGGGCTCTGGGCGCCGGCCACCAGTCGCCGCCGGCCGCTGGTCGCCAGACACCGGCTGCGGGACGCCAAGTCGTCGGGTGTCGGGCGCTGGTCGCAAGTCGTCGAGCGCCGGTCGCCAGATGCCGGGTCGCCGAGCGCCGGCCGCCGGGTCTCCGGGCGCGGGACACCCGGTCGCCAATCACCGAACGTCGACCGCCGAACGTCGGACATTGTAGTGGAGATTGTAGTGACACTTATAAAAATCCTGCATGAAAGAGAAATCAGGAAAATGGTTTACGGAGTTTCATCAAGGATGCCAAAATTCTTAATTTTATGTAAAAGATTTTTATGAATTAACTTTTCAGTAGTATCAAACAAGCAATTGTATGAAATTTTCCTGAAAAACCTTTTCTGACATGAGATTTTACATTGAAACAAACAGACCCTAACTTGCTCATAGGAAAAGCCGCACTCTGTAGGTAAGGCAATCTCCTTGCTCACCTAGGTGATAAGCCAAGAAGAGACAAGGCATTTCTTTTTCTTATTCTTACTCTGAAATGCCACTGATTCCTTTAACAATGTCTATTGCCTTTATTTTCTTACAAGCTATCACATTTCTTCTCACTATTGACAACTCCCAAGATCTTCCATTACCTATATGATTGATTTACAGAAATTGATCTTTCTAATATTAAAAATGATCTATTTTTCCCACAACCACAAATATCATTATCTTAGATGTCTACGTTATTGCATTCTCTTGTCATTTTGTTCCTTTATGATGACTTATGGAAGAAAGAACATTGCATCATATGTCTAGCCTCTTACATGGGCATTTGAGGCTCAGAAGAGTCCAAGGTTGCCTTAGTCTCCTCATCTTTACCAACATAAGAAAAAGCAAAAAGTCTAAGCATTTGAGGCTGAGGAAAGCTCCAATGGCATGTCTCTTGCCTTTAACCACATAGGAAGAAGAAGAAACACTTGGTTAATAAAATACATCCCCATTGCTGTGTCAAAAAAAGAGCACTTGATTGGTAACTTGGCCATAGTAATCAGAAAACAAATAGTGATTCAATCCTCGAGTTTTCTTAACAAGGATGGACCAAATCCATGGTTTTTTTTGTTTTTTTCTGCAACTGCCTGCAAAGTTTAGAAAACCGCATAATGGGACTGGAGTACCCTGGCCAGTTACAGTTCCAACTATTGTTCTGGATGGTTTCCTCCCCATTGGAACTGGATCATTTCTAGCCACTCTCAGTCTGACTCAGCCAGTCCCAATCCAATCCAGCCAGTTTTAGTACCAAGACTGCCTACAGCATTAACATCTCTCTCATGATGAATGCTCTAGCCACTAGCTGTACTTAAGCTTAAAAATATCAGTCAAAAATAATTGAAGAGAAGAAAGTGTATGTTTGCAAATAAGTACATATATCAAACTATATATTTATTATATATATACTTATCTATCTACATATACGCATAGACCATGAGAATATATTGTTTTTCTTGTGCAGAGATCTTTTGCAACCCCTAAGAAATATTGCCCTAGAGCGGAGGTAGGGTTTTGACCTTTGAAGGCATCTCTTTAGTCTTTTGGAAAAGGAAGGCACTGTTGTTAGCTCAGCCTTAGAGTTACTATTCCCACTAATCAACAACCCTAAAGAAGTATTGTCCTCGGAGCAGTGATGGTGTTTTGTCCTTTAAAGGTGCATCTTTTGGAAGAAGAAGTACCACCATCCTGAACTCAACCTTAGAGGTGTTGTTTCCAGTAATTGCTGATCTTGAAGAAGGTGGGCTGTAGGGTTTCGTCTCACTCAATGTTGGGCACTTTTTGGAATAAGGGGTAAAGACCATCCCTGTAAGCAAATGATTGTCTTCTCAACAATCAAATTTTTGTGCCTCTAACCTATCAGTAGATAATGCAGACGATTTTTTTTGGCACATTTATCCCACCCTTTGATCACAAAAAAGCCAATCATTTAGTAGAAGTTGGAGAATTCCCTTAACTACCAATTAAGCTTACCCTAAATGCAGCAAAGTCAAGGTCAATCTGTTGGACTCCTGCACAGCCATTGTGTCTTTGTGCATGAGCAAACAAGCTTGTAGCTTAGTGGCATTTAATCTATCTTCCATGGGGATAGTCATGGTGTTCAAATCCTACCTCCTACACTCATGGGAGAGCAGAGATTTGACCAACGTTGGACTATGTCTGAGTGCTTTTGCAGGTGGCAAGGCCCATGAGGAGTTTACTTCCTGCCTTGGGACCTCCAGATCTGGAATAGTCACTCAGATAAGACAGAACAGTCGCAGCCACATGGAAGAATCCCATATGAGAGGGAACACTCAAGTTTGGTCAGAATTATATTTTCCCCACTGCAAAAGATTTTTAAATACATTTAACCAGGAAAGAAAAGGCCATCATGCATGATTTAGAGAACAGTCTGGGCAATGGGCCATCAGACTCCGTCTGATCACTCTACACATAAGTCTGATGGCTCATGCCATCACCTAAGTGGGAGAGATCTAAGGATTCCTCTTCATCTGAGATACACAGATTTATCTTTAAATTTCAAGCACCGAAAGGACACAATACCCAGTTATCCTACCATGCACATATACCAAGAAATATGCATATCTTTAGTTACCATATAATCACATGTTTATATGATACAATGGTCGGAGAGATGATATTAGAAACACTTATTGTTATTGACTAATAGAGACCCTCAGTATATGATAGACAAGTAAACCATGCCCTTAATTATCACTTATTGCTGCCATAGAACTAGCGGCCATTGCCACGGCTTGTTACTGCCACCCTCGACCACTGTGGCCACCCACTTACCACCCTCGTTCACCACTGTCATCACCCATTGCCACTGATGTCAACAATCGTTCCACCACTAGCCACCAGCATGATCATTCAAACAATCATTTTAAGGTAATTTAAAGACTAGATTCATAAAATATACTAATGTCTTGTTATTATTTATCAAAAGCCAGCAAAGTACATTAACATCAAAATGTCATACCATGTCCTCTCTGTTTTCCTTCAGAGATATCATATCCTTGACTTTGTTTGTCAGTTGGAAATCAATCGCATAATTTTTCAAACGCCACCACCAAAGTTCACTCTGTTGTCCACAAATCTCCACTTATCTAGATTTAACATTTATTCAACTTTAATACTTCTTCGTACAAATAGCCTCCACTTCATCACCAAAAATAACATGAAAGCACAGTGCTTTATACTGTATGCTTCTTTATTTACAAAATTGAACAAATAACATAGCCACTCTTAGAACCTATCAAAAGTATGTGGATACAGGTGGTGAAAACAATACCCAGACATGTGTTCTGACCCTTGTAAGAATAAAGTGGCCAATTCCTCAATGTTAAGTTGCTACAGAATGTCTACTGTTAGCAATGCAAGAACCTTATATGTTAAGTTCCTGCAGAGTGGCTACAGAGTGTCAACAAACAGATGGAGACTGCAAGTGGAAGAGAAACTGACATATAGACCAAGGATTTCAAAATCAGTATTTCCATTTTTCTTCCATTCATGGGTGCTAGAGAATTACTGTATAATTGGGGATGGGGAAGGGAGACATTTATGAGCCCTCCTAAATGCAATTTCTTCAACTTGGACTCCTTCATTTGGTCCTCTTCAGGAAATATGTTTGATTCCATAGGTTTCATGGTGCATACTGATACTTATGGATGCTGCTAAGAATGAGCCAACAGCCTTTTATAGAGATGGCTACATGTCTAAAGGGATTCAATGGTCCACAGATTTGCAAATCCTTCATTTTGGTCACAATTATATACCAGGAATACGTGGCATATCAATTAGATGAAATTAATAGGTGGCTTCTTATGATAACCTTGCTCAACATGAACTCACTAGCAGTAGTCACGTCGAAGGTGATTATAGAGGGATCGATGTACAAGATTGACCGGCCTTAGCACATCGATCGGCCTTAGAACACACGGAAGTAAGTGTTATTCTCCGAATGGGAGTAACCGCTGGATTGGAATTCATGCAATTCCATGAAAGTCAACAAGCGAACAAATTGCCCAAAAGCCTAAATATTGCAACATAAAGGCATGCAGAGAAGAAAGGGCGAGGAGACCGAAGAGCCGTGGAAGGATAAGGCACACCTCATCACCCCCGTCGATTTCGATTCGGGCATTATTAACGCCCGACGCCTCGAGAGCTGACAGCAGGTGTTCCACGGTGCGAACCCTAGCTGCCCCGCATCGAAGTGTGGTGCAGAGAGGCGATTCGGCGACATGGTCGACGGTAGCAGGGATCCTCTGACGGGCGCCCCCGAGGACGAAGTACCTCCCTTCGCCGGCCATCGCTGGGAGCAGCCTGACAGTGGTGGAGTCCCCCGAGTGGAGGCCCGTGCCCATCCTCTCCACCCCTGAGGCAAGAGTCTGCTGCGACTTCCCTGTCTACCGTGATGGAAGTAAGAGGACGGGAGACGAAGAGGAACCCCCATGAGCGGCACAAAGATGGTGAGGAAATGGAGGGAGGTTGTGAGAGAAAGAGAGACAGAGCTCACAGGTTTCCATGAGAGAGACGGCGGGGAGCTCCGTGTGTTGAAGGTGCGGACGAACGCAAGGAAGCGCCGGCGAGACATTTCCTCGGGTCACTAAACGCGACAGCGCGACGATTCGCGATTTCGTGGGAGGGAAGAAGGTGAACAGTCAGAACCACCGAACTCCCAACGAAATTTGAAATTTGCATATAAATGATCATTAAAGTGGAATTCGTACATTTGCTGTTTCTATGTTTGTATTTGCGAACGCACATTAAAATCCACAACTGTGTGCTAAAAATATAACAGCACTGTTTTCCCGCAGAAACGGCACTTAATCTTGTGTATAAGGAAAGGATCTCACAATCATTGTTATTGTTATTGTTATTATGAACGATATTTGTCACAGTGACCTAGTATGGTGGGAAAAAAAAATCACAATGTAATTTTTCAACTTCCCACGCGATTAATTCAACGTGAAGGTGAGTTGGTGATAGGATTGTCAAAGAATGGGTGTTTCTGTTTCCACATCTTATACGAAATATCAGAAATGAGTATTTCTACTTTCGCATCTATTTTTTATCTATTTTTATTTTTAAACAGAAAAATATAATCGAGATCTAAAATCAGAAATTCGAAAATATTTATGTTATATCAACATATGAATTTGTAGATCTATATGTTCAAATCATAGAATTTTAAATGTAAATATATTAATCCACATTGTAATAATATTTAGATAAATATAATAAACTCATATCCACAAATTATATAAATATCTAGATTTATAATTTCAAATCATAAGATCTTGATCAATCTATTAATTCACATTGTAATAATACTTGGTTGGACAACCATCACAAATTCACAGATCTATGATGTATATGAAGAATAGGATCAATAAACTAAAATCATGCAATTTAAAGTAATTCTAGGGCTTATAACTCGTTGTATAGAGCATGAAAAATTGGGAAACCAAGTTCATTGGATTGTTATCTCACTAAGCTAACTACTATAATGAGAAATTAGAAAACCAATCACGTTTACTGAGTTAAGTTGACTCTGCAGGACAGACCATAGAAAATAGATACACTAGAGGTGTTTCGGTCACTGCTCCCTATACACACTATGAAACAGAGAGATTTCGGTCTTTTTTTAAAGTAGACTAAAAAAAATAGTATTCATGTTAAGTACTCGATCTGAAAACGACTTAGACGAGGGATAGGAGACTCATAAGACAGTGCAAGGGTTTGTCATGATTGAAATAACAATATGATGATACTTGATTTAATTCGATGACACAAGAAGATAAAAATTAGGGAAAATAGTACAAACATGATCTAAACATATGTATGCAAGTATGTACGAGTTTAATTAAGGTTTGACCCAGAGACTACCTACCTTTTAGTGAAAGAAAATCGTGCTCCCAGAAAACCCTAGTTTCAACAGTAGTGCAAAGATCTTCTTAATACGTCTAACACACTGCGTAACAATTGGGCAAAATAGTATCATATGAAACTAGACTCGAAGGGCTTTCCAGAGGTATATGGTTTGCTAGATTTGGTCGAGGTTTTACTAACTTTTGATGTTGAACAAAACAAGTCTTCTTTGCAAGTCTGAGTTGAAGGAGAGCATGAATTCTTCTTGCACAAGCCTCCACCTCAGGTTTCCCAATCTCCACAGCCTTTAAGACGCCTCCAACAACCCTAGGGGTCGTCCCATGGAAGAGAGGGGGTTTAATTTATAGGGAGGGGTGTGTTTAGGAGTCCTAATTAGATTAAGAAACTCAAGGTCCGAGTTTTGGGAAATCCTTCCATCCATTGGAGATTTCTCCCAATTGGAGATGGAAATACTTTACGAAACATACTCTAAGTTGTACACATAAATTGGGCTCGATTGAAGTCCAATAAGGGTGTATTAAGTGAGTATTTAACCTTTTAATTTTAACTAGTTAATATTTTTGAATTCCAGGGTTATTTTCTTATTTGAATTTATTCGTGGCCCAAGAAACAACTCTTAACCTATTTTTCTCATTGGGTTGTTAATACATTGTTTTAAGTCCACACATAATTTTTATTTTGATATTTGACCCCTTTTGATGTATATATGATAATAAATTTTTTACTTATTCCTTAATTACGATATTAAGTCACAATAATTCTTAAACTTAGTCCAAAAGATATTTCTTAACCTAAATCTCTTCATGGGTCATTAGATATTATTATTTAAAGTCTAACTATGATTTTTACGAAATTTTTAAATGTGTTTTTACACATATGATAATGATGCGTACGTATTTAACTAGTTTGAGATTATTAAATGGCCATATTTTTCATTTATCCCTAATTTTTAATTACTGAAAATTTTAGGGTGCTACATAGTAGATCCACACAAATACAAGTCCAATAACATGTCTAAGTCCACCTGCTTAGAGTACTAAAATACATGAGTCCACAAAAATATAAGTGACACAAGTGCACATAAAAATTTTAAGTTCATAGATTTTATTAAAGAACCACAATTCATTGTCTCAATCCAATCAACTATTGAGTGTTTCCAAGTTTCAGACATATCCTTCAACCTACAAAATAAAAAACATTGAACATATTTCACAATATACTTTAAAGTTGAACCTTAAGCATGATTAAAAATCACAATACACATCAAAATTGACTAAAATAAAATATTTTTCTCACCTCACATATCTAAGCATGAGCACCAATTCAGCAGCCACAAAGGCACAAAGTCAACCTTCTTGGTTGTTATCATCACTGCAAAAAAAATATGAAAAAGAATATGTTAGAACACAAACAGAAAAACATTGGAAGGATACAAAAATCAACTTGACTACACACTCTTCATTGTAATCATGTGTAGTACTCCGGAAAATCTATTAATTAAAAATTATAGATAAATTGAAATTTTATCTATTAATAAATCCAATTAGTTAAAAAGTACGCATCATTATTGCATGTGTATAAACCCATATAAAAATTCCGTAAAATTAGTAGTTGTACTTTAAATAATGTCCTCTAATGACCCATCATGAAATTTGGGCATAGAAAAATTATTTGGACTTACTTTAAGAATTTATGCGACTTATTAGCATAATTAAGGAATAAGTCGGAGAACTCATTATTTTATGAGCAAAAGTGGATTATAAATTAGAATAAATGTATGAGTAGACTTTAAATAATATGGGTTGATAGCCCATTATGATATATGGACCAATAGACAATCTTGGCCCATGAATAAATTCTCTAATAAAAGGATAATTAAATATCCATTAAGTAAAGTAAGTACATGGGTTGTACAATTAAGCTCACATGAGTTATTGGGCCAAGAGTAAGAGCCCAAAGGGTGAAGATTAGAAATATTGGCATGAATAATATTTAATCAAATTAAAAATATGAAGTTACTTGAATAAGTGTGATAAATATATTTAAATAAGAACAAAGGGTGAATAATTAGAATTAAACCAATACTCATTAAGTTAAATTAGTAATGGGTTTTATTAATGGTCCTAACATGGATTGTTGGGCCCAAATATGAAGAGCCCATCATGAGATGGGAAGTAATTGGGCTAAATTCGTACCTAAAAATATTAATAAATAAAAGGGGGTAAGATAATGACTATTTTAACTCCTAAATTATCTTAAAAAGAGTCCTAAGCCTATCCTAACCCATTACCCACGAAATTGGACCTCTTCCCCATCCTATTAGGTAGATAATGGCTAGAAAATAGGTGGATAATTGCTAATTTCGGAGTTGGAGGAGAGAAGAAGAGTTTTAGGTGATTAAGGACTCTATTATGCATCAAAACACTCCATTTTCATTCCCATCCAACCCAAAACCGCAGTAGAGACCTTGGGGGACGAAGGAGGGAGGCTAGGATCGTGGGAGCTCGGAGGAGGAGGTTGGAACTTGGATCTTCTCCTTCACATTTCGTCACGAAACTAGGGTTTTCTTACTCCACAAAAAAGGTAGGCAATCTCTCAAGCTAAAATCGTGAAAACATTACCCTAGGTAGATTTCATGATCCTCTTCAAAAGCCCTCTGGTCTGGTTGCATTTCGCTCATCCATTTGGGCGAATTTAATTCGTGAAACCCTGCTGTTACCATGAACCGAAATCTCATGTTTTCTCTAATTCCCCACATGTACTTGCTCTCATGCCATGATAAAATTCTCATATATATTTCATCATATTAGCTTTCAAACGGCCCTGGTCTTTCTCTATTTCGATCTCCCATTAGGGAGAAGTAATTCTTTGAATCTCTGTCAGAACCATGCACCCAACCCTTCATGTTTGCTTGTAAACTCCGTGCATACTTGATTTCACATCATGAGAAAATTCTCATAAATACTACATCTTGTTAGCTTTCAAACGCTCCTAGTTTCGGAATTTTTCATCATGTATTCGTCTCTAATTAATTCGTTGAACCCTAACTGTGCCTGTTTAGGTCATCGGAATGTAACCCTATCAAAGCATGCCTAAACCTTGTACATTTTCAAATTAACCATATAGATTGCTAGATATATGTGTCTACTTTCATTTAAAAGTGGTTTCATGGTTTTTGGATCATCATGCGATTTTATATTGAATTTACAAGTGATCTATATCAAACAGGAAACACCCTGGAAAAAGGGAAAAAGGGCCGGACTCTCCTGATATTGCGACGGCGCGACCCGCCGCGATATCAGCCGGGTCGCGCCCCTCTGTCACGTCACGTTGAGAACACGGCGGTCAAAGCTGCCGCGATATCCACCTTGAACCGGGCCAGACCGCCGGTTCGCCTGTCGCGCCCAGCCGCCTTGTCGCGACCTGGAGTCGCGACGGGTACCCCCGTCGCGTTAACAAAAAAATAGCCAGAGCCCGAAATTGCTTATATACCCTTGCTCTACTTGCTAATTAGCCATTATTTAGCCTTAATTAAACATTGTTATTCATATTTTGATCTGAATAAATATTAATGTGCAATAAATTGCATGAATCTAATTAACTTAAAAGCTTTGTGCACAATCCATCATGCTCTTTTGATTTCATACACTTGCACACACTTAACCATCATGTTGCCATTAAACCTTAGTAAATTACTCAATAATGTATCTGGTAATTAACTGAAACTAATTACCTAATTTCTCTATTATTTAAATGACACATGTCTTCATTTTATTCGCTTGATTTGTACATCGTTATCGCGTCCCTCTGCCTTCGAGCACTCGAGGCAAGACGGACAACGTTTCGTTACACACTTTCTCTTGACTTGGACCACCTCTCTATCGGGAATACTCTCGACTGGACCAGGGACTCCTTGTCAAGGCCTCCGTAAGTCTTCTTGACTTTGGCGTACGTACTTAGTCAACGAGCTGGTTGTACCTTTAAATCCCGTTACACTCTTAGGGATCAGTACGATCCAAATGGCCTTAGTGAGATCTCTCTTATCTTGTGATCACCCCGGACCACTTGGCTCATGTACACAGCATGGCTAGTGGGGCGGATGTGACTTCTACCAGATTGTCGGTACCCAACCTAGTGCCGTGCAACCGTTACTCTCGTGGATTATCGTTGCTTTACAAATATACCCCTATCTTATCTACTATCCTTGTACTCTCGTCTATTCATCTAGTACTCTCTTGAGACTCTTGAGCTATTGCGGCTCCCATTGCTTGTACTATACATGACTGTCTAGCGCCATAATATGGGTCCGGTGACCCTACTGACTTGAATGCCTACTGTGCAGGGCACGGAGAGTGTCCGAGGGGCTCCAATCTAGTCCTGGGGGCAGAGAGCCACCCGAAAATACCTGCAGGGGCTATTGACGGTGTTTTGCATTGCACCGGTTCTGACTATACTATTTTGGCTAGACATCTAACTGTTATACAGTAGTATGAGGAGTTCAGACATACTGTACTATCGTGAAATGGCTACTGTCCCAAAGTGACTATTGTCGTACTCGACTAGTGCACCGTGGTGCAACCATACACGTTATCTCTTTACACATTATCTCATTTCGCGCTATCTCTTTACATGCAATCTCGTTACACGCTATCTTGATATACAAGCTATCTCGTTACACGCCACCTTGATACAAGCTATCCTATTACATGTCATTTTGATACACGCTATCTTGTTATACACTATCTTGTTACACGCTATCTCATTAGGTTGTCATCCTAATTTTACAATACTCTTGAGAAATGTATTATCGTTCACTTGTTATCTTGTACTATTACTCTCTTGACTATACATGATCGTTCTCTCTAGTTAACCTGCGTTACAAGACATTAATCACTTAAAGTATGCTTGTTTACACAAGATATTAAGTCCTACTGAGCGTTATCGCTCACCCTTCGTTATTTGTTATTGTGTTTTCAGGAAAGTCAGGTGATGACCTTACACACAACAACGGGATTGGACTAGAGTGATGAGCGTCCTGGAGTCATAGCGATGGATTGTCCCCAGTACCCTAGAGTTAGTTTAGTTAGTTGCTTAGTTATCATTTCCAAATGTAATGAAGTCATTGAGCCCTATGTTTTGGCTCTGAATTAGTGGTTATAATAGTTTAGATGAATTATCAATAAAATGATGAGTTTTAATTGCAATTATTGTTCATTAGTTGCTCTGATATTTGCGAATGTATGCGCAATTTACATTACCATACTCGTTGTTCATGCCTCCCCGATTTATTCCGCTGCTAAATTGGCGGGGCATGACAGTTGGTATCAGAGCCTAGGATGTCCTTAATAAGATATTTTAAGACTAGGATGTTCTAGGTGAACTGCCCTGACACGTGTCTAAGTCAACCACCATACCTATGTGAGAATTGGGTAGAACCATGGTTAAGATCTAAATACATTTATAAATATATATGTGTCAACACAGTAACACCTTAGCACCCAAAGTCTAAAAAGAAATAAATTAAGTGTTATTGCTCGCAGAAGATTAGTGGAGATGGCTGGTGAGCATGCACAAATGCAGGACTTGTAAAGGACCGTACAGGGGTTAACTCAAGCCCTTAACAACGTGATTCAAGCAGGAGCAAGGAATGGGGCAGGAGACTTATACGGGAATTTTCAACGAATGAATCCTCTTAGGTTTAATGGAAATCCGGATCCCGACGAAGCTGAAAATTTTGTGAAGGCAATGGAACGAATCTTTAGAGTTATGCAATGTTCAGAGCAGGAGAAAGTTCTTCTGGCAACCTTCCAATTGGACCATGATGCTAGAGCTTGGTGGGAAGCGGCCAGTCGACAATTACCCGACATCAACATAGAGTGGGATGAATTTTTAGAACTCTTCAACACCAAATATTTTTCCGAAAGGATTCGTGAGAAGAAGGCAAAGGAATTTGCAGAGTTAAAACAACGAATGATGTCTGTAGCCGAATATGAAGCACAATTTGAAAGACTATCACAATATGCACCATATTTGGTGAGTACGGAAAAGATGAAGGCAAATAGATTCTTAGAAGGGTTGAGACTGTGTTCTGGGAAAAGTTGGCTCCGCTAGACCTTGTAATATATTCGGACATGGTATCGAGAGCTCAAATAATAGAGGACACCATGGGACTTCTTGAAAAGATCCATAAGAAGAAGGCGTTGAAAAGGGAACATGCTATCCATTCCAATGATAATAAAGGAAGAAATACAGTAGATAGCAAGAGAATGAAAGGTGAAGTGAAGCAGAAGGAATTCTGTAAATTTTGTAAAAATTCAGGACATCAGATTGATAACTGTTGGAAGAAATTAGGCAGATGCTTGCGTTGTGGAAGTCAACAACACCGAGTCATCGATTATCCAATAAAGAAGAATCAAACTCCACACCAAAGACGATTATAAGTCCTTGTTGATACGCCAAATGCCAATAAAGGTAGACAAGGTACTAGTAGTAAACCCTTAGTTCAAGTTCATATTATTTTCTCGATAGCAAAGCCCTAAGTGGGGGAGATGATGGAATGAAATATTCCGAGTAAATTGATAGTCGTATCATATCATATGAATTTGGGGACCAAATTCTATTTAAGTGGGGGAGGATGTAGTACCCCGGAAAATCCATTAATTAAAAATTATAGATAAATTGAAATTTTATCTATTAATAAATCCAATTAGTTAAAAAGTACGCATCATTATTGCATGCGTATAAACCCATATAAAAATTCCGTAAAATTAGTAGTTGTACTTTAAATAATGTCCTCTAATGACCCATCATGAAATTTGGGCATAGAAAAATCATTTGGACTTAGTTTAAGAATTTATGCGACTTATTAGCATAATTAAGGAATAAGTCGGAGAACTCATTATTTTATGAGTAAAAGTGGATTATAAATTAAAATAAATGTATGAGTATACTTTAAATAATATGGGTTGATAGCTCATTATGATATATGGACCAATAGACAATCTTGGCCCATGAATAAATTCTCTAATAAAAGGATAATTAAAAATTCATTAAGTAAAGTAAGTACATGGGTTGTACAATTAAGCTCACATGAGTTATTGGGCCAAGAGTAAGATCTCAAAGGGTGAAGATTAGAAATATTGGCATGAATAATATTTAATCATATTAAAAATATGAAGTTACTTGAATAAGTGTGATAAATATATTTAAATAAGAACAAAGGGTGAATAATTAGAATTAAACCAATACTCATTAAGTTAAATTAGTAATGGGTTTTATTAATGATCCTAACATGGATTGTTGGGCCCAAATATGAAGAGCCCATCATGAGATGGGAAGTAATTGGGCTAAATTCGTACCTAAAAATATTAATAAATAAAAGGGGGTAAGATAATGACTATTTTAACTCCTAAATTATCTTAAAAAGAGTCCTAAGCCTATCCTAACCCATTACCCACGAAATTGGACCTCTTCCCCATCCTATTAGGTAGATAATGACTAGAAAATAGGTGGATAATTGCTAATTTCGGAGTTGGAGGAGAGGAGAAGAGTTTTAGGTGATTAAGGACTCTATTAAGCATTAAAACACTCCATTTTCATTCCCATCCAACCCAAAACCGCAGTAGAGACCTTGGGGGACGAAGGAGGGAGGCTAGGATCATGGGAGCTCAGAGGAGGAGGCTAGAACTTGGATCTTCTCCTTCACATTTCGTCTCCAAACTAGGATTTTCTTACTCCACGAAAAAGGTAGGCAATCTCTCAAGCTAAAATCGTGAAAACATTACCCTAGGTAGATTTCATGATCCTCTTCAAAAGCCCTCTGATCTGGTTGCATTTCGCTCATCCATTTGGGCGAATTTAATTTTTGAAGCCCTGCTGTTACCATGAACCGAAATCTCATGTTTTCTCTAATTCCCCACATGTACTTGCTCTCATGCCATGATAAAATTCTCATATATATTGCATCTTATTAGCTTTCAAACGGCCCTAGTCTTGCTCTATTTCGTTCTCCCATTAGGGAGAATTAATTCTTTGAATCTCTGTCAGAACCATGCACCCGACCCTTCATGTTTGCTTGTAAACTCCGTGCATACTTGATTCCACATCATGAGAAAATTCTCATAAATACTACATCTTGTTAGCTTTCAAACGCCCCTAGTTTCGGAATTTTTCATCATGTATTCATCTCTAATTAATTCGTTGAACCCTAACTGTGCCTGTTTAGGTCATCGGAATGTAACCTGATCAAAGCATGCCTAAACCTTGTCCATTTTCAAAGTAACCATACAGGTTGCTATATATATGTGTCTACTTTCATTTAAAAGTGGTTTCATGGTTTTTGGATCATCATGCGATTTTATATTGAATTTATAAGTGACCTGTATCAAACAGGAAACGCCCTGGAAAAAGGGAAAAGGGCCGGACTCTCCTGATATCGCGACGGCGCGACCTGCCGTGATATCAGCCGGGTCGCGCCCCTCTGTCACGTCGCGTTGAGAACACGACGGTCAAAGCCGCCGCGATATCCACCTTGAACCGGGCCAGACCGTCGGTTCTCCTGTCGCGCCCAGCCGCCTTGTCGCGACCTGGAGTCGCGACGGGTACCCCCGTCGCGTTAACAGAAAAATAGCCAGAACCCGAAATTGCTTATATACCCTTGCTCTACTTGCTAATTAGCCATTGTTTAGCCTTAATTAAATATTGTTATTCATAATTTGATCTGAATAAATATTAATGTGCAATAAATTGCATGAATCTAATTAACTTAAAAGCTTTGTGCACAATCCATCATGCTCTTTTGATTTCATACACTTGCACACACTTAACCATCATGTTGTCATTAAACCTTAGTAAAATACTCAATAATGTATCTGGTAATTAACTGAAACTAATTACCTAATTTCTCTATTATTTAAATGACACATGTCTTCGTTTTATTCGCGTGATTTGTACACCGTTATCGCGTCCCTCTGCCTTCGAGCACTCGAAGCTCGTAGTAGAGAGGAGGGCGACGGCGGGGGAAGAGCTCTTGCCTCTCTAACGCTGCTGTGAGGCGATGCATAAAGATGAATGGGTTGTGATGGGGTTCGGGGGCTAGGGTTAGGTGTTGGGGGTGCAACGGGGTTTGAGGTTGGGAGCATGATGTGGTTTGGTCGATTTGGATACATAAAAATTAGTATATACTATATAGACTATATCTGTACATGGAATATATATAATTAAATAATATGTTATTGGATACGAAATTTTTTTTATCAGATACGAAATTAAGAGTATCCATATCAGATTCCGATAACTTATCGGAATATCTGATTTTCGAATCTGATAAGCTTATTGGTGGTTTTAGAGATTCTGTATCCTATAATTTTTAATAAAATCAGATCAGATTATCAGATAATCAGGTACCATTTACAACCCTATTTGTGAAGCATCAATCCCAAAAGAAGTGAATAACATGACAATATGGAGGGAACTTACGTGGGGGTTAGTGTTTTAACCCCTTTGAGTGTTTAAAATAGGTGTGGGGGACGTGATCTAATGAAAAACTATGAAAAGAAACGAATCTAAACAAGCATACATAAAGAAAATTGGAAGAAAGACATGAAGAACATGAGAGAGAAAAGAGAGAGGGGAAGAAAACGCCCTAGTGGGCACTTCCTGGTCATCTAGTCATCTAGAGGCTAAGGAGTCCTCTGGAGATTCGTAGCCCTCGAGGAGAGGAAGAGGCAGACGTCAAGAGCTCTCAAAATCGTTCCCTATGAACATATTTGTAGGCAATTATTCCTGAATGGACTAGGAGAAGAATAATAAGGTGGTGTGGTGGTGTTTTCCTGTTCGGTAGTGGGCCGAACATGTCTCCACTAAGAGAGAGGGAACGAGCGGTCGCCGGTGCAGACGGAAGCCTGCAAGATCGGAAGGGGCGTCAGGGGGGCCCGGTTGAAGAATCAGGGGAATCCTTCAATGCCTAAGTCAGGTCAGACTGTCTAGAGATGGTAGGAAGGGAAGGTTCCTTGGTGTGTGGATTCGCGCGTGGGCGATCGTGTGAGGAAGATCTCTCGTACCTTTGCATGAAGGTGATCTGTTCTTTATATAGGTTGGGGACCTGAAAGGTCTGGACGTATCCTTCTCCAATGATAACTGAAGGGACGTGTCGGTCAAGTTCCCAAAGTGGGGGGTTGTCCGTTTGAGCCGTCCCTTGGGATCTCACACTGTCGTTGCTCCAGATCGTGGGGAGACGCGTTACGCCGTCCCATTAACTGCTACAGTAAGTGAAGAGCCGCTTAGAGTAGTAGACCATGGAGGTGCCGAACAGGGGCTAGTGGACCTGCTCGGTGCGGCTACCCGGTGCTTAGTGCTCTGACACTAGAACTGCAGAGGGTCCGAACATGAGCCTTTTTGGTCTGTTCGGTTGCCCCCGTATTGCTCGGATAGGTTCGGAGATGTCCGGAGACTACATCTGGAAACCCTTGGGCGCTTGGTGGCTGAGGCGTGTTCGGGAGCCAGTGGTTGGGCCCGAGGACATGTGGTCAGATGGCCAAAGCCTGACCGCCTTGCTGGGTCATGATGGACCTATGGGCCTAAGAGGCTGGAAATAGCCTCTATAGGTGGCATCCGAGTTTAGAAAATTGTGGCTATATAAGGAGAGTTATAATGTGGCAAGGAGGTTCTGAGGTTCGTTCACAAACTAGGAAAGCCACGTTGCATGTACATGGAAAGAAAACCATAACGCGACGGCCCTCCTGTCGCTAGTAGGTCGCGACACCTTGATACGTCACCTTACATAGAAGGAAGTCATGAAAGGATTTTCTGGCAAATTTTCAAGAAATTTAGAGGCAAATAAGAACACGACATATCAACCTATCGCCTTTGTAGATGCGGATTTTGTGACCATCTTCGCAGAGCTCATTTCTTAGTCTATTAGGTCCATTATCTGTCAGATATAGTGACTAATTTCACTCAAAATCTCCAGGGTAGCTCATGTTCTTGACGACATTCCCGACTATCGTTAATATTCTTCTAACGACAGAATATTCTATCGTCAATGTCTGTTGGCGACATGTCTGTGTGTCATTTGCAAGATGTTTGGCGACAATTCCGTATGCCGCTAGTGATGCTACTTGTGTGCTCTTCCATTTCCACTATTATCCAGCTGTCCAGTGTGTGTGTGGCGCCATGCTAAAACCCACTTAAACTCATCTTAACCAAACTCGTAAAAATATTAATTAATTAAAGAATATAACAATTAAAATCCACAAATCCACCTAAACCAACTTAAAATCCCAATAATTAAAAATCAGAAACACACCCATTTAATCTAAACAAACCACCCAAAATAATCCAACCTCATTCAAAATCTAAACAATTTAAACCCAACATAAAACCCACTTAAATAAAACAAACATACCCACCTAAATAAACTTACCATACCACCACTTAAATCTGCATAACCCAACTAAAAACACCCAACACTTAAATCCAACTCCACCCATTTAAAGTAAACAAACCATGCCTACCTCTTCCATTGTAACCCTCCCATTTGTAATCTAAACAAACAAAATCACCCATACTCATGGCCCACCCATTTAAAGAACCTCACCAAAAGGTCCAAAACCCATAAAACCATCGAAACTTACCCACATAAATCCAACCCACTCAACAAAGCTAAACCCAGCCATTAATTCCTGTCACCCACACACACGCGGCTATCCCATGCAAGAGCCTATCTCTTCTCACTCATCTCCCCCATGCGTACATAGCAACTCCTCCTCTCTCACCCCCACGGTCTCTCTCACCTCTCATCAACACCCACGAATGCACAAGCCTGCATACATGCGCGGCAAGCCCTGTCCAACTCCATATCCCCCACGTTCCACCTCCTCTCATCACGCATGAGCCTGCCATCTGCTCAACGCCCGTCGCTCCTATGAACCACCCATACACACGCGGAAGGCCCTCATCACCATTCTCCACTCCTCACCAACACCCCCCCCCCTCGCCATGCATGCAGCGGCTTCCTCGCCACGCTCCCACGTCGCATGTCTGCTTCCCCAAAAAGCATGCAGGCACAACGAGAGGGAGATGTGGGAGACAGTGGAGAGGGACGTGGGCAACCCTTTCTTGACTGAGTAATATCAAATGGTGGTGTGTGCCCAAACCCAATTCTCATTGAGTAATGTTATGCTCTTGATTAGTAGGGAGCATAATATGACTCAAAAGTACCTCCTCCCTCCCCCATTGGTCCATGTGGGAGGGGGGATCCCAAGGTGCATTTAATACACTTTTACTCTTTTTTTATCATGAAACAATGCACACAAATATTCATATAGTGCACACAAGTACCCATATAGTGCACACAAATAGTAATTTAGTGCATACAAACACTATAAGAATGCACACAAATAGAACTATTTGTGTGCATTCTTATACTATTTGTATGTATTATTGTGTTATTTATGTGCACTAAAATAAATATTTATGTGCACTACATAAATATTTGTGTGTATTGTTTCAAGGTAAAAAATAAAAATACATTAAATGCACTTTGGGATCCCCCCTCCCACATAGACCAATGGGAGAGGGGGGAGGTGCTTTTGAGTAATGCTATTCTCCCGCCATTCTGATTGGGCAACACCCAATGGATGGTGAACTTGTGCGCACACCACCACTTGGTGGTGTGCACCAAGTGTTACTATGATTGACCATTCTCACAACCATCCCACTCTCGTGTACACCCTCACACCAACCGTAGCATATGTCCTCCAGGTCCTCAGTGCAGTGGGGACACAGGGAGACCGCCCAGTACCGTCCTTGACCTAGTCCGCTACTGTGGTGGTTCATTTTTATTGGCCTCCTAGCCTCCGATCGGGATCACCAAGTTGGAGGTGGTTACATGCGGTGAGGTTATTATATATCCCACTTGTGCTCTTTGCGCGGGAGGTAGGGAGATCACGGTGAAAACACACAGAGCAGCCCTGATTCCCTTCCAACACCATAGAAGACCTTGCAGGCACACCTCCAAGGGTCTCTCCTCCCTGGCGTTCCATTTTGGCCTCTTCCTTAAGTCCCCTTCTCTCCATTGCAACAAAGTGCTGCAGAAATACAACTGTGCAATAGTACAACGCCATTTTGGCGGGAGTACCAAGTGACACATCGGCAAGCACACCCAATGGGTGGTTGCCAAGTGGATTAAGACAGGGTGAAGTGGCATTTTTTTTCAGAAATGTCTTGTCTCTCACAGTCTCAAGGAGAAAGACAACATTGCCCTCGTCTTCCTTTCCTGTGCGGAGGTGACCCGTCGCTCCCCACCTGTGTAGACGAGCGACTCCTCGTGATGGCTACAAAGAGAAAAACAAAAGCCCTTAGTGGTAAGAGAACGAAGAAAGCGTCAGAAGACGCCACTGCCAAGCATTTCAGCCCTATGGGTGCCGCAGAAGCCATGCTTGAAAATATTCCCCAAATTCCATGTGAAGACACATCTACCTTGGTGTTAACTCCAAGTGCTCCCCCAACAGCCCAACCCACCACCCATATGCATAAGCAGAAGGTGGTTACACGCAAGAGGTATAAGCAGACACCAAAGGCACTACCTTCTCCAACAGATCATGTCACCTCAGGTATAATTTTTGTATTTTTGTGTTTATATTTTTTTAAGTTTGTGCATATGTCAATGTATTTCTTAAAAAAAAAATCATGTTCTGGAAAAAATATTCCTATGAATGTGTGTTTATGCTGGTGAATTCTTGCATATTAAAATCATGTTCTGGAAAAAATACTGAAGCGTTATGTAAATAATCTATTGATCAGTAGATGCTCTTTACATGTTTACATGAAAGACAAGGAACAAATTAATTTTCGTGAATGTCACAATTGAGTTGATGAGAGCAACTCCATTTGCACCATATGTGGACATCCCTCCAATAAAATGCTTTGGGATAAATTTGTTAGATGAGATTATAGCACATCATGAGGTGGGGAATGTTTTTAATATTGGGAACAAATCATTGTCCTTCACAATTGAGGATGTTGCTCTCATTCTTGGGATGCCATGTACCAGATTCCCCGTGCATCACTATGGCTCGTCTATAGAAGTGTCCAAGCTGCATAAAAGATTTAGCAAGGATACTACTTTCATTCGACAGGTCATCCATGGTTATTTAATAGATCTAGTTGGTTCAGATGAGAAGGAAGATATTGAGGACACAGTGCGGCTCTGGATTTTACTATTACTCGGTACATTTCTTGCCCCTCGGTCGGAATATGTTTGCTCCCCTCAAATGATTAAATATTTGGACGACATTGAAAGAATTAGAAGCTATGCATGGGTTGTTGCCTTCCATGAACTTATACTTCACAACATTGAGGAGGCGAGCAAAATGGTGAAGATGAATGCAAAGAGGGGAAGACATGACGAAAAGCCACGAAAAAATCAGTTCATCTTTGGCTGCTCCTATGCACTATGTGTAAGTATTTACAGTATTTAATTTTAATTAAATTTTACTTTGCTTAAATCAATGTCACTAATTACTGTTTAAAATCATCATGATAGGTGTGGTTGTTAGAGCACACACATGCCATTCCACCAATTAGCTGCCTCATTTTTCCGCGGCTATTTAGGTGGGATGCAAGTTTGAAGAAGAAGGGGAAAATGATTGTGGATCATCTACAAGTGGCAGTAATGTTCTTTTCTTGTTGCATTTTACTAGGCTTTCTTTTATATTAATGACCTAGTAGGATAATTTCTCCTAATGTTAATAGGTTGAGTCAAAGTTGCCAATTCATCCCTCAGAACAATGGGTGCTTGAAGGGCAAAGAGGTAACGCAAATTTAGGAGATTTCGCCCCAGCTGAGGTATATGAGTTTTGCTTCATGCCTTTTCATCTCTTGCAACAATATGTCAGCATAAGTGAATAATAAGATATGTTTCATACTACAGGAGACTTCCACACCTGCCCTGAGCATAAATGCCCAAATGGCAGCACTTGTAGATGCTTTAAAGACTGCAGAGGAGGGCAGAAAAGCAGAAAATGAAGATTTCCAACAAAAGTTGGAATCTATCATGACGCAAGTTGAAGGATTTGCTAAATCTGTTAATAGCCTTAGATAGGAAAAGGAGAAGCCTGCTGATGTTTGTAATCAATGCTTTACTTAATACTTTTGCAACTTTTGTGGTCTAATAGTATGATGAATTTGCAGGTTCCCCCTTCAGATCCGCCATGCGAGGTGGTTGAAAAAGAGAATTTTGAAGAAGAGGTCCAATTGTTGGCCAAGGAAAAAGAAAAAAGCCGACCACAAACAAGAAGAAAGGAAAAGGCTAATGCATTTTCTTTTTAATCCTTTATGAGACGATGTATAAGGGTCTAGCATGTAGCATGTATCTTGTGCCTACTTTTTTTCTTACGTGAGATGTTTTTAGATGCAGGTAATTTTTGTTAAAGATAGAAGAGACTTTCATGGCTGTGAGCTTTTGGTAGAGGAGGATCTCCAACTGATCACAAAGTTCTTGTCAATGGAGATTAACTAGTATGTTTGAACAAATATTTTTCCGTGAATATATTTTCCTTGAACATTTATTTTTTTCATGAGTGGTTCATAAGTTTGAGCATATATTTTTTACTTGAGTAGTGAATCAATATTTGTAAATAAATGGAATGGAGAGGTGACTCGATACAACATCCATGAGCTTTTATTTGGGAAGAACGTAGGTGATGATGTAAGTATGACATTTAATTATAAGTATCATATCAATGAAGTTTTGTACAAGAGAAAACCTTAGTAAGATGCCATTATTTTGTTATTTACAGATGATTGATTGTGCTGTCCAACTTTTGGAAGAAAGTTGTTCGCTATCCGATTACAAAAAATGGGAATACCTACTCTCATTAATTGTATCGAGCATCCATACTGGGAAGCGTGCTTTAATTTCCCAAAAAGCACAAAGATTATTTGAGAGTTTTCTTGCAGCAACAAACTTGGAGTATTTAGGCAAATTGGATTTATTATTTTTTTTTTCTGCACACAACGAACCACTGGCATCTGCTCGTGGTTGATTTGAAAAATAGATGTTTCATATCTTACAACTCCATTAAGGGGAATAAATCATATGATGCAGCTGTCAGAAATTGGGTAAAATTCAGCATCTATTTTATTGATAGCTTCTTGTATTTTACAACTGTTATGAGAATTAATAATCTGTTGTGTATACAGGTGAAAGTGCTTCAAAAAATTTTCTGTAGTTGCGGAATGCAGGATGCAATAGAAGATTGGGAGTTGAAGTTTCATATGGACTACCCTTCTCAGCCACCCCATTCCAATGAATGCAAAATGTATGTTATCAAATTTATGGAAGAGTTGGCTAAGCGCAAAGAGGGAGGCAGTTGGAACTTCAATGAAGAACATATGCCACTCTTTTGATGTCAACTTGTACTTCAATTATTAAGGAAATGAGAGTCCATAATGTAATATGTGATAATCGTAAGGGGCGTTGTATATGTATTGGGAAACAAATGAATGTAACTGTACATGTTTTGGGAACAATCTTTTGAATAGTTGTAATTGTAGAAATTACTCTTCAGATGTCAATTTGCACTTCAATTATTGCAGAAATTATATATTTTGTGGGAAACAATGTTATGACAACCTATCATTTATCTGTGGAATGATCATTTATATGTAGGTGAATAGGCCGATATTTAAAGGTATATGTAGATGAATAGGCCGCCACACTGGGTGAGTGTACAGAACTGTCCAAGTGTTGGCAGTCACTGATTTTATAGGTGAAATGGCACTATTTATAAGTGAATGTTCAGTATTTATTGGTGAATGTGATGTATATATAGGTGAATAAGTAACCACACTGGAAGAAGAGCTCAGATCTGTGCAAGTGTTGATGTTTATGGTATTTATATGTGAAATGTATGTATTTATTAGTGAATTTATGGTATTTATTGGTGAATATGATGTATATGTAGGTAAACATGCCACCACACTGGAAGACTACATATTTGTGCAAGTGTTGACAGTCAATGAATGTGAAGGTGAAAGAGCACTATTTATACGTGAAATGTATGTATTTATTAGTGAATTTGTGGTATTTATTAGTGAATATGCTGTATATGTAGGTGAATAGGCCACCACACTGGAAGACTACAGATCTGTGCAAGTGTTGGCAGTCAATGAATATGAAGGTGAATGGGCACTATTTATAGGTGCTTGTCCATTATTTATTGGTAAATTTGTGGTATTTATTGGTGAATATGCTGTATATATAGGTGAACAGACCACCATACTGGAAGAAGAGCTCAGATGTGTGGAAGTGTTGATATTCACTGATTTTATAGGTGAAATGATACTATTCATAGGTGAATGTTCAGTATATATTGGTGAATATGATGTATATGTAGGTGAATAAGCAACCACACTGGAAGCAGAGCTCAGATGTGTGCAAGTGTTGGTCATCACTGAGTTTATAGGTGAAATGACACTATTTATAGGTGAATGTTCAATATTTATTGGTGAATATGCTGTATATATAGGTGAATAGACCACCACACTAGAAGAAGAGCTCAAATGTGTGCAAGTGTTGATATTCAAAAAGTTTATAGGTGAAATGACACTATTTAAAGGTGAATCTTCAGTATTTATTGGTGAAGATGCTGCATATGCAGGTGAATAGGCCACCGCACTGGAAGACTACAGATCTGTGCAAGTGTTGGTATTCACTAATTTTATAGGTGAAATGATACTATTTATAAGTTAATGTTCAGTATTTATTGGTGAATATGTTGTATATGTAGGTGAATAGGCCAACACACTGGAAGAAGAGCTCAGATGTGTGCAAGTGTTGGCATTCACTAAGTTTATAGGTGAAATGACACCATTTATAGGTGAATGTTCAGTGTTTATTGGTGAATATGTTGTATATGTAGGTGAATAAGCAACCACACAGAAAGAAGAGCTCAGATGTGGTATTAACTGATTTTATAGGTGAAATGATACTATTTATAGGTTAATGTTCAGTATTTATTGGTGAATATGCTGTATATGTAGGTGAATAGGCCACCACACTGGAAGACTACAAATCTATGCAAGTGTTGGAATTCATTGATTTTATAGGTGAATGTTCAGTATTTACTGGTGAATATGATGTATATGTAGGTGAATAAGCAACCACACAGGAAGAAGAGCTCAGATGTGTGCAAGTGTTGGTATTCAAAGAGTTTATAGGTGAAATGACACTATTTATAGGTGAATGTTCAGTATTTATTGGTGAATATGTTGTATATGTAGGTGAATAGGCCACCACACTGGAAGACTACAGATCTGTGAGTTGGAATTCACTGATTTTATAGGTGAAATGATACTATTTATAACTGAATGTTCAGTAGTTATTGGTGAATATGATGTATATGTAGGTGAATAAACAACCACAAAGGAAGAAGAGCTTAGATGTGTGCAAGTGTTGGTATTCAAAAAGTTTATAGGTGAAATGACACTATTTATAGGTGAATGTGTAGTATTTATTGGTGCATATGCTGTATATGTAGGTGAATAGGCCACTACACTAGAAGACTACAGATCTGTGTGTTGAAATTCACTGATTTTGTAGGCGAAATGATACTATTTATAGGTGAATGTTCAGTATTTATTGGTGAATATGATGTATATGTAGGTGAATATGCAACCACACAGGAAGAAGAGCTCAGATGTGTGGAAGTGTTGGTATTCAAAGAGTTTATAGGTGAAAGGGCACTATTTATAGGTGAATGTTCAGTATTTATTGGTGAATATGTTGTATTGTAGGTGAATAGACCATCACACTAGAAGACTATAGATCTGTGCAAGTGTTGGAATTCACTGATTTTATAGGTGAAATGATACTATTTATAGGTGAATGTTCAGTATTTATTAGTGAATATGATGTATATGTAGGTGAATAAGCAACCACACAGGAAGAAGAGCTCAGATGTATGCAAGTGTTGGTATTCACAGAGTTTATAGTGAAATGACACTATTTATAGATGAATGTTCAGTATTTATTGGTGAATATGTTGTATATGTAGGTGAATAGGCCACCACACTGGAAGACTACAGATCTGTGCAAGTCTTGGTATTCACTGATTTTATAGGTGAAATGATACTATTTATAGATGAATGTTCAGTATTTATTGGTGAATAGGATGTATATGTAGGTGAATAAGCAACCACATAGGAAGAAGAGCTCAGATGTGTGCAAGTGTTGGTATTCACAGAGTTTATAGGTGAAATGACACTATTTATATGTGACTCTTCAGTATTTATTGGTGAATATGCTGTATATGTAGGTGAATAGGTCACCACACTGGAAGACTACAGATCTGTGCAAGTGTTGGAATTCACTGATTTTATAGGTGAAATGATACTATTTATAGATGAATGTTCAGTATTTATTGGTGAATAAGATGTATATGTAGGTGAATAAGCAACCACACAGGAAGAAGAGCTCAGATGTGTGCAAGTGTTGGTATTCACAGAGTTTATAGGTGAAATGACACTATGTATACTCGTATGACCTATAGTAGAAAGACTTACTCGTACGAATGTTTGTGACTCATGCACGGTAGTGTACATATATGACTCGGAAATGACTTCTAATAAATAGGTTAATTACTAACATGCAAGTAAGTGTAACTTATACTACATAGACTTACTCGTATGACTTGTACGGGATAGACATACTCGTATGACCTATAGTAGAAAGACTTACTCGTGCGAATGTTTGTGACTCGTACACGGTAGTGTACACATATGACTTGGACATGACTTCTAATAAATACTCTTACTAACATGCAACTAAGTGTAACATATACTACATAGACTTACTCGTATGACTTGTACGGGATAGACATACTCGTATGACCTATAGTAGAAAGACTTACTCGTGCGAATGTTTGTGACTCATACACGGTAGTGTACACATATGACTCAGACATGACTTCTAATAAATATTTTATATGTAAGTGAATAGACAAGCACACTGAAAGAGTGCAGATTAATGCAAGTGTTGATGTTTGTGGTATTTATTAGTGAATGTGTGGTATTTATTGGTGAATGTGTTCTATTTGTAGGTGAATAGACAACCACACTGGAAGACTACATATCTGTGCAAGTGTTGATGTTTATGGTATTTATAGGTGAAATATATGTATTTATTGGTGAATTTGTGGTATTTATTAGTGAATGTGTTCTATTTATAAGTGAATAGACAACCACACTGAAAGACTACAGATCTGTGCAAGTGTTGATGTTTATGGTATTTATAGGTGAAATATACGTATTTATTGGTGAATTTGTGATATTTATCGGTGAATGTGTTCTATTTGTAGGTGAATAGACAACTACACTGGAAGACTACAGATCTGTGCAAGTGTTGATATTTATGACATTTATAGGTGAAATGTATGTATTTATTAGTGAATTTGTGGTATTTATTTGTGAATGTATTCTATTTGTAGGTGAATAGACAACCACACTGGAAGACTACAAATCTGTGCAAGTGTTGATGTTTATGGTATTTATAGGTGAAATATATGTATTTATTGGTGAATTTGTGGTATTTATTAGTGAATGTGTTCTATTTGTAGGTGAATAGACAACCACACTGGAAGACTACAGATCTGTGCAAGTGTTGATGTTCATGGCATTTATAGGTGAAATGTTTGTATTTATTGGTGAATTTGTGGTATTTATTGGTGAATGTGTTCTATTTGTAGGTGAATAGACAACCACACTGGAAGACTATAGATCTGTGCAAGTGTTGATGTTTATGGTATTTATAGGTGAAATATATGTATTTATTGGTGAATTTGCAGTATTTATTGGTGAATCTGTTCTATTTGTAGGTGAATAGACAACCACACTGGAAGACTACAGATCAGTGCAAGTGTTGATGTTTATGACATTTATAGGTAAAATGTTTGTATTTATTGGTGAATTTATGGTGTTTATTGGTGAATGCCTTCTATTTGTAAGTGAATAGACAACCACACTGGAAGACTACAGATCTATGCAAGTGTTGATGTTTATGGTATTTATAGGTGAAATATATGTATTTATTGGTGAATTTGTGGTATTTATTAGCGAATGTGTTCTATTTGTAGGTGAATAGACAACCACACTGGAAGACTACAGATCTGTGCAAGTGTTGATGTTCATGGCATTTATAGGTGAAATGTTTGTATTTATTGGTGAATTTGTGGTATTTATTGGTGAATGTGTTCTATTTGTAGGTGAATAGACAACCACACTGGAAGACTACAGATCTGTGCAAGTGTTGATGTTTATGGTATTTATAGGTGAAATATATGTATTTATTGGTGAATTTGTGATATTTATTGGTGAATGTGTTCTATTTGTAGGTGAATAGACAACCACACTGGAAGACTACAGATCTGTGCAAGTGTTGATGTTTATGACATTTATAGGTAAAATGTTTGTATTTATTGGTGAATTTATGGTGTTTATTGGTGAATGTCTTCTATTTGTAGGTGAATAGACAACCACACTGGAAGACTACAGATCTATGCAAGTGTTGATGTTTATGGTATTTATAGGTGAAATGTATGTATTTATTGGTGAATTTGTGGTATTTATTAGTGAATGTGTTCTATTTGTAGGTGAATAGACAACCACACTGGAAGACTACAGATCTGTGCAAGTGTTGATGTTTATGGCATTTTATAAGTGAAATGTTTGTATTTATTGGTAAATTTGTGGTGTTTATTGGTGAATGTGTTCTATTTGTAGATGAATAGACAACCACACTGGAAGACTACAGATCTGTGCAATTTTTGATGTTTATGGCATTTATAGGTGAAATGTATGTATTTATTGGTGAATTTGTGGTATTTATTGGTGAATGTGTTCTATTTGTATGTGAATAGACAACCACACTGGAAGACTACAGATCTGTGAAAGTGTTGATGTTTATGGCATTTATAGGTGAAATATATGTATTTATTAGTGAATTTGTTTTATTTATTAGTGAAGGTGCAATATTTATTGGTGAATGTGTTCTACATATAGGTGAACAGACTGACTGCCACACTGGAATTGTATAGAGCTGTGCAAGTGTTGGTGTTTATGGTATTTATAAGTGAAATTAATGTATTTATAGGTGAATGTGTGGTATTTATTGGTGAATGTGCAGTATTTATTGGTGAATGTGTTCTACATATAGGTGAACAGACTGACTGCCACACTGAAATTGTACAAAGCTGTGCAAAAGACCCGCTAGTTGTAGTTAACACATGCACGCATAAGAGTATAATAACATGTTATTTTTCATAACATTGAGTGCTGCCATCTGATTTTTCATAATATTGAATTTGCCATGGAATTACATTTACAAAAAATACAAGCTTTTCTCATACACAAATATAAACATATTCCACCCTTTCTATACCCTCCACTCATCCACAAAAATACAAGCTTTTCTCATACACAAATATAAGCATATTCCACCCTTTCTATACCCTCCACTCATCCACAAAAAATACAAGCTTTTCTCATAGACAAATATAAGCATATACAACCTTTTCCATGCCCTCCACTTGTCCACAAAAAAATTACTTTTCTATACCACAAAAACTAACAACTATGTACACCACTCAATCCTCCACTATGAAACTGAACTCCGACTGCCATGGCTGTAGGGGCGACATCGATTGCATCTGAGGCATCGCTTGCAAGGGAGGCATCGACTGCATCTTAGGCATCACCTGCAGGGGCGGCATCGGCTGCATCTGAGGCATCACCTGTGGGGGAGGCATCAGCTGCATCTGAGGCATCACCTATGGGGAAGGCATCGACTGCATCTGAGGCATGAACTACATTAGTTGGATGGTGTGCGAGATATTCAACATATGTTGCCCATGCTGCATCTAGGGCATACCCAACACCCGGTGCATGGGCTGAACATGTGGCTGCATTGTATCCTCTGCTGGAATATGACCTAAAAATGGCATTGTATACAATAATGAAAAATTACTAAATGTTACATGTCGACATTAAATTACTAAATGTTACATGGCATTGGTGAATGACTACCTCTGAGAAGGCGGGGTTCTCTTCTTTTTAATTTAGAGCTCTTTTTCATCTTTTCAATAGAGCTTTCTATTATTTTCTGTCTCCCTCTTCCTTTTGTCTTTGCTCGCGGTGGATCATTAACAACATGAGAATGGCTACCTGAAGGGATGTCATTTTCAGAACTGGCTTGTGACTGGGATGAATCTATCAGCTTCTTCAGAAGATTTGGGATTTCTTGAACAACTATAGCATGCATTGCTTCAGACATAGATCCAACCTCTACAACCTTCATGAGATGATGAATTATATTGCTATAGCAACATGCAGTTGAATCAACCAAACCATTTTGAATTATATATTCATCGTTTGCATGTCGATATTGCATCTCAATTGTCCATCGTTTCAGAATATATCTCTCGGGTATCCTCGCAATGCCTGCAAACTGAAGTGCCACCAACGCATGCCGACATAAATAACATCTAAATTCGAAAGACTTGCAGGTACATGCAACTAAGTCCTCAGTCTGGTCAATCGACATCGTGAATTCCTTTGCAATGATCTTGTCAACATGTTTCACTTTAATATTTTCAAAAGACTTTATTCTCATTGTCAACTTCTTGTCATCATCATGGATGATTGTTGGAACACATGAAGCAATCTCCATCAATTCTTCTTGGAGCTTCTTAAAAATGCCCCTCGTGTATATGCTAGAAGCCTGTTTTTCAGATGGGGATGAAGTTCGTAGAAAGGGAGCAGTTTCCATTGTTTTCACATCTACTTCATTTTCAGCATCGTATTGCTGTCAAGTGCAACACTGTACTTATCGATGAATTCTCCTAGTGTAATTTTGTTGAACCACTCTTTATTATCTTCATATTTTGGTGCTAACAAAATTTATGATTAGATTGTTTCATCAATATTTATGATTATTTTAAGGCGCACTAAAATGCTAAATCGATGTTCATTCAATATACATCGATTTCTATTCAAAAGTGCCACATCGATTTCACTAACAATGATTTCATAAGTTACACAATGATTTGATCGTGTAACGATTCGTTAAGTGAAACATCGATTTTATCGTGCAACGATTTGATAAGTGAGCGTAACGATTTGCCCTCACATCGATTTGCCTTCTATAACGATTCGTTAAGGCACATAACAATTTGCTCGCATAACGATTTCATAAGTGAGAACAACGATTTGCTCTCATATCGATTTGGTTCTCATAACGATTCGTTAAGGCTCATAATGATTTGCTTGCATAACGATTTCATAAGTGAGAACAACGATTTGCTCTCATATCGATTTGGTTCTCATAACGATTCGTTAAGGCTCATAACGATTTGCTCGCATAACGATTTCATAAGTGAGAACAACGATTTGCTCTCATATCGATTTGGTTCTCATAACGATTTCATACAATGATTTGGTTCTCACAACGATTCGATAAGTGCCATAATGATTTGCTTCTCACATCGATTTGTTAAGATTCATAACGATTTGTTAAGTCTTATAAGTATAACGATTTGATAAGTAACTTAAACATCGATTTGCTCTGAAGTGTTTTTGGCGCTTAAATGAAAAGTCAAATATCTTCTGACAAAAAGGCTACATGCATATCTCAGAGTCGTGTCAGAAAAAGATATGAACTGCTATTTTTATCATGATAGCAGAAACACAGTAGCATGCACTGTTATCTTATAAACACTCTTTTATGCTAACACTCTCTTCTATGCTTACAGACCTCGAAGACCACCAGAGTCTGATTAAGGCAAATGAATAGAAGATCAGCAACGTCTAGAAGAGCTCTAACGGATCTCTTCAACGGATCTATTCAAAAGTCTCTCATATAAAAGATGAAGCAAGGCTGAAGAAAGAAAGTGAGAGCCTTCCTGAATATCTTTGAAGGAGTGTACAACCAGTGAGGGACCTCATCGCCACATACACTCAAAGGAAAAGAGAGAAAGAGCCTGAGCCCAGAAGAAGTGTTCAAGCATCTGAAGCATTCAAGCCTTCAAGCTTTCTTTTCTCTCTTCATTCTCTCTCTGCGCTCATTGTAATTTTTGGGGAGAGTTTTGTGACTGTGAGCTAGCTCTTAAGTGTTCATCTTGTAATAGCTCTCAGTCTGATCTTTCTTTTCTAAGAAAGATTTCTGTTCAGCTGTAGGACTGTATACAATATAGAACCTAGCTAGGGGTTTGTGTCTAGCAGAACCACACTGGGGTTTGTACCAGGAGGTTTGCTTCTGAGCCTGTAAAAGAAGTGGGCTGCCTTCTTGCCCGGGAAAGAGAAGAAGACCAGCTGGGGTGCTGGGTGTTGTAGTGTCCTTGAGGGGGACTGTACCCTTGGTTAGTGAAATCCCAAGAGGTTGCTTGGGGACTGGACGTAGGACTTCCATGTGGGAAGAGCCAAACCAGGATAAATTCCTTGTCTCATTTGTGTGATTGTTTATTTGCTTCCGCACTGCTACTCTTTATCACACTAAACTAACCAATCTTTCAAGTGATAATTTTCTGTCTTAAGTTTCTATTTCAGAAATCAGAAAAACCTATTCACCCCCCCTTTAGGTTATCGAGCTGCCAAGCTAGCCGGGCCAACAAGTTTTTGATTGAACAAATCCATCGAAGAAGTGATGGATGCTCTCACTTCTTTGGGAGGAAGACATTCCTGCATATAAATAAATATATGTTATTGAATTAGATGGAAACATTCTCCTAAATACATGTGAATGACACTAAATAATATTACCTGCAAAGAAAGTATCTTTCAAGAAGACTGGAGCCCATTTCAGCCTGCTTTCATATAGACTCTTCATCCATTCATTATCATTGCACTCTTCATAGTTTTTGAGTATTTGGTCCCATCTCTCCTCAAACTCATGGGTTGTGATCGAATCATATATGCATCCATGGAACTCATCAATGAAATCAAGATAGTTAGAACAAATATGTCCAATTTTTTTAGGGATCTTCTTCATTATGTGCTAAAGGCACCAATGATGTCTTGCATTAGGGAAGATCTCGGCTATAGCAACTTGCATGGCTTTATCTTGATCGGTGATTATTGCTTTCGGTGCTTGGTTACCATTTGATTCTAGCCAAGCCTTGAACACCCATACAAATGATTCAACCTTTTCATTTGAAAGAAGTGCACAACCAAGTAAGATAGATTGTCCATGATGATTAACCCCCACAAATGGTGCAAAAGACATCTGATATGTGTTAGTCAAGTACGTAGTATCAAAAGTTATCACATCTGAAAAGTATGTGCATGCCATGCGGGACCTTCCATCAATCCAAAAGATATTGCGTAATTGATCATCATCATTCAAGTCCAATGCATAAAAGAACATTGGATTTCTAAGTTGCATTAGGCGAAAATATTCAATCATTCTCTGTACATCGCCCTTCTTCAGTTGAGATTGCCTCTCCCTATCCAAAAAATTTGACAGTCTTTCTTTGAAAATGGTAACTGACGCATGCCTCCCACTCTTGCAGCCATAGTGGAGACTATCTTCGAAGTTGTGACACCAGAACACCTCATGTTTTTAATTTCTCTCTTTTGTGGAGTGCATATTTTTCTATGTGATCTAAAATGTTTCGCATCACCCGGATTCAAAGCATGGTTGTGCTCTAGTATTAGTTCATAGAATACGTGTTTCCCACTACTTTTGTCGACCTTTACTTTCACCGATGCGTTGCAACCTATCTTTGGGGAGTCTCTATGATTCTTTTCTTTAGCCTTCCTTCTTGATTTTCCATTCCTCCAACAACCTAAATGTCAAAATATATATTTTCCATTCTTCCATTTACTAGATATCACACATGTGCCGAACCCTACATTCCTTCCATATGTATTGTAGAACGTCATGGCATCCTTAGCATTTTCAAAATTCATACCCTCACTTGGTTGTGCTCTATTGTAGGATCTCGCATTAGAAGAGTTGGTTTTCCCTGGAGTGTTCACCTCAAAACCTTCTGACAGTATTTTATCACCTACATTTCAGAGTAAAAAATGATTAAGAATGTGTATATGAAGAAAAGACATATAACATATAGAAGTGTAAAAAATGCACCTATAAATACTGTCCATTCACCTATAACCCCTTCTCTAACAAGGAAAAACAATGAACATGCAACTTTAAGAACTGAAACCGTAGTTGAAATAAGGAAAAAATAATGAAAACACAGCTTTAAAGTTTCAACCACAGATGAAACACATAAAAAAATGAAAATGCAGCTTTTAAAACTTCAACCGCAGCAGAAATAAGAAAATTTTTACTTCTTCTGCATGTAACTCTTAAGCTATCAATGCACCTACCTATAACTCCTTCTCTAAAGACAACTTTAAGACATAGATCTAAATAAAAACACAACTTTAAAGACTTCAACCGCAGCTGAAAAAAATAAAAAATGAAAATACAACTTTCAAAACTTCAATCGCAACAGAAACAAGGAAAAAAATTACTTCTTCTGCATGTAAGGCATAAAAAAATATATTTAACTCTATGCTATCAATCCACCTACCTTCTTCCATGCCCTTATAAGTGTTTGTCTTTTCAAATCAAAGAGATAAGCTCTGTAGCAGTAATTAAAGCAGTCGCCCAATAGTGAGACCTACTAACGAGGGAGCAGAGTAAATGCGTTGCTGCCTGTGGGAGAGAGGTGGAGTGACTGAGAGATTTAAACCAAAATAATGTTGTCGATCGAGTGGGAGAGAGGCAGAGTGACTATGCAAGTTCGACTCACCCTTCTGCGTGGAACGACTCGCCTATCTATGCGTTCGTCATTCCCCTCCGCACAAGTGAGAAACGAAAGACTCGTCCGTCTGCGCGCTCCTCATTCACCTCCGCACAGGAGAAAGGAAGGCAGAGACTTCGCGCTGGAGAAGGCGTTCGCGTTGGAGAAGGTGCAGAGTGGGGGAGAAGGCAGTTCGGTGACAAAGGCGGGAAAGGAAGACGAGGGCAATGTTGTCTTTTTCCTTGAGACTGTGAGAGACAAGACATTTCTGAAAAAAATTGCCACTTCACCCTGTCTTAATCATTTTGGCAACCACCCATTGGGTGTGCTTGCCGATGTGTCACTTGGTGCACACCACGGTGTGCACCAAGTATTACTCTTTGGGCGGACACCCCAGCGTCGGACCCAGAGGAGCATCTCGCCCTGGAGAAGTGCCCTGATCACAATCAGTCACTACACCTGCTGAACAAGATGCACTTTCTTCCTCCATCTCTCTACTCATTTTAATTTTATTTTACTCGTTGCATGCTAGCCACTTTAGTGCACACACTCACGTAAGTATCCCCCTCCACCCATTTTCAAGGGGTTCTCTTTAAAAAAATGGAGGGAGGGAAGGGGCCATAGTGTTTGGCCGTCTTCCCTCTCACTCTCAAGTCTCCAAGTGGTAAGGGCCTCCAGTTGGTAAGGCATCATCCGATTGCATGTATATGATTTGTATACTAACATTTACTGCACTATCTCCAGTCTGATCGGTATTTCTCATTCTCCCTTTTCACAAGGAATCTGAAGAGCACATCGTGGAGCCCTCCTCCTCTGGCCGGTTGAAGGAGGAGGAGTGAGCAAACCCAAGCTCTCTCGCAATCGAGGCGAAAAATAACGATCACATATTCCTATGGGCAGAGGTAAAAAGTCCCTGATGATCACCATTTTTTTATCTTCTTTTTTTCAAGTCATTAGAGTCACCGCACAGAGTGAACCAGCAAGACGCGGAGAAAAAGACATACCTCCAACTGTCTATAGCTCTCTGACGATCACGGTGGGACACACACTGCTTATCATGGTGCCTTCTCTCCATTTTTATGCTAATTTAGTGTTCTGGTTATTTAACAGTCAGGATGGCAAGCGTTGTTGTCGTCTATTTTCTTTAACAACATAAAGTCCTGTGGCCAACACTACACATGCGACAGACTTTACTGTTGTTTTAGTGGGCAAATGTCAATCGACATTGGCATCATCTGTTGTCAACATTTATGGGTTATTTTTGCTCATTTTCTGTCAAATTTGGACGACAATTCATATTATCGCATGGATATGTAAACGACATATTTCACTGTCGTTTATTTTTGCTGAAGCATCTTTGAAACGACAACAGTTTATGTCGCTTAACCCCTTTGAGCGATTGTTGGCCTTGTCGTTTTATCTGAAGAGTTTTGTTTTAGTCTCCCAAATACATGCAATCAGGACCATTTTAACACCTTATTTTGATGTGCATATGGCATGCCGCCAATGCTGAATTCAATGCCAATTATGCATGCCATAAAAATTGACTTTAACTCCACCATATGGAGTGGAGCGATAATGAAGTGGAGATGGCATAAAATGGAGATAAAGTGGAATGAAGCGGAATGAGCTTAAAAGCGGGTATCAAGGTAAAAAGACACTCATTGTAAATGAATAAGTAGCAAGAATGATCATGAAGACCTTGAACATGGCTGGAATATGGAGCATGAATGGTTCCAATCTAGGATGAATAAAGATAAAAAAAAAGAGATGATCAACTTCTTGATGAAGAGGTACCATGGCCATGTTAGACTTGTAGGTTTCGTTCAATAGGGGAAAGGGGATGTCCTGCCGGGTCAATTTGACTCTAGCCTTCGAGCGGTTCATGACTAATGAACGGATAAAGGGGAATGAGGTAATGAATGGGGATGAGAGGAATCCTGGATAGAAACTATTGTTGTTGCTATCGCAGGTCGGCTACAAGCCAAGGTATTCCATGGAAAGATGGTGTAGCCAAGAACTGGGAATTGTCGAGATGTCGAAGCCTCTGCCTTGCAAGACCACCGAGAGGGTCTCGGTGGGCAAACATTCCGATGCTCAAGTCAGTACCGAGAAAGTGGTTTACACTAGTTCTGGGAGAGAGAGAGTTCGTACATGCGTCTGTGAAATGTTGCCGCTTAAATAGGAGGAGGGTCGCCCAGGGAGACTACAGGCAACCCATAATATTTCGCATCAGTTTTCGAAAATCGTCAACTCATTAACTGCCATAACTGACCCCATGATCACCTCGTCAGTTGCCATAACTAGCCCTACAATCAGGTTAGGGGTTTAATGGCATCCGTTACTGGGCGCACAATCCGTGATTGATTATGAACAGGCATTACATGGGAGTTATGTAGGTCGTTATGCCAGGATTCTCGTGAGCATGTCGTGCTCAACCGTTACTGAGTCGATGGTACCAACCATCAGTTAGATCCTCAACGATCAGCTCAAGCTGTGCCAACTTGTTTAGGTTGGTCAATGCATCAGAGTCAGACGCCAAGACAATTGTTGGCCTCGTTGGCCTTAGCGAAAGAAGAGTACTCGGCTAACCTCCAGCTCGTCGGCTAACTTAGGAGAGAGAAAAAACCTCTCGGCAGGTTTATGTCATGTCAATGGCCCCCCAGGTTCATGTCGATCGAAATCGATCGACCGAGGTGAAGCTAGAGTCATAATACTACCCGCAATCGACGTGTCTCCCCTCATGGGACCTAAAAGTAACGCCACGTGGACCTAGAGACCCATACATAACGTCGCTTTGATCCGTGGTGGAAGGCTGCACTGCAGACTGTGGTATTAAATGCCTTGAAATCATGACACCTTGACTGCAATGTGCAACAGTAGGCGATGCCTCATGCTTCGTGCGTCATGATCGTTCGTTCTGCCAGAGGGTCGGATGAGGATCCACGTTATCTCCTGTGAGCCACTTAGGGCCCACCACGTGGCAGAATCCTAGCGTTTGAACCAAGAGGAGAAACCCAACTGTTGGATCGGTTCAGACCTTTGAGATCTATAAATATAGTAGTCTTACCCTGAAAAACCACCCTTACATTCGCACGTGATCCGTTGAGCAAGGAGTCCCAGCCAACCCGTGGTTAGAGCGGCCAGCCGATCCCTTGCTCGATTGACGAGTCTCTCCCCGACCTGTCTTCGTCAGCTTACTTCTAAGATAAGCGATGAGTTCCTCTTCTAGTTCTTCCGAGTCCTCCTCATTGAGGGGTTCTTCTTCCGAGGACTCCTCGTCTGCTCAATCTTCGAGCCCGTCTGAGGTGAGGGCGACTCCCATTGTGGAGACGTTCGAGCTCTCAGTCAATCCTAGGACGTATGAGCCCAGGAAGCCCTCTGCTCATGCCGTCTCACGACGCCAGGCCGAGACGGGAGGGGACGCTATGTCGAAAATTACCGACGACTCCCTTAATTGGGTCATGGAGCACCCTGGCCTCGTCTTCCCTTCTGACTCCATGATCCTCGCCAGCAAAAAATACTGAGCCCATCATTCCATGGAGAACGAGTTCTATTTGTATACCAAGGTCGTCCGAGCTGGCCTTCAATTCCCTCGACATCCTTCAACTTCTTCTGCTGCTGGGAGCCGCTCCTTTGCAACTGGCCCCAAATTCTTGGCAGTCAGTTGTCGGCTTCCTAGCCATCTGCGCTCTAGCCAAATTCGAACCAACCACCCGTCTTCTCTTCTATTGTTTTACCGTAAGGGCATTCAGCGATTGGCTTTACTTTGCCGCTCGTCAAGGTTGACAACTTCTCGGTCGTATGCCATTCTCTATCCACGTCTGGAAGAGGAGTTATTGCTTCGTCTATCACACGAGCGGATGGCCCTTTCCTACCACTTGGTCGGCCATCAACATCAAAAGCAAAACATTTCGACCTCTCCATCTCGTCTTAGATGAGGTGTCGGAATTCAAGGCATTGCAAGATACGAAAGCTCCTGACCTGTACACCCTTTCCGAGGAGCTCCTCAACCTGATCGCCAAAGCTTAAGAAGGTCTGGGATTTCGGCCTACATACCACTCCTTTCTCTTTTGCATGGAATTTCACCCAGGATTTTACATTTAATTCCTCTTTGCAGAGATGGCCGACAAGAGGAAGACCGGCTCTGACATGGTCCACTCTGTAGTCGAGCGTTTTCAGACCCAGGGCAAGAAAAGCTCCAAAGGGGGCGTGTGTCGAGCCTGACGTCAAGATTGTCTCCGACATGCTCCTAGAAGAACAAGCTATTGCCAACGTGCCCCGTCCTCTAGTGAAGACTACCAAGAGGGCACCCGAGGGCCAGTCTGATCATGGCGTTGGATCGCTTACTAGTGATAGCAATCCAATGCCCCCCCCCCCCCCCCCCCCCGAGTGTGAGCCATCTTTGGGGTTCGTCGAGAAGTTACTTCCAACGACCTCAGTACCGAGCCAGCAGTCCGAGAACCTGACGGCCACTCAATGGGGACGCAGATCGGTTCCTCCCCCTATCAGGGCCCAACATGTTGGCCAAAAGTTCGAGGGGGTTATCGAAGGCCTCTACTGAGGCATCTAAGAGCAGTTGTCGTTGTACAACCTTCTGTTACAGCGAACCAACGCAAGCCGCAAAAGGGCCGATCAACATATCACTAAGACTCAGCAGAAGTTAGAGACCACGGAGAAAAGAGCCGAAGAGGCCGAGAAGCTAAGGCAACAAGACTCTGATGAAGCCTCCAAGGCTGTAGAGAGGGCTTCCACTCTGGCTCACGGGATGGCCAAAGCCTGCATAGCTCTTCAGGCTGCTGAGGAGGCCCTAAGCTCTGAGAAAAAGGCTCACGAGGATACCAAGTCTCGGTTCGACCAGATTGTGGCTGAGAAGTGCGAGAAGGCAGTAGTGGAGTACCGTGAATCTAACACTTTGAAGAGGCAAATCGACTGTCTCTTCCAGGAAGGGTACAATTATTGTCTCAAGCTCGTGCGGGAGGCATTTTCGGACCTTGACCTGTCGGACCTCGAGCCTCTCGATGATGAGGAAAATGTTGATTCTTCACCCTCGGTGCCTGAGGAAGGTCTCAGTGCCAACACAGTTGAGGCTGCGACTGTCAACCCATCGGGCTCCGACGTTCCTCCTTCTCTCCCCTAGGCTGGTTAATATTGTACATGCCTCGGCTGCAAAGCCGTAAATCTATAAAAAATTTTTTTTCAGACACAACTGTAGCGTATTGACCGTTCAGATCGTGGATTAATGGTTGTGGAGGCCAGTGTATGGTCTGTGGCTTGAGTTTCAGGTGTTTACGCAGGTTGCGGGGATTTGTGGGCCGAAAGGTTGGGCCTAAAGCACCCATCAGTTCACTGTTTATGAACGCGACAGGGCTGGACGTCACGTTCTTAATGCAACAGACTTGGGTGTCGTGTTCTTGTTATCACCGGTTAGAGTCTTCATCTGCATGTTCGCCGCGTTGCGCACGCTGGGCGACCCGCTGGCGTCAGCAGTGTGAAGGCGACGGTCTCCTGCGTCGCGTTCTTGTCGCGATAGTAGGGTGCGTCATGTTCATAACTCTGAGTTGTTTATTACATTAGGTCGGCCGAACAGAGCTCAGAAAGCTCTGCTCGGCCAAGAAAGAGTTTTTGTGGAGGATTTTGGGTGATCTGACATTTTGGAGTCGTTTTTGGCGTACTCTCGCCGCGAGGACGTGCTACGGAGCAGAGGAAACACCGGGGTATCGTCGTTCTTCACGTTCTACATGAAGGTAGGGAGATTCTGCCTTGTTTCTCATTGTAGATTGCATGTTTAGCATGTTTAGCTTGTTTTACATGCTATAGATAGTGGATACCATGCTAGTGCAATGTTTAAAGCTTGAATATATGGGTTTCATGTAAGATAGCATAGGTTGCATGGGGATTCCGGAGATGGAATCTCGAAATTAAGTCATTGTCTTGAAGGCGACGAACCTGACTGTCGCGTTCAGAACGTGACAGCCCGACCTGTAGCAACCTGAATTTTTGTGAAAAATAAAAATTTAAATAAAGAATTAAAACCTAGCTAAATGGATATTTAAATAGAGCATTAAATAAAACCCATTAAATGGAAAAGAGTAATGGGCTTTGCTTAATGGATCTTCTAGAATTTATTGGGTCAAAAATATGAATTTACAAAGGGAGAATAATAGGAAAATACCCTAAATTCGTAACTAAATTATTACCTAAATAGAAAAGGGGTATTTAATGCATTAAATAGGAAGTTAGAGTTGGAATTGGATTCCTAAACCTACCCCATATGGGTTAGCACGAATTTGGATCTTTTCCAAGTCTAAATAGAGATTGGAAAGCAAGGAAGGAATGTGGGAGTAAGGAAATTTCGTAATTTAAGAGGAATTCGAGTAGTAGTAGGAATAGAAATACATACTTGCATAAATACACCTCTTAAACTCTCTTGGGCAACCCTAGCTCGTTGCCAAGAGTTGCTGGACGTGGAGAGGAGGCTAAGGAGGAGAGGATTTCGTGGAGAGAAGAAGAGCTTGAAGCTTCTTCCCTTGTTCTTCAAGTTCTAGCCCTAGAAGACAAATCGAGTCAAAGGTAGGCATTCTCACAAGCATAAACTATGAAACTTTTTCTGTAGGTTCTTCCTACCCTCTTGAACGAAACCCCAAGTTTCATATTTTTCCATCCATCCTATCTTTTGTTCTTAATTTCTGAAGTTCTGCAAACATGATAACCCCGAGACATCATGTTAAATCCATATCTCCTTGTATACTTGATCCCATGCTATGCAATTTTTATTGTAAATACTTGATCTTGTTAGGGATCTTTTAACCCCGAAAGCCCTAACTTCTGTTGAGCATATTACTCGAATTAAATCCATCTTACGCCCTGTGTCATGTTCTATGTTACTCGTTCTTGTTCGTTCTCAAACCATGTTCAAACCACGCTCTCTCTCGAATCCCTATTTACTGGAAGTACTCTCGCATATCTGGTTTCATTTGCCACTGATTTCATGATTTTTCATCGCATATATATTTAGTTATGATTTTCTGAATGACCCTGTATCAATTTGATTCAAGTTGGTCCGCAATCCAAAGCCTGGTCTGATTCCTGTCAGAGCCAGGCGCAGACCACCTGATTACGACAGGCCGATATGTCGCCTTCTGGGTCTGATTGCGACCGACCACCTGTCGCTTTCTAAAGCCGTCGCGACGCCTTCCATGTCGCTTTCTGAATGCGATAGTACCTACGTCGCGTTCTGGCCGCCTGAACAAGACAGCCCTGTCGCGACCCGTACAGGACCCTGTCGCGATCTGCCCTACCCCTGTCGCAATCCTCACTGGACTATGTCGCCTTCACAGGAATTTTGGGGAAAAACCCATAAAAATATTTCTGTCACTTTCTAAATAATCCTTACGCCTTTTTACAGTTATACCCTCAGTAAAAACCTTGCCTAAAAATGGAGCAATATTGAATAAATTTAAATACATCTTCACGACTTATTTCTATCTATGATTTCTCTTACACATGCACACACATGAACCATCCATATATGGCTGAAACCTTGCAGAAAATATCTCATAATGTGTTTGGTAATTTATTGAAATAAAGTACATTAATTGCCCTATTTTAAAAGGACTTGTATTTATTTCTCACGTTGTTTATGTACCGATATCGACGCTCCACTGTCCTAGAATTCCTCTAGAACGTCGAGCACCTGTTTTATATACACACTTTACTTGGCTTGTGGTGATCTCTCCGTCGGATATTCCTTTCGCCGGACTAGTGAACTCTTGCCCAAGGCCTCCGTAAGTCTCCTCTGATCATGGATTCCCACATGGTCGACGAGCCGGTTGTACCCTAACACCTATGATACCCTTTAGGGATCAATATGATCCAAACGGCTATTAGAAGTTCGCTCTTACCTTGAATCACGTCGAACCTCTGAACTTGTGCATAACATGGCCAGCGGAAAGATCGTGAATTCCACCTGACTGCCAATACGACGTGCGCGTGTTGTGCAACTGTTACTATCGCCTGTTTACTCGTCGCATTACGTGCAATGTCCCCTAGCTCTCATCTGTACTCTACTCGCTCGTCTATTCACGTTCACTCCACTTTCTCGTCTATTCATATAGTGCTCTCATCTACTTCTTGGTACTCTATATTGGCCATTGACTGATTGTCTAAAGATAAATAATATAACCAATGCCTGGCAATATATAAAGGGCCCGATCTGGTCCTGGGATGTGCGCCCGAAAGTGCTAGTGCCCATGGGAGTTAAATGATCAGAGTGTTTGGCATTACACTCAAGTGCTATCTATCTCGACTATCTATATGACAATCAAAAACACAAAACGTGCTATACTCTCTCGATGTCTAGAATGACAAACAAGTGCTATACTCGTCGTGCTATTACTATACTTGTGCTAGTTGTGCTATGGCCATCCTGCTATTCGTGTTATACTCGATACTTGTGCTACTTTGGAAACTATACTCGCTCTCATTCTATTGTGCTATCTCTTGCTATATTTGACTCTCTTGTACCTGCTATCTTTAGATACTCTGCCATTAAATGCATTAATTAGTTAAAGCCTACTTGAGCCTGAGATTTAAGTCCTACTGGGCGTTATCGCTCACCCTACGTTATTTGATGCTGTGTTCTCAGGTGAGACCGAGGATGACACATACACTCACGAGGAAGGGAATGACCAAGAGTGAAGTCAGGAGTACCCTCGAGTCATTATGTTATCTTAGAGTTGTAGTTAGTTATTTCCTTTTATTGAAATGTAATTGGGCCCTATAGATTGGCTCTGATATTAGTGGTTATAACTAGACATTTGAAAAGTTATTAATGAGAAAGATTTGATTTAGTATTATTCAATGTGCAATGGTTTGATGTCTAGTATTTGCTCTATACCTTTTCTTGCAACTGCCTTCGCGCTCCGATATTCCGCGTTGGGGCGTGACACGACCCGTCGCGTTCTTCTTCAGAACGCGCCGTATCGAGGCGTCGCGTTCTGAAGGCGACAGTAGAGCCTGTCGCGATAAGGATTCCGAGGACAATAGGCATGTGTATGTTTATGTGATTATCAGATTATCGATATTTGTTGTGCATGTCAATGGTAAGCGGTGCAACGACACTTGTGGAGTTTGAGGAACGTGTTGTTAACGTGGTTGACGTGTTGTTCACGTGGTTTGAGCGGTGTTCACGTGATTTGTGTGCGCGTGGCGAGTAGTACGACGCCTACCGTGGATACCTCTTCAGTTGGGAGCCCCAGGTTTTGTGTGAGCCAGGCACGTTAGTGCTCGGGCTTATCCCTGTACTTGTGTACCGTCGAGGTCTGTGTCGTCTTCCTGGACACCCTCACTCTTGTGTAGAGTTGTACGTCCGGCTGAGGGAAAGACGGCAGTGGGACAGCGACTTGTGAGAGTTTGTGTTCTGTCGCTTGTAGCGCGCTCGTGGTTGGGGGTTACGGACACCAGTAGACGCACTGGGCCCCAACTAGTCCTGTTTTCTAGTGCCTCACTTTAGGGAGCTCGGGCCAGAGTCCCTAAAGGTGCCAGGCATGGGCCTACGGCAGTGTGATCTACAGGAGTGGTGTTGGTTGGTCTCCACAGTTCTTTTGGTTTGTTGTGGTAGAGCGGTAGCTGAACCTTTAGTCTGTGGCTGCGAGGCTGATAGGTAGTCCTGTATGGTTTGTCCATGTTAGTTGCTGGTGTCGCGAACAAGTCTTCGTAACCCGAGTGTGGCATTTTTTACTTTAGCACGTACACTTGGACAAGGTTTGCCGTTTATTTATTAAAGGTTGATTTCTATTAATAGCTTGAGATAATTGTTATTTACAGCTTTAATATCATGTGTAGCTATTCCTATAAATTGCCTAGTGTAGCTTCCTACTTCTGTACTTTGTGAGTTTGAATTGTACGACTTTTAGGGAAGTTTCCCTACTGAGCCTGTGACTTATGAGGCTCACCCCTACTTCTTCCAGAAGGGAGAGCAGGAGGATTCTCGCCCCTCTTTTAGTTCGGAACCGCACCGTAGCGGAGTTGGGTCTGCACCACCAGCAGTGTAATCTTCTTTCTTTGTACACCTCGGGGTATGTCCCAGGTTGTTGTTGTACTTATGTCTGGCTACAGTTGAGAAAATGGCTATGTATATTTCATGTAAATATTTGTGAGATGGCAATCTTATATATATTTAAGCTATTTTCTTTATAATTCTACGGCCTTGTGAATGGTATCCCTTGCGAGGCTACAGCTCGTTCGCGGGAGGCGGAGTCGGGTCAAGCACGTTATTAGGTTAACGGGTTTGAACGACGTGGACCGCTACAGTTGGTATCAGAGCAAGGTCCGTGTGAATATAAAGGAATCGAAAATTTGCATAGCCTGTTCTCTACTTTAGCTCACTACAGGTAGTTGACCCTGGTTTTTGTATTGATTTGTTGTATGTTGTGTGGTTGGAATGATATTTGTGCAGGATTAGAAATGGCAGACAAGAGAGATTGGGGAGGAGGTGGAGATGAACCTGAGGAGACTACGCATCAGATGATAGAAAGGATATGGGAAAGCCTTACAGAGATCTGTACCAGATTGGATCACCAGGCACCAGTACAGCCAGCAGTAGAGGTACCGCCGATTGTGGAGGAGGCAGTACCAGTGGCACCACCCCCACCACCACCCGTTGTACCTATACTTCCTGAAGTACCAGCACGGGTAGTCAGTGTGGAGGAGCCTACAGCACTAGTAGAGAGGTTTCTGCGGTTGCAGTCACCCACATATTCAGGAGGTCCAAATCCCGACACAGCAGAGCACTGGGTGCATGAGTTTGAGAGGGTTTATGTTATTATGAGGTGTTCACAAGCTGATAGGGTGATACTAGCTACCTATCAGTTGCGTGGAATTACACAAGAATGGTGGAGATTGAAGATGCAGACGGCGTTTGCAGGAAGGATAGAGGATACCATTACTTGGCCAGAGTTCTTGGCGGTATTCAATGATACTTTCTTTCCAGTTCAGATACAACAGGCTAAGAGGGAGCAGTTCCGGACGTTGCAACAAGGGAACCAGTCAGTGCTAGAATATCAAATGAGGTTCATGACGTTGAGTATATATGCTCTATATGTGGTTACTGATAACACTATGATTGTAAGACCCGCCCCTGATGGGCCCTTGGCCCTGTCCTCAGGTTCGCGACAGGGGAGCCCGTCACGGTAGGGTTGTGTGGCGACACACTTGGCCGTCACATTCAGGTCGCGATGGGGGTGGGCGTCGCATTCTTGTCGCGCCGTCTGAAGGTGTCGCGACTACTTTTCTAACTGACATAATCTCTGTCCTGTCTGTTAGAATGGCCTTGTCGGGCATCTGGTGCGTACAACATTGACGCGACCTGGTCAGCCGTCGCGTTCTTGTTTCCCGATCTTCGAGGTTTGACCGCTTTTGGTGTCGCGCCGTGGGTGGCCGTCGCGACATGGTCGCGACGCCCAGGGGCGCCATGACATGCTCGTTGTCGCACCGAGCCGACCCGTCATGTCTTGGGGCCCGTCGATTTAAAACCGAGGCCAGCGCCCCATTTCCCCCTCTCCCCCTTTCCTTCCTCTTCTTCTCCTTCTTCTTCCTCCCCCGAGCTCCCTCTTCTTCGGTGGTTTCTCGGCGTTCTTGAGGTGCTCGTGGTGGGAGGTGATGCCCCGTTCATGCAGGCGGCGTGATCGTGGATCTTGGAGCGAGGAGGAGGTGGCCATTCCGACGTGAAGGCCCCAACAGGTCGGCTCTACTCTTGGAGGTAGGGACCCTTGACTCCTCTCGTTCTAAGCATGCTCCCTTCCCCAGTGAGATGGTGATTTCTCCGTGGTTTGGGGTTGTGGGGTGTGAGGATCATGCTTGTGTTGAGTGAGGTTTCCATCGAGCGTAGATTCGTTGCAATCCATGTTTTATGGGGTTTTGAGGGTGGTTTGGCATGATTAGAAGTCCCTATGGCATTTTCCATGCTCCCCTCCCCCTATTGGTGTGGTTTGTACCGAATTTGGGGTGGTCTTTGGGAGGATCATTCCGGAACCCCTCTCGGCTGAGAACGCGACCAGTATAGAGGTCGCGATGATGTCGCGACCGGCTAGGCCGCCGCGACAACATCGCGACGCTCTTGGGCGTCGCGACATGGTCGCGATGGCTTGAGCCACCGTGACGGTGTCGCGACAGCCCTGGGTGTCGCGACATGGTCGCGACGGCCCGATGCGTCGCGACTACAGCAGAGACAGGTAGGTCTTGCGGAGTTCCATTTTTTGTGGAGTCTTCATCTTTTTCGCTTCTTACTGTACTCGTGGCACCAATGCTAGTTCCCTAGTATGGTCCTACACTAGTCGTTCGCTCGGTGCTCGGCACTTGAGGGGTTGTCCCGTGACAGAGGTTGTTACCGTTACCTGGGACCCCCGTCCCCGCGCGCCTGTTGAGGAAGTACTCCTGGCGGCGGGCGTGCTTGAGTCGCAGACTCTGGAGCGGAGGGGAAAACGGTGGTTAGGACAACGGCGTTGAGTCGTTTGCAGAGCTCTGGTGGTTGGTCTGGGACGCAGAGTTCGTTTGGAGTCCTTCCCGGCGCAGGCCAGTCAGTCCTCTTTCTCACTGCCTCACTCTTTGCGGCCCTGGAACCACTTAGAGAGGCCAGGCATAGGACCGTAGTCCGGCCAGACTACGACGGTTACTATTGTGCTACTTTGTGTCCCTGCCTCACTCTGACGAGACGTAGAGGTTTGGACCTAGGTTGAGGATAAGACGTCAGTGGACGCACCTGACTGGTTGACTAGTGGTAGTGTTTTCTGTAGCTAGTGTCTCTTGTCCAGGCAGGGTTCGCTCCGCTGTGTTGCCAGCCGTGTGGTGGTCATGACGTGCAGTCGTACGAAGTTTTTGACCGTAGTGTTTTTCCGTACCGTGTTAGTTAGTGACTTGCTTCCGCACTTTCCTGCGTAGGTAGAAGATATAAATGTTGTTATTTAATTATATAATATAATATATATCACGGAGGAGGACGGCTATCACTGAGGACAGGACCGCCCTCTTGGAGAGGTTCTTGCATCTCCGACCACCGATGTTCTTTGGTGAGTATGATCCAGACAAGGCAGAGAGTTAGACGCACGAGTTGGAGCAAACGTTCGAGACTATGGAGTGTGCCGAGGAGGACCAGGTCAGACTGGCAGTGTATCAGCTCAAGGGACTAGCCCATGAGTGGTGGAGAGTTCAGCGGCAGACCCACTTTCCAGGGTAGCATTTGGATCAGATCACATGGCAGCGGTTTTTGGGGGTCTTTCACGGCGAGTATTTTCTTGACTATGCTCGACATGAGAGACGAGATCAGTTCCACGAGTTGGTTCAGGGCGATCTCACAGTTACTCAGTACCATCAGAGGTTCGTCCGGTTATTGAGGCATGTTCCTCATGTTTCTAGCAGTGAGCAGACTTGTGTAGAGAGGTTCATCGCAGGACTGAGGCCAGATTTGAGGTGGGGCATGACTGCTCACATGTGTGCCACTTTGGGAGAGGGCGTGGCTAAGGCCACCACCTTGGAGAGAGAGACCTGGCAGCCCCAGTAGCAGCAGTAGCAGAGAGGAGCCTCTTCTAGGTCCTCACTGTTGGGTTTACATGTGTTATGTTTGTTTTTTATGATGAACAACCCAAATTGATGTTATGTGACTATGTGAAACATGATGAAAATGACAAACTCAACCAAATGATAATCAAGAAAGAACATGTGTCAATTGATTGTTTAAATGTTCATTATATCTCACTAACAATGCTCTTAAATGTAGGTGTGAATGTATGCAAAACAATGTACCAAATTCCAGAGCAAAATCTCAAGAAACTCAAGTTAAACAAGTGCCTGTCGACAGATCTACAAGGCCCTGTCGACAGCCAAGCACAGGGAGACAAGACAAAGTTCAGGACAACAGTACCTGTCGACAGATCCAGATCGCCTGTCGACAGCTACACACAGGAAACTGTTTCCCGGAAGACCAGTGTTCTGGATTTTGCAAACCTGTTAGCACCTGTCGACAGATGCATAGGCTGCTGTCGACAGACGAAGAGAAACCTCAAGATCCGAGATTTGGATACGTTTCTTATTTGGGTGATTCGTTTTACCACGTCTTACCATACTTGAACACCCATATATAAGGAACATCTAGAGGTATTTTCGCACAAGAGAAGCCACCATACCAAACCCTAATAAAAAACCAAGAGAGAGAGCTTCTCCCTGCTGCTCTGCTTCAACCTTCCGTCTAGGGAAAGAAAGAACCATCTTCCGAACGGAATTGAAGCTGGTTTGTCCATCTCTCAAGCTTCTCCATCAACTGATACCTGTCAAGACGGAGCTTGAAGTTCATCTGTACGACCATCTTGAAGAGTTCCATCTCAGGATTTGATTCTACAACTCTGAACTCTTCTCTGCTTCTACTTTTTCATACTCTATGTGTATGACAGTGGGTCAAGCATCTCTTGTGCTTGATCTACGTGTGTGGTGTTGTTCTGATCGTGTGTTTGCATCAGACAACGTGGTGTGTGTTGTAGTGTTTGAACTCGCTCATAAGCAGTCGTTCTGCATGTGTGTGTGGACGGTGGACGTAGGATACACAAGTTGTGTACTCCGAACCACCTTAAATCCTCGTGTCCTATGGTTTGCATGTTTTCACGATAGATGATTGGTAGGCACGTTGATTCTACACACGCTAGATAGGTTGTTCATGTTTTTTTCACAACAAACACACACTCAGCAATTCGAATTCAAATTAAATTCCTTTGAAATTTTGATAAGTCTGTGTTTCCATCGAAAAGAAGGCAACAATGTTTCTAGTTTCCAGTAATCTATTCAACCCCCCCTTCTAGATTACCATATTGGATAATTCCGCGCATCTTTCAATTGGTATCAGAGCGAGGTTTCTCTGATTTATTTCTTTTAAAGCTTGATCTTACGATCAGGAGATTCTCGATCTCATGGAATCTAACAAGGGGTTTATGGCTGAGGGACACTCGGTGTCCATGCCACCCTTCTTTGATGGCACTGACTATCCGTACTGGAAAAATCACATGCAGGTATTTCTGAGAGCTCAAGACTTTGAGCTTTGGAAGATCGTCAGCAAAGGAGCATATGTGCTGCCTGAGGATGAAGATACATGGACAAAGAACCAGATTAAGAAAGGAACTCTCAACTGGAGCACATTGAACATGATGCAGCGCTGTACATCCCAAGGAATATTCAAGAGTCTCCACATGCACCTCAGCAAAAGAGATGTGGGACAAGCTTGAACTCATCTACGAAGGTACGTCTGAGGTAAGGGAAACCAAAGCAAGCATGCTAGTATCTGAATATGAAATGTTTAAAATGAAAAATGATGAAACCGTATCAGATATGTTTGCAAGATTCATGTTAATAATCAACAGGCTGAAAGGTCTTAAGAAGAATACTCAGAAAGTGACTTAGTTAGGAAGATACTTCGGTCTCTTCCATCCTCATAGAATACTAAGGCCACTGTCATTGAGGATTCTAAAGATCTTTCAAAGATGAAATTGGATGAATTGATTGGTTCATTGATGACCTATGAAATAAACATAAAGAGGAAAGAAATTGAAGAAAATCCAAGAAAATATATTGCTTTAAAAGCTTCCAATAAAAATTCCTCAAGTTCCCAAAAGGATGTACAACAGCAAAGTGATGACATTGAAACGTCTAGTGATAGTGAGCAAGATGAAATGGCCATGCTCACTAAACAATTCAAGAAATTCCTTAAGTACAAAAGGAAAGGCTCTGGTAATTCCAAACCTTTTCAAAAGAAAGATTTTTCAAATAAATTTGAGTCTAATAAAAAATCTGACATTGTGTGCTATGAGTGCAAGAAGCAAGGGCATATGAGACGAGAGTGCCCTGAGCTCAAGAAGAAACTGAAGAAGGAGAAGCTCACCGTCAAGAAAGCCAAGGCAATGTTGGCAACTTGGAGTGATGAAGACGAAGACGAGGATTCACAGCATAATTCCGGAGATGATGAAGTTCACTGCTTAATGGCAAGGAGTAATGACTCCACAGAGGTAAATTTTTCCTTTGAAGATTATACTGTTGATGAATGGGAAGAAGCTTACACTGTTCTGTTTGAAAAATTCTGTGAATTCAAGTCTGAAAATAAAGCATTGAGAAAGAAAATCAATTCATTTGTTCATAGCACACCCAATGATGAACAGATTGCAGTCCTAAATAAAGAAATTCAAATGATGAAAATTGATGAGGAAACTCATTATGATGAAATGGATTGCATAAAAGTTAAATTGCAAGAAAGTGAAAAAGAAAAACAAAGCCTAATCATTTCCCTTGAAACTCTTCAAAATGAACATCATGAGATTAAGAAAACATTGGAACAAGCTGAAAAAGATCTAAAAGGAAAATCTGAAGATATTACAAGATTTTTAAAAAGAAAACAAAATCTTGATGCTATCTTAGGATCAAATACCTTTGTTGCAAAGCATGGGATTGGATTTCAACCTGTAAAACAAAAGAAAATTGGTGAAACCTTGATAACCTCTTTTGTTGATTCAAGTCCAAGCACAAGTAAACTGGTTTCTCCCAAGAATAAGAAAACTCAAGTCAAGGGTAAGCAACAACAACCCAAACAAAAGACTTAAGTTGTGCAAACAAACAAGAAGTCTTTCGACAGACCCAAAGAGCCTTGTCGACAGGTCTGGAAGTATGTTGCCAAAAGATAGCCATCTAAGCAACTAAAGGGAAAACTGCCCATGCATGTTCTACAGAATGATAAAACAACTGTCTTGAGAAAATCGCCTTCATGCAATGTGTGTAAGAAGTTTGGCCATGATGAAAAACATTGCTGGAATAATCCAAATAAACTGAAATTCAAACAAGTTTGGATTCCAAAGCATTTACTTTTTGGCATGAATGAAAAATTGGGACCCAAAGTAATTTGGGTACCAAAACCTCTTGTCTGATCCATCTATGCAGGAATGCCTAGCAGCCCAAAATCAAAACAAATGGTACTTGGATAGTGGCTGCTCGAGGCACATGACGGGCGACAAAGATAAATTCTGTTTGCTGGTGGAAAAAGACGGAGGTCAAGTTGTCTTTGGAGGTAATAATAAAGGCCAAATAATTGGCACAGGTAAGGTCGGTAAGTATACCTCTAACTCAATAGACAACGTGTTGTTAGTTGATGGTCTTAATCACAATTTGCTTAGCATAAGCCAACTGTGTGATAAAGGTCATAAAGTTGTTTTCGAATCAAATTCATGTCAAATTGTTGATAAAGAAACAAGAAGTCTTAAGTTTTCTGGTAAGAGAGTGAACAACATCTATTTAGTTGATTTGGATGATCCAGAAAATGACAATTTGTGTCTTGTTGTAAATAAACAGGACGAATTGACCTTGTGGCATCGTAGGCTTGGCCATGCGAGCTACAATGTCCTGCACAAGATTATGAGGCTGAAATTGGTAAGTGGACTCCCTGACATTTCTTTTAATAAAAATGAAGGTTTTTGTGATGCATGTGCACAGGGAAAACAAACAAGGAAATCTTTTAAATCAAAAGCACCGGTAATCACTTCAAAACCTTATGAACTGTTGCACATGGACCTTTTTGGGCCTACTAGAACTCTAAGTCTTAATGGCAAACGGTTTGGTTTTGTCATTGTAGATGACTTCTCTAGGTTCACTACATTGAGAAGAGAATTGGGATTGTGCAAAATGCAATGAAATCCATACCGAATTTTGGGGTATATGCTCTTTGTGTGTAATGACTATGGGGTATATCAAATGGTGAAATGTGGAAGAACAAGTCATACTTGTTTGGAAACTATCATTATGCATGAGAAAACATTCTCCGCCACGTATCCATAGTCAAGTTGCATCTAAAGGTCATTTACTTCAAATGAGGTATATGGGTTCTTTTCAATTTGCCCATTTACTTTTACACATAAATGGATCTTTGTGTTCGTCTGTACTTTCTCATGAACTCATGTGCAAATGCTTGTTATACATGTGAAAATTTGACTTGAATTGCTTGAATGTCGGGTCTACACATGCACACACTATGGGGGAGCAAGTTTAGGTCAGATGAGTGAATTCTTAAAGGAAAATCTTCATTTTTCACATACTTAAATTTCCCTCGCATGGAGTTCCAATTTTTCTCTCATCCTAGCCTTCAATCTGATTTGTCAAAGCTCCTGTCGACAGCCCCAAACCATCCTGTCGACAGCCATGCCTCCACAGAACCCATGTAACACCCCGGAAATTAGCAAATTTAAAAATTTTAGAAAGATAGAGGGATAAAATAATAAACGTATTGGAGAGACTTCCAATACCATGTGTTAATGACCTATTAATAAGATTGGGCCAATAGAGCATATTTGGCCCAAGGATATGAACAAACTAGGACAGAAATTGCCCAGAAATTCGTGTATGTAATTATGCAGTAATTAGGGAGGGTAATTTAGAGTCATATTATGGATGAGTAGTTATGTAAGGTAAGCCAAAACCGAACTCAATCTCAATTAGTGGTTTCATAAACCTTGGTCACCTCTTTTAAGTAAAGGAATCCCAGATTTTCTGGAAACTAGGAAACAGAGCTCGTAGCCCTTTCCTAGCATCATTAGGACTCTTAACAACATCCTAAAACTATAAGAACTCGTCCCTAAACTCTTGGGGAAGGTTTAACAACGAAGTTGGAGTCGTTTGGAAGCAAGCAAGAGCTTCTGAGGAACAGGAGAAAGGCTGGGAATCCGGAGCTTCATCCCCTGCATCCTCTGTTGTGTCCAGAACATCAACAGGTTCTAGATCTTCATAAAGGTAGGTGTTCTCGGGCCAAGATTAAAGAAAATTAATGCCAACATGTAGTTATTTGAGTCTAGGATCATTTGCACTTGATTTGCTCAGATTTCATGGAGTATTCATCGTGTATTGGTGATTTTCCCGAAATCTGGCGCCGTTAGGGCTTTTCTCGTTCGTCATATTGTGCACACGATTCAAGACCAAATTTGACTAAACTTTATTCATAACAGTTCTCCTATTTGAAGTCACGATCATCTTCTATGTTGGACGTTTGTCCAAAGGTTTTTCGTTAGAGAGTTAGGAGAATGATAAGAGAGTCTCTGTTTTAAACAGTGATTTTGGGTTTTTTCTTGATTTCTGTTCTTCACATGTTTTCTTGGGATTCGAGACCGAATTCGATCAAACCCTCAACATCAAAAGTCTTCTACTAGTTGTCTTCTTCATCTTTCATGTTGAACGTTTTGTCCAAATGTCAATCTTTAGAGAGTTATAAGGATTTGAAGTGAACCGCTGCATGGCATGTGTTTTCGGGTCTCAGATGACCCTTAAGTCTTGTTCTGGAAGGGCCACTAGTGTCGACACTGCCTATGCCAGTGTCGACCTGCTGTCCCAAAACAGCCCAGATAGTGTTCTGGGAAGTTGATCTAGTGTCGACACAGCCTCATCTTGTGTCGACACACTGTCCCAGTTTGACCCAGAAAGTTCTGGGAAGTTGATCTAGTGTCGACACAGCCTCATCTTGTGTCGACACACTGTCCCACATTGGCCAGAAGTTTTTCTGGAATCTGTCTCTAGTGTCGACACCACCTGGACTAGTGTCGACACTACTTGACCTTTTTGCCTTGTTTTTGATGCACTGTGTCGACACTACCTGAACTAGTGTCGACACTACCTGACCAGTTTTGCCTATTTTGTCTTGGGTTTGGAGCATTGTGTCGACACCACCTGATCTAGTGTCGACACTACCCTTACAAGATTTTTGTATAATTTGGGTCTAATCATTTCATGATGTCTTCAAGCATGTACATGATGTTATATAGTATGCATGGACTTAAAATAAATCAAACCATTAAAATAAATGGTAATGATATGAATATGATTCTAATGTGTAAATTTTGAATGTTCTTATGATCCTTGGATTATCTTGTGATCTTGCTTATTGTCAATTGATAAGATAAGAATATGTTATGAATATGGGGATGAATACATAATTAGTAGGACATGTTAGTGGTGATTTGCATATGAGTTTCATGGTTTCATGTTTTCCGGTGTTCAATGGATTATTTGTCATATGCATACATGTTAGGAAAGTACATGTTCTACATGTGATCTGTCTTTAGAAACACCATCTTGTCAAGACATTAATGAATTATGAAATATAAGATACGACGTTATCCTGCCTTGTTCTTTTGAGCTGTTTGTCATTCCTTGACTCTATGAGTGATCATGTTCTTTTTACTATGAGCTTGTCATTGAAACTCTGTGGCCATAATATGAATATGTTTGTTCGGCACATCGTGGGACTCCGGTCCAAAACTTGATATAATGCCTGTGCAATAGGGCCCTGTCCGGTCCTGGGGAAGAGCGCCCCAACGTACTTGTTAACCGAGGGAGTATGGACTCTTGGTGCTTGGCATAGCACACCTGACTTGCAAGATTGTGAAACGTGCCTCCTGTTTGACTTGATAAGTTTGACTTGACATGACATGATAAGTTTGTTCTTGTGAATACATGAACTCTGTTTGAATATGGCCAATCTCTTCTGACATGATTTTAAATCTTGAATTATCTGTCCATTGTATATGGAACTCGACAATTGATCCGATATGATATTCGTTCTATTTGCTATTCAACTTGTTAGAAAAGCATGCATTGTCAGCATACTCATAAGCATATCTGCCTATATAAATGTTAATCATGTATACTAGTGCCCGCACGTGATTGAGATATAAATCCTACTGAGCTAGTTCGCTCACCCCTATCATCCTGCCCTTTTTCAGGTAGTGATGAAGAACCCGTGGAGTCGGATGGGACTGGGCAAGAGTGACGAGCACCCGTCCTATAATAGATGACAGTTTAGAGATAGAAATTTGAGTAGTCTATGTAATAGTGAAACTTTTGTGGAAGTTATTTGAATGATGGATCCTTTGGTTAATTCTTCTTATGTGAGGTTGTATCTAGTTGAATGAAATGAATTAAAGTATACTAATGATGACCATATTATAGTCTTGAATGTGTCATTATATTTGTCTGTGACTCTGCACTATTCAACTGTGATACGCCGGTTTGTATCGTTCACGTCCCCCGGTATTTATTCCGCTGCTAAATATTCGGGGCGTGACAGTTGGTATCAGAGACTGAACTTTAGGGTCCAAGGGATTAGGAACATGGAATGAAACTAGATTACACGAGTCAAAAATCTGTCGTACCTAATGTGAGCTTGGGTAGAGCCATGGGAATAAAAGTCATATATGATACATTTAGATGACTAACTCACATTATTATCTTGAAGGTGATTATTGCCATAATGGCCGCTGAACGTGCCCAGGCTAGGGACATGCAAAGAACCATACAGAATTGACTCAAGCTATTTTACAAGCCACCCAGGGTGGAGGTAATCGCGGAGCCGGTGAGCTCCACCGGAATTTTCGGAACATGGATCCGCCTAGGTTCGAAGGGAGTACTAACCCAGATGTTGCTGAGCACTGGGTTAAAGAGATTGAAAGGATATTCAGGGTTATGCAGTGCACATACCAGAACAAGGTACTCCTGGCAACTTTCCAATTGGAAAAGGATGCCAGGGCATGGTGGGAGTCTGTAGAAGCAACCCTAAATGGACAACAACCTACATGGGCTCAGTTCATTGAGCGTTTTAACGCCAAGTACTTTTCTGAGAGGGTTCAAGAACGGAAAGCAGCAGAATTTGCGGCTTTGAAGCAGAGAGGACTTAATGTGGCTGAGTATGAAGTCCAATTCTCTCGGCTGTCCCGATACGCTGTTCACTTGATTGGGACAGAAAGGATGAAGGCGAAACGCTTTCTGAATGGCTTGAGGCCCCAGTTCATCACCCAACTGGCGCCAATGGACATTCAAACTTATGTTGAAATGGTTAAGAAGGCTCAACTACTGGAAGATGCAATGGAGACTGCTGAAAGGATTAAGGGAAAATCCGTGAAACGTGAACAAGTGTCTTCTGCTGGGAGGTATCAGCCGACTATTGGGAAGAAAAGGCCCAGTGGCGGGGTAAATGAACCAGCGGATAAAAAGCCGAAGGAACTAGGTAAGCAAGTGATAGTGGCAACGGGTGAAAGGTGCAAACATTGTGACCGAGTTGGTCATCGGACTGAAGAATGCTGGAGAGCGCAAGGGAGATGCCTACGCTGTGGGAGTCATGACCATAGGATCTCGGACTGCCCAATGTTGAAAGAACAAGCCCCTCATGACAAACGTCAAAATGGACAGAAGAGGCAAGGCCGACTGCAAGCTGTCCAGGAACCAGAAACTGCTGAAGAAGGAGGTATCGTGGAAGGTACACTTACTATTCTTTCCCGACCTGCTTATGTTCTCTTTGATACGGGAGCTACGCACTCCTTCATTTCTCAAATTTGTTGATACCCTATCTGTGAAACCAGTCCCTATGAAATCTGGAATAGTTGTGTCAACCCCGATTGGTCCGGGTACCAATCTTACAAACCATATACCATCCAGTGAGGTGTGATTGAAACCCAAAACCTACCAGCAAATTTAATATGTATGGACATGGCAGGGTATGATGTGATACTGGGAGCAGACTGGATGTCTGAACATGGGGCTAGTATAAATTGCAGGAGAAGTAGGATAACTTTTAGCCAGTACCCAAAATTAGTGTTCACAGGGGATAGAAACCGCAGGAGATTGTCACTTATCTCTGCACTGCAAGCCAAAAGGATGATGAGGAAAGGTTGTATGGCCTTTCTTGCTGCTGTGGTCATTGCAAAGAAGGAAGTCAAGGTAGAGGACATCCATGTCCGTCAGCGAATACGCTGATGTTTTCCCGAAGACTTGCCAGGAATTCCTCCGGAGAGAGAGGTCGATTTTACCATCGAATTGGTCCCTGGTGCAGCACCGGTATCTAGGGCACCATATAGAATGTCCCCCGCAGAACTGAAGGAATTAAAAGAACAACTGATGGAACTGTTAGAGAAGGGTTTCATCCGACCAAGCACATCACCATGGGGTGCACCTGTCCTCTTCGTCAAGAAGAAAGATGGGTCGATGAGACTATGCATAGATTACAGACAACTGAATCAGTTAACCATCAAGAACAAATACCCTCTGCCGAGAATTGATGAGTTGTTTGATCAATTATCTGGAGCTAGGTACTTCTCTAAAATAGATCTCCGATCTGGTTATCATCAATTGAGGATCAAAGGAGAAGACATTCACAAGACTGCCTTCCGAAGCAGGTATGGGCATTATGAATTTATTGTTATGCCTTTTGGACTAACAAATGCCCCTGCAGTTTTCATGCAACTGATGAATAGCATTTATCGCCCATATCTTGATAAGTTTGTGGTAGTATTCATCGATGATATACTGATTTATTCCAAGACAAAGGAAGAGCATGAGGAGCATTTGAGGATTTCATTGCAGATTTTGAGGGAGAACAAATTATATGCCAAGTTAAGTAAATGTGAATTCTGGCTTGAGGAGGTATCCTTTCTCGGGCATGTGGTGACCAAAGATGGTATCGCTGTTGATCCATCAAAGGTTGAGGCGGTGTTGAAATGGGAAAGACCGACAAGCGTCACAGAGATCAGGAGTTTTCTGGGATTAGCTGGGTATTACCGAAGGTTTATAAAAGATTTCTCAAAGATTGCAGTACCATTAACCAAGCTGACCCGGAAGGAAAATCCGTTTGTGTGGAATGAGGATTGCGAGGAAAGTTTCAACAACTTGAAGAAGTGTCTGACTACTGCCCCTGTCCTCGCCTTACCCACCGAAGAGGGAGGATTTGAAATTTATTCAGATGCTTCTGGTACTGGACTGGGATGTGTCCTAATGCAACATGGGAAGGTAATAGCCTATGCTTCCAGACAGTTGAAGGTCCACGAAGTGAACTATCCGGTTCATGACTTGGAGTTAGCAGCTGTGGTATTCGCCTTAAAGATTTGGAGGCATTATATCTATGGTGAGTAATTTAAAGTCTTTTCTGACCACAAGAGTTTGAAATACCTGTTCTCACAGAAGGAGCTTAACATGAGACAAAGAAGGTGGTTAGAGTACCTTAAGGACTTTGATTTTCCATCCAATATCACCTGGGAAAGCCAATGTAGTGGCAGACGCTCTAAGCAGACAACCAGGAACTGTTCTAGCTAGTATGATGCTGGGCGAATGGAAGTTACTGGAGCAATTTGCAAGTCTGAATTTAGACATGGAAAAGAAGGAGAAACAAGTAATGATTTCTAATCTCCAGATACAATCCGGTCTGCTGACCGAAATCCAGGAGAAACAGGGAGAAGACCCACTCTTAGTTCAGATCAGTGAGAAGTTAGAACAAAGACCCGACTTTACTCTATCAGCAGAAGGAAGATTATTATTCAGAGGTAGAACATGTGTCCCTGATCATGAAGAACTCAAAAAGAGGTTACTGAATGAAGCTCACCAGTCCAAGTATACGATTCATCCAGGATCAACAAAGATGTACCAAGATTTAAAAAGGTCGTACTGGTGGCCAAACATGAAGAGGGATGTGGCCGATCATGTGGCATACTGTTTGACATGCATGAAAGTCAAAGCCGAACATTTCCGTACGGCTGGTGGACTGCTACCACTAGAAATCCCAGAGTGGAAGTGGGATAGTATTGGTATGGACTTTATCATGGGATTGCCCAAGACTAGAGGTGTAAGGATGCAATTTGGGTAATAGTTGACCGATTGACTAAGTCGGCTCACTTCTTGCCGATCAAGAGTACATGGTCAGTGGATGTGTTGGCCGCTCTATATGTTAAGGAAGTAGTTAGATTGCACGGGGTTCCATCTAGCATAATATCAGATCGGGACCCTAGATTTACTTCACATTTCTGGAAGGGTTTACAAGCAGCAATGGGTACTAAATTAAACTTTAGTACTGCCTTCCATCCTCAGACTGATGGACAAACTGAAAGGACCAATCAAATCGTGGAGGATATACTTCGTGCTTTAGTGCTGGATTTCAAAGGTCGATGGGATGATCAGTTGTACTTGATGGAGTTTGCTTATAATAACAGCTATCAGGCTAGTATCAAAATGGCTCCATTTGAAGCCTTATATGGCAGGAGTTGCAGATCACCCTTTGTTGGGAAGAGGTTGGGGAGAACCAATGGGTTGGACCCGACTTGATTGAGGCCACTGTCCGAAAGGTTCAGATTTCAGGGAACGTCTGAAGATAGCACAATCCAGACAGAAGAGTTATGCAGACAAGAGAAGGAGAGAACTGGAATTTCAGGTTGGCGAACATGTTTTCTTGAAGGTTTCACCTTCGAGGGGAATACAAAGATTTGGGATCAAAGGAAAACTAAGTCCCAGATTTATAGGGCCATTTGAAATTCTGGAAAGAATTGGTCAGGTGGCGTATAGACTTGCACTACCTCTGCAACTAGCAAACGTGCATAATGTGTTCCACATATCAATGCTGCGGAAGTACTTATTCAATGCCGACCATGTAATTGATCATGAGGACTTGGAGATTCGGGAGGACCTGACTTATGAAGAGAAGCCGATCAAACTGTTGGATCGGAAGATTCAGCGACTCAGGAATCGTACCATACCTATGGTGAAGGTTCAATGGAGTCGAGACGGAGTTACTAATGCTACCTGGGAAACAGAGGAAAGAATGAAGAAAAACCACCCGGAGCTATTCTCAGGTACGATCTACACCATTATGCGTAAATTTGGGGACCAAATTTCTTAAGTGGGGAGGATGTAACACCTCGGAAATTAGCAAATTTAAAAATTTTAGAAAGATAGAGGGATAAAATAAATAAACGTATTGGAGAGACTTCCAATACCATGTGTTAATGACCTATTAATAAGATTGGGCCAATAGAGCATATTTGGCCCAAGGATATGAACAAACTAGGACAGAAATTGCCCAGAAATTCGTGTATGTAATTATGCAGTAATTAGGGAGGGTAATTTAGAGTCATATTATGGATGAGTAGTTATGTAAGGTAAGACAAAACCGAACTCAATCTCAATTAGTGGTTTCCTAAACCTTGGCTACCTCTTTTAAGTAAAGGAATCCCAGATTTTCTGGAAACTAGGAAACAGAGCTCGTAGAAGGTCCTAGCATCATTAGGACTCTTAACAACATCCTAAAACTATAAGAACTCGTCCCTAAACTCTTGGGGAAGGTTTAACAACGAAGTTGGAGTCGTTTGGAAGCAAGCAAGAGCTTCTGAGGAACAGGAGAAAGGCTGGGAATCCGGAGCTTCATCCCCTGCATCCTCTGTTGTGTCCAGAACATCAACAGGTTCTAGATCTTCATAAAGGTAGGTGTTCTCGGGCCAAGATTAAAGAAAATTAATGCCAACATGTAGTTATTGAGTCTAGGATCATTTGCACTTGATTTGCCCAATTTCATGGAGTATTCATCGTGTATTGGTGATTTTCCCGAAATCTGCGCCGTTAGGGCTTTTCTCGTTCGTCATATTGTGCACACGATTCAAGACCAAATTTGACTAAACTTTATTCATGAAAGTTCTCCTATTTGAAGTCACGATCATCTTCTATGTTGGACATTTTGTCCAAAGGTTTTGGTTAGAGAGTTAGGAGCATGATAAGAGAGTCTTTGTTTTAAACTGTGATTTTGGGTTTTTCTTGATTTCTGTTCTTCACATGTTTTCTCAGATTCAACCTAATTCGATCAAACCCTCAACATCAAAAGTCTTCTACTAGTTGTCTTCTTCATCTTTCATGTTGAACATTTTGTCCAAATGTCAATCTTTAGAGAGTTATAAGGATTTGAAGTGAACCGCTGCATGGCATGTGTTTTCGGGTCTCACATGACCCTTAAGTCTTGTTCTGGAAGGGCCACTAGTGTCGACACTGCCTATGCCAGTGTTGACCTGCTGTCCCAAAACAGCCCAGATAGTGTTCTGGGAAGGCATCTAGTGTCGACACAGCCTCATCTTGTGTCGACACACTGTCCCAGTTTGACCCAGAAAGTTCTGGGAAGTGATCTAGTGTCGACACAGCCTCATCTTGTGTCGACACACTGTCCCACATTGGCCAGAAGTTTTTCTGGAATCTGTCTCTAGTGTCGACACCACCTGGACTAGTGTCGACACTACTGACCTTTTTGCCTTATTTTTGATGCACTGTGTCGACACTACCTGAACTAGTGTCGACACTACCTGACCAGTTTTGCCGTTTTGTCTTGGGTTTAGAGCATTGTGTCGACACCACCTGATCTAGTGTCGACACTACCCTTACAAGATTTTTGTATAATTTGGGTCTAATCATTTCATGATGTCTTCAAGCATGTACATGATGTTATATAGTATGCATGGACTTAAATAAATCAAACCATTAAAATAAATGGTAATGATATGAATATGATTCTAATGTGTAAATTTGAATGTTCTTATGATCCTTAGATTATCTTGTGATCTTGCTTATTGTCAATTGATAAGATAAGAATATGTTATGAATATGGGGATGAATACATGATTAGTAAGGACATGTTAGTGGTGATTTGCATATGAGTTTCATGGTTTCATGTTTTCCGGTGTTCAATGGATTAGTTGTCATATTCATACATGTTAGGAAAGTACATGTTCTACATGTGATCTGTCTTTAGAAACACCATCTTGTCAAGACATTAATGAATTATGAAATATAAGATACGACGTTATCCTGCCTTGTTCTTTTGAGCTGTTTGTCATTCCTTGACTCTGTGAGTGATCATGTTCTTTTACTATGAGCTTGTCATTGAAACTCTGTGGCCATAATATGAATATGTTTGTTCGGCACATCGTGGGACTCGGTCCAAAACTTGATATAATGCCTGTGCAATAGGGCCCTGTCCGGTCCTGGGGAAGAGCGCCCCAACGTACTTGTTAACCGAGGGAGTATGGACTCTTGGTGCTTGGCATAGCACACCTGACTTGCAAGATTGTGAAACGTGCCTCCTGTTGACTTGATAAGTTTGACTTGACATGACATGATAAGTTTATTCTTGTGAATACATGAACTCTGTTTGAATATGGCCAATCTCTTCTGACATGATTTTAAATCTTGAATTATCTGTCCATTGTATATGGAACTCGGACAATTGATCCGATATGATATTCGTTCTATTTTGCTATTCAACTTGTTAGAAAAGCATGCATTGTCAGCATACTCATAAGCATATCTGCCTATATAAAATGTTAATCATGTATACTAGTGCCCGCACGTGATTGAGATATAAATCCTACTGAGCTAGTTTGCTCACCCCTATCATCCTGCCCTTTTTCAGGTAGTGATGAAGAACCCGTGGAGTCGGATGGGACTGGGCAAGAGTGACGAGCACCCGTCCTATAATAGATGACAGTTTAAAGATAGAAATTTGAGTAGTCTATGTAATAGTGAAACTTTGTGGAAGTTATTGAATGATGGATCCTTTGGTTATTCTTCTTATGTGAGGTTGTATCTAGTTGAATGAAATGAATTAAAGTATACTAATGATGACCATATTATAGTCTTGAATGTGTCATTATATTTGTCTGTGACTCTGCACTATTCAATTGTGATACGCCGGTTTGTATCGTTCACGTCCCCCGGTATTTATTCCGCTGCTAAATATTCGGGGCGTGACAACCCAGATTTTGAACCTTGTGTGCTCTGTCGACAGGCTCAAACCATCTGTCGACAGCCAGACATAGTTTCTGATCTCCCCGAACTCAATATCTTCTGTCTGTGTGCATCTGTCGACAGCCAACACCCATCTGTCGACAGCCATGATCTGTCTGAACCTCGAATTCTCCAGCTGTGTACATCTGTCAACAGGCTCCCACCAGTTGTCGACAGATACACATTTCCCAAGCAATTCCTTATTCTTTCTCAACATCCTTTATGAGCATGTTCATCCCTTTGATGTAAGGTGCAACTTGGGTATTTACGTGTGTTTTAATCTTTCATCTCCACATAATATTAAAGATATTGTCTCAATCACAATGATTTTGACATACTATTCTTGTATGAGTCTAGGTTGTATCATTCGGAGTACATTGGACAAATCTAATGGGTCTAACCTAACTCACTGAATAACTCCCTTGTGCAAAAAACATTCTTCTCAAGTGACTTGATAAGTCCTATGGTCATTGAATTTTATGTCTTGCAATGAGTGTTAACATAAATACTCTTTGACCTTGATTTTCAATAAAAAAAAAAAATGGAGAACAACTACCTATTTCTAACCATAAAAAATGTGTACCAAAACATAATCACGGGAAAAAGGCAGAGCAATGGTGTGTTGTGCTGAGTAACCGGGGACATAGGCATCACAAATGTCTGTCTTCGCGTCAAAAAGCTTACTCATTATCTCTGTAAAATGGTATGATGGTCACTTCCACTGAGTAACTGGGGGTATAGGCATTCCTCATGTCTATCCTCACGTCAAAAGGTGTTAGTGATCCTAATTACCACTTTTCCCATTGAATTTCCCTCGGAACAATTCAAAGTTGAAATAGTGTGCAGCCTCCAAATGTTGATTAATCAGGGGTTCTTTGATGTTTATGGTTACCTACACATGTAGACATCTTTTTCATAAACCATCTGACCATCACACACTAGGAACTATGTTTTTCTACAATGTTTTTTATGCAAAGGGGTTATCTTATTTTCATAAGCTTTGGTACGATGTCTTCTTAATGTTCCAACTTGAGACTCCTAGAGTATTATTTTTAAACCATTGAAGATTTTGACTTGTCTTAATATTAGTGGGTATGACAGTTTAAAATGTGTGTATACCTATTTTCCACCTTATCTCCACTTTGGATGCTCATTGCCCAAATTTTTTTGACAAAATACCAATCTGGCATAGTTCATGAGTGCGCCTGTCGATAGATACCTCTTCATCTGTCGACAGCCGGCGGCCTTGCCTTTTTGGAAGCCCATTGGGCACACCGTTTTAGGCCGGATTTGGTGGGCCCCTTTCCGTTTCAAACTCTTCCCTAAACTCTTCAAAAGGGAACTCACACCCTCTCCTTCCTTTCCCACTACCAAAACACCCTCCTCCTTCCTTCTATACCCCAACCCTTCCTCTCCAGGGCGCCAGAACTAGCTTTCGGCCCTCCTGGTTCCTCCTCCCTCCTCGTGTCACCTTCTCTTTTCAGAGCCCTTCTCTGCTCCGACCCTGTCTTTCTCATGGCTCCCAAGGGTAAACGGGACGTCTCCCGTCGCCATCCCACTTCCTATGAAGCAGGAGAAGGCTCCCAGGCTCCCTTTGAGCGCCGCACTAAGCATCACGATGATCGGTTGCCCGAGCTCGTTGTTCCTCCTCGTCTGCGGCTCACCATGGTTAAGGGATCCTTTAGAAAATTCGTGCAGCCTCGTTACGTTGATTTCAAGTCCTTGGAGGACATGTTCCCCAATCTCCAACCCCTATTTGACACCCAGGGCTGGACGGTCTTTCTCTATTCTCACATGAAATACTCTCCTACTGCCGTCACAGAGTTTTTCAACAATCTTGGCCTGTCTGGGAATGGGGATCTCTACACCTCTGTCAAAGGTACTCCTTTCAAGCTACCTCCAACCTCATCAGCACTGCACTTCAAATTCCTAACTCTGGGGCTGATGTGATTCTCAGCCACCCTTATGCATCTGAATACTATCATCTCATCACCCTCCAACCTTATGATGCAACTAAGAAAATTGTCAAATTGAATGCAAAACAATGTACCAAATTCCAGAGTAAAATCTCAAGAAACTCAAGTTAAACAAGTGCCTGTCGACAGCCAAGCACAGGGAGACAAGACAAAGTTCAGGACAATAGTACCTGTCGACAGATCCAGATCGCCTGTCGACAACTACACACAGGAAACTATTTCCCGGAAGACCAGTGTTCTGGATTTTGCAAACCTATTAGCACATGTCGACAGATGCATAGGCTGCTGTCGACAGACGAAGAGAAACCTCAAGATCCGAGATTTGGATATGTTTCTTATTTGGGTGATTCGCTTTACCACGTCTTACCATACTTGAACACCCATATATAAGGAACATCTAGAGGTATTTTTGCACAAGAGAAGACACCATACCAAACCCTAATCAAAAACCAAGAGAGAGAGCTTCTCCCTGCTGCTCTGCTTCAACCTTCCGTCTAGGAAAAGAAAGAACCATCTTCCGAACGGAATTGAAGCTGGTTTGTCCATCTCTCAAGCTTCTCCATCAACTGATACCTGTCAAGATGGAGCTTTAAGTTCATCTGGACGACCATCTTGAAGAGTTCCATCTCATGATTTGATTCTACAACTCTGAACTCTTCTCTGCTTCTACTTTTTCATACTCTGTGCATGTGACAGTGGGTCAAGCGTCTCTTGTGCTTGATCTACGTGTGTGGTGTTGTTCTGATCGTGTGTTTACATCAGACAACGTGGTTTGTGTGTGTTGTTGTGTTTGAAATCGCTCATAAGTAATCGTTCTGCGTGTGTGTCTGGACGGTGGACGTAGGATACACAAGTTGTGTACTCCGAACCACCTTACATCCTCGTGTCCTATGGTTTGCACGTTTTCATGATAGATGATTGGTAGGCACATTGATTCTACACATGCTAGATAGGTTGTTCATGTTTTATTCACAACAAACACACACTCAGCAATTCGAATTCAAATTAAATTCCTTTGAAATTTTGATAAGTCTGTGTTTCCATCGAAAAGAAGGCAATAGTGTTTCCAGTTTCCAGTAATCTATTCAACCCCCCCTTCTAGATTACCATATTGGATAATTTCGTGCATCTTTCACTCACTGTACCAACGTCCCACAAGTAGTCACGGCAGTGCGACCTCTTCGTCTTCAGGCTCGGGCAGTTCGGGCAGTTCCGATCTACGCTCGAAGTTCAGGCAGATGACTACTCGCGGGGGTGGACGGAGTCGGCAGCAAAAACGTCAGTCGAGGTTTGCGGATTAGTCAGTCCAGCAGGGAGCTGAGCAGGGTAGGCAGGAGGCAGTCTGTTACACTTGTGGTTTGCCGGGCCACTTCAGGAGGGATTACCCGATGGGGCAAGTCCAGCAGCCGCAGCAGCCAGCGCAGTACACACAGCAGCTACCGCGGTACCAGTTCTCTCCCCAGTAGCAGGCACCTCGTCAGCAGTAGTAGGGGCAGTATCATTTACAACCTCAACAGTTTCAGCAGCATCAGCAGCCTCAGCAGTTCCAGCCATACCCGTAGCAACAATAGTTTCCACAGCACCAGCAGGCGTCGCAGCAGCAGCAGCCCCAGCAGGCGCCGTAGCGTGGGCGTGGACGTGGTCGTGTGATGGCTCTTACTAGGGAGCAGGCTGAGGCGTCAAACTGGTTATTGGTAATTTGCCTATCCTTGGTAGAGCTGCTCGTGTTTTGGTTGATCTCGGTGCTTCCCTTTGTTTTGCTTCCGAGGAGTTTTACGAGTCTCTGGTTCGTCACACCCCTGAGAGGCAGTGTGATGTGATGGTCGATCTTCCGTCCAGTGATTACTTGCGTTCTTTCGGTTACCTGGAGGGCATCACAGTTGAGGTCCAGAGACACCAGTTGTCGGCCAGGTTGTACGCATTGCAACTTCGTGACTTTGACGTCATCCTGGGCATGGACTGGCTGGAGGCTCACTCATCTGTGGTGGATTGTCAGCGGAAGACCGTTCGGTTTGAGATACCTGTAGCACCTGTTCTCTGCTTCTGAGGTATCCGGTCTACCCATCGACCTTTTATTTCCTTATGTAGAGCTCATCGTTTGATCCGTGATGGTTGTGTAGCATATCTTGCTTCTGTTTGTTCCTTAGAGCCTAGCGGGTCATCGGTATTTGATGTGCCTATTGTTTGTGAGTTCTCTGATGTTTTTCCGGAGGACCTACCTGGGTTACCGCCTGAGCGGGAGGTAGAGTTCTCCATTGAGGTTTTGCCTGGTACGATGCCTTTGTCTAAGGCACCTTACCAGATGTCTCCGGCTGAGTTGCGTGAGCTGAAGCGCCAGTTGCAGGAGTTGCTTGAGCTGGGTTTCATTCGTCCGAGTTGTTCACCGTGGGGAGCGCCAGTGCTGTTCGTGAGGAAGAAGGATGGCAGCTTGAGATTGTGCATCGATTATAGGCAGCTGAACAGGTAACAGTGAAGAACAAGTATCCGTTGCCGAGGATCGATGACTTGTTTGACCAGTTGTAGTCAGCCAAGGTGTTCTCGAAGATTGACTTGAGATTGGGCTACTACCAGTTGAGGATCAAAGAGTCTGATATTGGCATGACAGCCTTCCGTACGAGGTACGGTCACTTTAAGTTTGTCGTGATGCCGTTTGGGCTCACGAATGCACCAGCAACTTTTATGGATTTGATGCATAGGGTGTTCAGTGAGTACCTGGGCAGGTTTGTGGTCATCTTCGTAGATAACATTCTGGTCTACTCGGCTTCTGAGGAGGAGCACGAGGAGCATCTGAGGATCGTGCTAGAGACATTGCGGAGTCACCAACTTTATGCCAAGTTCGACAAGTGCGAATTTTGGCTGAGGGAGGTGCACATTCTCGGGCACGTGATCTCAGGTTCTGGTGTGGCAGTGGACCCTGCCAAGGTTGAGGCAGTGTTGTCCTAGGAGCAGCCCACTTCAGTGTCAGAGGTTCGCAGCTTTCTAGGTTTGGCAGGCTATTACCGGAGGTTCATCCAGGATTTTTCCAGGATTGCAGAGCCGTTGACCAGATTGACCAGACTTGAGTCTAGATTTGTTTGGACTGAGGACTGCGAGCGGAGTTTCCAAGAGCTGAAGACGAGATTGACTTCAGCACCAGTGTTGGTCTTGCAGTCAGGTAGCAGAGGTTTTGTGGTCTACACTGACGCGTCGAGGTCAAGTTTGGGTGTAGTGCTGATGCAGCATGGTGGGGTCGTCGCCTATGCTTCTCGGCAGTTGAAAAAACATGAGGAGAACTACCCTACCCACGACTTGGAGTTAGCAGCAGTGGTGTTCACTCTGAAGTTGTGGAGGCACTATTTGTATGGCGAGGCGTTCGAGATCTTCACCGACCATCAGAGTTTGCAGTATATTTTCTCTCAAAAGGATTTGAACTTGAGGCAGCCAGATGGATAGAGTACCTGAAGGACTACGATCTTACCCTCTCCTATCACCGGGGAAGGGCTAACATCGTAGTAGATGCTTCGAGCAGGCGTGTTCGCTTGAGTTCGTTGATGTTCAGAGAGTGGAGGCTGTTTGAGGACTTGTCTCAGGGAGTTTTCTACCCTTCGAGGTGCAGAGACCGTGCAATGATGACCAGTTTGTCAGTTCGTCCGTCAGTGTACCGTCAGGTGTTGGAGGCACAGCAGGCAGACTCAAAGTTGGCAGATATTTTACAGATGCCAGATGTCAAGCTGGACGAGGACAGTGATGTCAAGTTCAGAGGCAGATTGTACATTCCCTGTGATGCGCGCTAGGCGCTATTGTCAGAGGCACACCGGTCGAGGTATGCTGCTCATCCTGGTTCCACCAAGATGTATCATAACCTGAGGAGGTTCTTCTGGTGGCCAGGGATGAAGAGAGGCATGGCAGAGTTTGTCGCTCGGTGCCTTACATGTCAGTAGGTGAAGGCTGAGCATCAGTGTCCTGGTGGTGAGCTGTAGTTGTTGCCCATTCTCGAGTGGAAGTGGGACGACATCACCATGGACTTTGTAGGTGGTTTGCCCCGTACTCCGCAGAGGCATGATGGCATTTGGGTGATCGTGGATCGGTTGACCAAGTCAACGCACTTCCTTCCAGTTAGGATGTCTTGGTCAGTGGATAGGCTCGCCAGACTGTATGTGGACCGAGTTGTTCCATTGCACAGAACCCCAGTTTTGATTGTTTCTGACAGAGATCCGAGGTTCACTTCTAGGTTTTGCCGCAGTTTGTAGAGAGCTCTTGGTACAGAGTTGAGGTTGAGTTCAGGGTATCACCCACAGTCAGATGGGTAGTTAGAGAGGACTATTCAGACTTTGGAGGATATGCTTAGAGCATGCTGTTTGGACTGGAGTGGAACCTGGGTGTAGACACCGATTCTGGCCCATAAGTCGAACCACATTTCTTGTTATCTTGATGAGCCCCAAGTTGGTCATTCACCTTGAGCCCACCATTAGCCTTGCTTTGAGCCCATTAAGAACCAATTTCATGATATCCGTCCATTATCCTTTTAAAAGAGTCCATGTGCCTCAAGTCCCCATTATTCTCCCATTTTATTGATCCATTTTTGAGAATATTCGATTTTCCTTAACGCGACGGGTCGGGGCGCCGCGTTATCCTTGTCGCGCCCCTCATGGCCATCGCGACTATCCTGTCGCGCCCCTGCGACCCGTCGCGACTACAGCCGCATACACAGGCCTCCGCAACCACCTCCTATTTATCCTCCTTTGGCCTTATCTTCATCCTATGTAACCTCCCAACTCCCCTAAGTGCAGTTTGAGGTTCCAGGACCCTTAGAAACCTCCCTAGGACTCTCCTATGTGGATTTACATGCATTTATCATCTTATTTTTGCCATTATCTCCTATGGATGGGATATTCTCTCTCCTATCCTATATAAGCAAGGCCTCTCCTTCAGAGGAAGAGAGAGCCCCTTTTTACCACGAAGTGCTGCCGAATTCTCTCCAGCCAGCCACTTAGCCCGTATCTCTCCCTTTCCCTCTCATTTCTACCTATCCTCTTCATCAAGCTATGTTTATCTCTTCATCCATGGAGCTTGGTGCGTGAGGAGGGCAATTTCCATTTTGTCTGAGGCTTCTCCAGCACTCAAGGACAGCACACAACAGCCAGAGAGTCGCCCTATTTGGGGCTCCTTCTTCCCCTCCTTCTTCATTTCCCTTTTCATGCATTTTATTTGCTTTCTTAGATATGAGCATATTCCATTTTCCTCCCACGTTTCCCATACACCCAAGGGGTTAAAAACCAACCCCAGGTTCGTTCCCCCCATGCTCCCATCTTTCTTCTCTTTTGTGGATAGATTCTACACTTAATATGTTCTAACAGGGTTTTATTTGTTATTTTCTTTGTATTGGCAGGCATCCAAGCATCATTCTACGAGGAGCTCTTGTCCCCTGGCCGACCGGAGGACGGGAAGAAGGTCCAGCCACATTTCTCTCGCACTGAAGAGAACGCGGCCTAGGAGGGCGTCGTGACAACGCTAATGCGCTCTGTTTGGGCGTCACGACATCAGTTCCATCGCGACGGGCTTCCCCGTCGCGACAAAGGTCAGGTCCTCGTTCTCCTTCCTTTTCCTAGCGTAGTTAGCCTATCTATTTCTCTATTCTAGCAACTATCTAGGTGGCGATCACACCCTCCATATTTCCATGCCCCTTAGTTAATTTTAAAATGTGTTTCGAGGGGTGCACAACCCCGTGATTACACCTTTTGGCGATCACGGTGGGACCTTCAGTGCTAGCCTCGTTGTTTGTTGCTTGCCTGCCTGCCATCATCATTTATTTTACTACTTTGTAGAGCCCTGTTAGGTATTTCTATGTTGTTTTTGTGTTTCTGCGCTCTGTCATTAACGCGGCGTGTCGTGGCACCACGATCTAAACGCGTCCAAAGTGGCCGATGCGACTGCAGGTACGCGTTCTTCCCCCTCTCCGTGCACTGTCCCTTCACTGTGGGTGCATCCATGTTTTCTCCATGTCGTCCTGTCATGTATATTCGCGTTTGTATATGTTAAAATCCTGCTAGGGTACGGATTTTCATTTTATTCTTTACTGTTTGATTTTGGATTGGTCGCGGTTGATCGTGTGGTCGCGACATCGTCGCGTCCTAGTTGGACGTCACGTCTACAGGTACACATTGTTTGTTACTGTTTCTAATCTATGCGTCGGTTTCTGTGTGTCTAATGAGTCTTACTATGTTGTTTAGTTTATTCCATGATTGTATTTCGCCCTAGGGTAGTCTGTTTGCCATTTTTTGCGTGTGACTGTGGGTTTCTGCGCTCAGTTATGATCGCGGCCGCATTGGCGGTCGCGATATGGTCGCGACGGATATGGTCGTCGCGACATCAGTCGAGACCTACCAGTTGCTGTTTGTTAGCATAGGTTAGACATTGCATGCACCTCGGTGCACTTAGGCTCATGCATACACTTCTTATCCGTGCTGATTAGGTTTTCCCTCCTTGGTTGAGTAGACCCTCTCACCTGCGAGCACTCGTGGGCTGGCCAGGGCCGCCTACCGAGGACCTCCGTAAGTCCCCGTGGCCGTACGCACGTTGCGGTTCACCGGGCTGGTTGTACCCATTGTACCCCTAGTTCAGGCCATCCCACACGTGAGTTTGTGTTCCCCTTAGTCACCGGAGTACTTGAGTTCATACCCATTAGGGTCCTTCTTTAGCCGAGTGTAAGTCAATTAAATCAATCCATTAAAAGGCTAAGTGATAACCCTAAAACCCTGACGCATATCATGTTAACTTGGGTGTTTGCTTGAGAACTTCTTTTCTCATCCCCTTCTTGTGTGTTTGTACCTGTTGTTGTACCCCTTATTTGTATTTTAGTATATCCTTTTAATTCCCCTACTTCTCATTCTCCTATGGCTCCTTTCCACTTCACCTATCCTCCAACCTCCCCTCCTCATGTAGACCCCTTGTCTCAGGAATCTATTCCAAATTCGGCCCAGTCCAAGGCCCATTGGGCCGGTGAGAGTGCCCATCCTCAATCTGTTCAGTCACCATCCTCTTCTAATGAGGCCACTAAATTGGAGCGCCTCCTACTTGAAATGGGCCTTGACCAGGCCCGCGAATTGTTGTCCACCTTTGCTCTACGGATTTCTTCTGGGACGGGCCCAATAGGCCCACATGATCCTTCTCATGCTAAATCTCCTCACATTGTCACTTCTAGATTGGGCCACTCTTCTGTTCAGCCCACATCATTGCGATTGACCCATTATGCTCATTCTGGTCCGGACCTTGACTCTCAATTACGCTCTCATGCCCAAGCTGGCCCTCGCTATCCACAATCCACCTCGGCTCAAGACTTCCAATCTGAGTTTGAGTCCATGAAGCGAGAGCTTAGTGACTTGCGGAGGCAACTAAATCCCAAACCCTCCTTCAATAACACATTTCCTGATTTCCATGGTCTCCGGATCCCTCCACTTTCTCAGCTCCCTGTTTATCGCAAATATAGTGGAGTTGGAGACCGTTACATCTATCTGAAGGAGTTCCTCTATGACTCGGTGTCCTACCAACATGATCGCCGCTTATTAGCTTACCTTTTCAGGCGGTCGCTGGATGGTGTAGATACCTGTTTCTGGCCTACAAGTTGAACCGTATTTCTTGTTATCTTATTGAGCCCCAAGTTGGTCGTTCACCTTGAGCCCACCATTAGCCTTGCTTTGAGCCCATCAAAAGCCCAATTTTCATGATATCCCGTCCATTATCCTTTTAAAAGAGTCCATGTGTCTTAAATGCCCAGTATTCTCTCATATGATTGGCCAATAATTCGAGAATAATCATTTTTCTTAACGCGACGGGTCGAGGCGCTGCGTTAACCTTGTCGCGCCCCCCATAGCCATCGCGACAGCCCATGCATATCCATGCACGTGGCCTCTCTGTCGTGCCCTCCCTGGCCGTCGTGTTCATCTCTGTCGCGCCCCTACGACCCGTCGCGACTACAGCCGCGTACGCCAGCCTCCGCAACCACCTCCTACTTATCCTCTTGTGGCTTTATCTCTATCCCATGCAACCTCCCAACCCTCCTAGCCTTGGTTTGGGGTTGTGGGACACCTTAGGGCCTCCTTAGGACTCTCACCCATGGATTTAATATGAATTTATTTCTCATTTTGGGTAAGGCTCACTTAAAAACGAGATTTTCTCTCTCCTATCTTATAAAAGCAAGGCCTCTCCTTCAGAGTAGGGGGAGCCCCATTCTCACCACGAAGTGCTACCAAAATTTCCTCTGATCTGGACTTAGCCCGCATCTCTCCCATTTCCCTCCATTTCCTCACATTTCCTTCACTAAGCCATGCATACTTCTTCATCCTTGGAGCTTGGTGCTTGAGGAGGGTGACTCCTACATTCTTTGGAGCTTCTACAGCGTTTGTGGACGTCGTTCAACGCCAGGGAGGCGCCCCATACGGGGCTCTTTCTTCCCTCTCCTTCATCTTACTTTTCATGCATGCATGTTATTTCTTTCTAAATAGGTTGCATCCCTTTTTCCTCCCACATTTTCCTACCACCCTAGGGGTTTAAAAAACCACCCCCAGGTCCGTTCCCTCCATGCTTCACCTTTCTTTTTTCATTTTTGAGTAGATTCTACGTTTAAGTTTGTTCTAACAGGGTTTTTCTTGTTGTTTTCTTCATTTTGGCAGGCACACAAGCGAACCTCAACGAGCGGCTCTTGTTCTCTGGCCGGCCGGAGGACAGGAAGAAGGTCCAGCCACATTTCTCCCACACTGCAGAGAACGCAGCTGGCTTGGGCGTCGCGACAGCGAGACGCGCCCTTGTGGGGCGTCGCGACATCAGGCCCATCGCGACGGGTCCCGTCGCGATCTCAGTAAGTCCACCGTTCTCATTTCCTTTTTCCTAACGTAGTTAGCCTATTTAATTCCCATTAGTGGCAGCTATCTAGGTGGCGATCACATTCCTTATTTCCATACTTTTAGATTGAACATCTTGTTGTGTGTTTTGGGGGTGCACATTCCCCGTGATTACAGACGGGCCCGCTCTAGAGTGGTTTTATTCCTTGCCTCCCAATGAAGTTGAAGATTTTGAAGTGTTCAATGTCAAATTCATACAACAATATCAAGGCTGGGCCGGGCCCAAGTATTTAATGGCCGATCTGGTGGCTGAGCAGATGAAGCCTGATGAAGAATTTGCAACTTATGCTGACCGGTGGCGTCAAATGTCCACACATGCCCAAATGCACCTCCCAGAGGAGGATAAAATCAAGCTCATTATTGCCAATGCAACACCCATGTACCACCACATCTTGGCTATGAACAACATCACGTCCATGCAACAATTATACAGCCATGCTCGCTTTGTCAAGACCCAACTCGGTGACTCTCCCGTGCCATCCTTGTTTGAGGCCCAACAACCCAGTAACACATTTCAAGGGCCCACTTATGAGGGAGTCCAAACCCAGGCCCAAGTTGATGTTATCCACCGTACCACTCCTACCCATTCCGCTGACCATTATTCATCCTCACCACTTCCACCAAGCCAAATCGCACACTTCCATAAGAACAACCCCCTTGCCCGTGCCGCCGCACCACACCTCACCATCACAACGTCCACTTGGCCCAAAGCGAGCCCATTATCATCAATTGCCGGAGTCCTCTCTGATGTCTTCACAGCCTGATGTCTATCAATGCATTGAAACTCCCTCCAAAAAGCCAAGCTGGGACCTGACAGTGGACCAATCATAATATTGCCCATATCATCGCCATCCAGGCATACAGTTGCGAACTGCTGCGAATTTCGAGATGTGATCTATGATCTAGAGCACAAGATAGATTGGGCTGAAATGCACAGACTCATCCTGCATTGTCAAGACAAGAGTAGAACACAAGGCCAGGGGCAACAGTCCTCTCCATCACAGGCAGCAAAACAACCGCCCAAGCAACCGGTAGCACAGTCAAGACAACAAGCCCAAGCATCGAGGCAGTCGTCATCGCCAAAGGCTGAAGGCCAGAGGCATTTCTTTACTTACCCTCCAAGAGCATCATCCGCTCCATCACAACCTCAACAACCCCCTCCACCAACCCTTGCTCAGGCTATCCCCACCACACCTACCCTTGACACCGCATCGCACCCTGATGACAAGCTGTCGGCTCGACGTATTGGTCGGTGCGCCGTTGGGTCTTCTCCCCAATGCCACAAACCATTGATCCCTCACCTCCCGCAGACCCTCCATCCTTACCCCTCACTACGATCTCCATCTGTAATACCCCAGAATTTTATTAATTAAAAATTTTAAATAAATTGGAAATTTTGTCAATTAATAAAATTAAACTAGATAAATGATACACATCATTTCACATGCGTAAAAACGTATATAAATTTTTGTAAAAATAAAAGTTGTACTTAAATAATATTTCCTAATGACCATTAAGAAGTTTGGGCATAGAAAAATAATCCGGACCGAGTTTTAGAATTTAGGTGACTTATTATTGTAATTAAAGAATAATTCAGAAAACCCATTATTAAATGAGCTAAGTGGATTAAATTAAAAAAATCAAATAATGGGTGGACATTAACAATATGTATTGATAATCCATCATGAGAAATTGGATCAATGGACCTCTCATGGCCATGAATAAATTCAAATGAGAAAATGTAATAAAAATCCAAAACACAGCTAAAGGGATATTCAATGAAAAGAGCATTAAATAAAAACCCATTAAATGGAAAAGAGTAATGGGCTTTGCTTAATGGATTCTCTAGAACTTATTGGGTAAAAATATGAATTTACAAATAGTAAATAAAAGAAAATACCCTAAATTCGGAGTTTAATTATATCATAATTGGAAAGGGGTTATTAAAGCAATAAAAGTGGCAATTAGAGTTGGAATAGGATTCCTAAACCTACCCCATATAGTCTAGCACGAATTTAGATACTATCATAACCCAATTAGAGATTGGAAGTAAGAGAGGAAAGGTGGAGTTAGGAAATCTCAGAATTTAGAGGAAGTTGGGTAGAAGTAGGAATAAGAACTTTTGTTTACATAAATACATCTCATAAACCCTCTTGGCCGACCCTAACTCGTTGCCAAAGGTTGTTGGACGTGGAGAAGAGGCCAAGGAGGAGAAGATCTCGTGGGAAGAAGGAGTTCTTGGAGCTTCTTCCTCGTTCTTGGAGTTCTAAGCCCTAGAAGATAAATCGAGTCAAAGGTAGGCATTCTCACAAGAAAAACCAAATCAAATCCGTCTATAGGTAGTTCCAATCACCAGGAACAAAAGCCCTCTTGTTTCATAATTTTTCATTGAGCCAATCTTTTGTTCTTAATTTTAGAAGTTCTGCAAACATGATAACCCGAGTCATCATGTTTGAATCATATCTCTATGAATACTTGATCCCATGCTACGAAATTCTTACTGTAGATACTTCATGTTGTTAGGGCTTTTGCTCCTAAAAGCCCTAAATTTCATCGAGCATGCTGATCGAATTTAATCAATCTTTCTCTCTGTGTCATGTTCTGAATAACTCATTCTTGCTCATGTTCAAACCCTATATGAACCATGCTCTCTCTCTGATTCCGATTTACTGGAAGTGCCCTTACATGTCTACTTTAATTTGCAACTTGTTTCGTGATTTTTCATCGACTATGTAATTAGTTATGATTTTTCAAAGTACCTTGTGTCCAAATAAGTCAAGTTGGCACGCAATCCGATGTAGAACATTGTTCCCGCTCGAACTTAGGTGAAGTACCTGAGAACGCGACAGCTCGACACGTCGCGTTCTCAGAGCCGTCGCGACCAACATCTTGTCGCGTTCTGAACGCGACAGGACACCCCATCGCCTTCTGGCCGCCTGAGCAGACAGCCCTGTCGCGACCCGTACAGGACCCTGTCGCGTTCCATCATGACCCTGTCGCGACCCTTACATGGGTACGTCGCATTCACAGGATTTTGCATGAAAACCCATAAAAATTGTTACTCTTACTTTCAAAAATATTCTTCCGCCTATTTAACAGTCATATACGCAGTAAAAACACCTGTTTTAAAATGGAGCTTTATTGAATGCTTTAAAACATATTCACGACTTCTTTTCTATCTATGATCTCTCTTACACATGCACACACATGAACATCCATATATGGCTGAAATCTGACATAAATATCTCTTAATGTATCTGGTAATTTATTGCAATAAAGTATATTAATTGCCCTATTTTAAAGGACTTGTATTCGTTTCTTGCGTTGTTTATATACCGATATCGACGCTCCACTATTCTAGAATTCCTCTAGAACGTCGAGCACCTGTTTTATATACACACTTACTTGGCTTGTGGTGAACTTTCCGTCGGATATTCCTTCGCCGGACTAGTGAACCCTTGCACAAGGCCTTCGTAAGTCTCCTCTGATCATGGATTCCCACATGGTCGACGAGCCGGTTGTACCCTAACACCCATTACACCTTTAGGGATCGATATGATCCAAACGGCTATTAGAAGTTCGCTCTTACCTTGAATCACGACGGACCTCTGGACTTGTGCACAACATGGCCAGCGGGAAGACCGTGAATTCCACCTGACTGCCAATACGACGTGCGGGTGTTGTGCAACTGTTACTATCGCCTGGTTACTCGACGTATTACGTGCAATGTCCACTAGCTCTCATCTACACTCTACTCGCTCATCTATTCACATTCACTCTACTATCTCGTCTATTATTCTAGTGCTCTTATCTATTTCTTGGTACTCTCAATTGGCCATTAATTGATTGTCTAAAGATAAATATATAATCAATGCCAGCGCAATAGGGCCCGATCAAGTTCTGGGGGGAGCGCCTGAAAGTGCCATTTGCCCGCGGGAGTTAAATGATCAGGATGTCGGCATTACATCCAAGTGCCATACTATCAAGATTAATCTAAGACAATCAACACAAAGTGCTATATTCTCTCGTTGTCTTTTGACAAACAAGTGCTATACTCTCTCTCGGCTATCTTCGGATAACCAAAGTACAATTACTATCTCGATTGACGAAAGTTAATCAAAAGTGCCAGACTATTTCGATTGATAAGAAAATCAATCAAAGTGCAATTTACTCTCTATATGGCCAACTACTTTTTCTCTCCTTGCTATGCATGTGTCGTGCTATTTGCTTGACGTTGACGTTATTTTCTATCGTGTCGTTGTTGCTTTCTATCATGACTTGATCTTATTCATTGTGCTATACTTGATTCATCTGCTATTTGAACCATGTTACTCGTGCTCTTACTTTCTCGACTTTACATAACTCTCTCTATCTTTAATTGCTCTGCCATTTAATGCATTAATTATTTAAAGCCTGCTTGAGCCTGAGATTTAAGTCCTACTGGGCGTTATCGCTCACCCTTCGTTATTTGTTATTGTGTCTCAGGTAAGTCAGACTTTGACGTCACACACACCAATGAGACAGGACCCGAGTGATGAGCGACCTGGAGTCAACTCATGAAGTTACCTTAGTACCCTGGAGTCTAGTAGTTATTGCTTTAGATTTCTTTTTGATGTAATGATGTCTTTGAGCCCTATGTATTGGCTCCGAATTAGTGGTTGTAATAGTCTTAGTGGAATTTCAATGAAATGAAGAGTTTATTCAATTTATTGTTCCATAGATGCTCTGAATTATTCAACTGTTGTACATTTTCTCTACTATGTACTTGGTTCACGTTCTCGCCGATTTATTCCGCTGCTAAATTGGCGGGACGTGACACCATCCCACCACCACTTTCACCTGAGCAAGCCGTTACCACCACACCAAGGCTCGAGCAAGCTCCACTCACCTCTGATCCAGAGCAAGAGTCCCCCACTCCTAAGCTTAAGGCTGATTCAGCCTCCGAGTTGGAAGAAGAGCTCTCTTCACACGAGCCTGTCCTTGCCACCCTCCAATCAACTCACGCTAAACCCTTCTCATCCAACGAACCCCCCATAGCCACCATACATCCCATCACCATAACCACCCAATGGAGCGGGTGTGAACCACCAAGAGCATGCCTCATATCTACTTCCCATGTACAAGAAGGACCAAGTAAAGGTAGCCCAGTCCCAGTCATGCGCGTCGACCATCATAACTACATCAGTCGCTTGCCGGTCTATGTCCTTATCTCAGGCACATTTGGGAAGGGTAAGCCTCCATCTCCTCAGAAAATGGCTGTCAAGAAGAGTTCTCAAGCACTAGTACCAGTCACTTCCAAGCAGGGACGGTAGCTGTTACATTGTTCATTGGAGATGCTACCATTAAGGCCATTATTACCCCTCGTTCGGTTGCACTACAAATGACTGGACAAAGGAAGGGCTTCTCTACAAATATTGTTCTATCTCATACTGCCATCAAGGCCGTCATGAAGTCAATGCTTAAAGGTCAGGCATGGCAACCTCTAATTGAAGCTCTCAACAGTACAAACTCTACATCTCTACTAGAGTCTTCACTCAAGGGGCAAGAGACCAAGCTGCCCAAAATAAGTACACACATGACAGTCATGGCAATTGATGAGAGAGCCCTATGGCTACAGAGGAGAGCGAGGCCATCTGCTGCTTGGGCCCGTTATCTGAGGAGACATACCAAGAAGAAGCAATCACGTTCATCCGTGAGAGCAAATCAGTTGCGGCATGCAAGGGCATCTCCCAAGAAGAAAAAGAGGCTGAGGTCAAGATCAAAGTTCTACAAGAGAAATGTTGATCTCCATGGTTTGGCGTCCCCCGATCTTGATCTCCCAATATTATTCATCCTGGCCAATCTCGTTCGCAGAAGAGGCACCCGATCTCTCGATCTAGGGCTGGTACCACATTCTTCCCCTCCTACTCCTCTAGGGTCTTTGGACCCTCACTTATCTCTTCCACCTGAGCCGCCTGACCATCCTCTGGGTACTCAGGGTATCTTTTCTTCCCCTCCACCTGAGCCTCCCAATCATCTTCTGGGTACTCAGGATTCCCCTCACTTACCTCTTCCTCCTGAGCCACCTGATCACCCTATGGATTCTCAGGGTTTCTTTTCACATCTACCCGAGTCACCTGACCTTCTTCTTGGTGCTCAGTATTCCCCTCTTCCTCTTCCACCCGAGCCTCCTGATTGTAGGACGGGTCCACATTCTCTAGGGACGTCTGATCTTGGTCCTGATTCCCCCCCTTCCACTTCCACTTCTGATCCTCTAGATCCTCCACCCTCTATCCTACAATTCATTCCTCCAATCCCTCCTGATCTCGAACCTGACCCGATTCCTCCTTCACTCCCTACTTGGGGTCCTGACCCTTTCTCTCACTGTTCACGGGGTTTCAGTCCTCACTAACATTCTTCTCCTCCTTTGTAAATCCTTTTGTTAGAGGGTTCTTATCCCTCATATTCTTGTAGAGTCTTGTCTCCCTCTTGTTTGTAATTGAGTTGACTCCAATTCTTGTCATCCCTACCTTTTCCTGTAAATGATCTAATTAAAATCCACCAAAATCAAAGTTTGAAGACTAATGCAGGTTGTTCTTTCAATGCAGGGGTCGCAATGTGCACCAAATAACCAGGTAAATATTTGTTTCAACACAAAGAGCATCAAAGAGAGTCATTTCAGTTCGCAACTAGAGTGGTCAAGTCAGTCTTAGGTTTATTTTACCTCTGCAGCACTCAGGCTAGAGATTGCTCCGCGCTAGGGAACCGACGTTCATTCCCTGTCATTAAAGGTCACCTTAAGCAAGGATCATCACACACTTACATGGCAACCTTAGTCGGCTCCTCTAGCAAACATCGCTGCTACTTAGGCCATACCTAGGAGGTGCAAAAGCTGTTCTCCTCTTCACTCAGTCGAAGTGTAAAGGCAAAAAAAGGCTATTTGGGCGAGGCGATCGACCTAAGCACACCTTGATGAGAGGAAATCTCAAATAGGGACAGTCAATCAGGCCTGCAAAAAGAAAAGCAAAGTCAAAAGAGAGAAGAAGAACAAATGAAAGAAAATCGAGGAATAGGGGCATGGCAAAGAGTGGCAGTACAGTTCCCCGCGAAACGCCCTTGAGCCCGGTCGTATGCATGCCCTAAACAAGAAACATGCACAATAAAGTGACCAAAAGTCCCTCCTCAACAGATTGAATCTCTAAGAGGTATCCCGTGGAAGGAAGCTAAGCCTAACTTGTCTTTTAAAACTTGCACAAGACTTATCCCCAAACTTTCTTCCCTTTCTTCCTATAAGACTCGAGCGTCTCCCGGATATGGCCTTTATAGCGGCACCGCAAGTTAGGGGCAACCAACTACAGGACGCCACCTCCCTAATGCACATCCAATCTTTTGGTGGTCTTTAATGGAAGGGGAATGAATGGGGACCCCTTGCCAGTAGTTTGATCTTGCTTTAGTGCTGTAATAGCAAGTGTGAATACCTTCCATTTCATGTGTTTCTTAGGAAAGACGATGTTGACTTTAGGTATTATTCAAAATTCAAAAAATAAAATAAAAAAAAAATAAAAAAAATAAAAAAAATAAATAAAAATAAAAAAAATTAAAACAAAACAAAACAAATGAAGATAAGCAGCACAACAATGTACTCAACTTCCTTTCTCTCTCTTTCGAATCTCATGCCACACTCATGTCAATCTCAAATCATTCCAACCACAAACATTGGCACATAACATAAAGATTCACTAATAAAGACATCATGTACAAAGATAAGGGGGGGAGGTGGCTCACAAAACTCCTCACTGACCATCGCCACTCTCCCTGCATCCCTCGTGTCTCTCAGGCGGGGGTGGCATCTCACCCCCACCCCTACCACTCCTAGCGCTAGTCTCTCCAGCTAAGTACCTCTCCTCCTCCCCGTTCCTCCGCCGACTGGAGGATCTGGCCAAAAACTGTCTGACAGAGGCGCCACTCGCCCCGCTCGCTCCGGTCTTGCTCTTGCTTCTGCTCTGTGTATGACCTATGTCTGTCACTATGCCTCGAAGCTCTCGGGCCAGGGACTGCTGCACGACCAGCTCGATGCGCAGGCGAGTCAACTTTGCCTGATCTGCTGCTGGCCCCTGCGTGCGTAGCAACACCAACTCCCTCATCAGCTCCTCTATGTTGAACCACTCTATGGTTATCTGTGATCATGGTATTTTGGTGATAACAAAATATATGATGCATGTAGATGACAATAAAATATAGGTACTCATAAATATTTTTGCTTCATCTGTGTTGCATAAATCCCTTTAACAGATGATGAGTCTCATAAATATTTTTGTTTCATCTGTGTCGCATCAATCTCATAGCAAAATGTTGAGTCTCACATTGATGCAATATGGCACACTATAATGATAAAATCGATGTTTAATTCATATACATCGATTTCAGTTTAAGTGCCATAGTAACAAGCGCTATAACGATTTGATCTGATTTCATTTAGTGCTATAACGATTTCTTAAGTGAGCGCATCGATTTGTTAAGAAATCGATCTCACAACGATTTGATAAGTGAGTGCAACGATTTGCCCTCACATCGATTTGCCTTCGCATTGATTTAATAAGAAATCGGTCTCATAACGATTTGATAAGTGGGTGCAACGATTTGCCCTCACAACAATTTGCCTTCGCATCGATTTGATAAGAATTTGATCTCAGAACGATCTCATAAGTGATCACATCGATTTCCTTATTGATCACAACGATTTCTTCAGAAGATCATAACGATTTGCTTGCATAACGATTCTTTAAGTGATCACATCGATTTCCTTATTGATCACAACGATTTCTTCAGAAGATCATAACGATTTGCTTGCATAACGATTCTTTAAGTAGTCACATCGATTTCTTCATTGATCACATCGATTTGCTTGCATAACGATCTCATAAGTGATCACATCGATTTCTTCAGGAGATCATAACGACTCTTCACATAACGATTTCATAAGTCATACTCATAACGATTTCTTCTTGATTTCTATTCAAACACAGATTGCCTTTATATTTCAAATATGCTTGGCGCCTAAATGAAAAGTCCAAATATCTTCTGACAGAAAAAGCTGCATGCATATTTTCAGAGTCTTGTCAAATAGATATGAACTACTATTTTTAGCATGTTAGCAGAAACACAGTGATATGCACAGTTTGTCATAAACACTCTTTTATGCTAAACACTCTCTTCTATGATGACAGATCTCAAAGACCACCAGAGTCTGATTAAGACAAATGAAGAGAAAGATCAGCAACGACTAGAAAAGCTCCAACGGATCTCTTCAACGGTTCTAAAGCTGCTCATATAAAAGATGGAGCATTGCTGAAGAACAGTAGAGCCTTTTCCTGAATATCTTTGAAGGAGTGTACAACTGTGAGAAGCACCTCAACTCCACATACACTCAAAGCAAGAGAGAAGAGCTCGAGCCAAAAATCTTCAGAAGCTTTCAAGTAGAAGTCTTCATCGCCTTCAAGCCTTCTTCTCTTCCATTCTCCCTGTGCTTATTGTGATTACTGGGGAGAGTTTTTGCTGAGAGTTTTTGAGCAGATGTCATTCTTGTAGAACTCTCAGCACTGTTCTTTCTTTTGTAAGAAAGATCATTGTCCAGCTGTAGGACTGTATACAGTAGATAACCCAGCTAGGGGTTTGTGTCTAGCTGAACCAAATTGGGGTTTGTACCGATTGTTAACCTAGCTAGGGGTTAGTGTCCAGCAGAACCGCACTGGGGTTTGTACCAAGAGGTTGGCTTCTTTACCTGTAAAAGAAGTGGGCGGCCTTCTTGCCCGGGAAAGAGAAGAAGACCAGCTGGGGTGCTGGTTGTTGTAGTGTCCTTAAGAGGGACTGTACCCTTGGTTAGTAAAATCCCAAGAGGTTGCTTGGGGACTGGACGTAGGACTTCCATGTGGGAAGGGCCGAACCAGGATAAATCTCTGTGTCCTTGTGTGATTGTTCTTTGCTTCCGCACTGCTATTCTTTATCACACTAAACTAACCAAACCTTCAAGTATTAATTTCTGTGTTTAAGTTTCTATTTCAGATTGCAGAAAAACCTATTCACCCCCCCTCTAGGCTACCTTGCTGCCGTTCTAAAGGACCAACAAGTGGTATCAAAGAGGGTCTCTGAACTTCCAAGAAGATCCAACGATCTTAGAGTAAAGATCCATGGCAGCTCAAGGATATACTGAAGGCCAATCAGTCACCAGACCTCCATTCTTTGATGGAGAGGACTACCAATACTGGAAGATGAGAATGGAATGCTTCATTCGAGGCACAGACTTTGATCTGTGGCAGGTAATTGAGGTAGGTGATTTCATTGTTGTTCCAGCTGAAGGCACTATTGCCATTACAACAGCTGATAAGATTAAGCTATCTCTAAACTTTAAGGCTAAAAACTATCTATGTTGTGCTCTATCTAAAAGAGAGTTCAGTAGAGTTTCTGCATGTAAATCTGCTAAAGAAATATGGGATAAATTGCAGATAACCTATGAAGGAACATATAAAGTAAAACAAACCAGGATAGATATTCTTATCTCTCAATATGAGCAATTTAAAATGCTTCCAAATGAAAACATTACTACTATGTATAATAGATTTTCAAGTATAGTAGTAGGTTTAAATTCTCTTGGAAAAATTCTTTCTAATGAAGAAACCGTTAGAAAAATACTTAGGTCCCTGACTATTTCATGGACTCCTAAGGTAACTGCGATTGAAGAGGCCCATGATTTAACTAAATTATCAATTGAAAATTTAATAGGCTCTCTCATGGCACATGAAATAAATATGGAGCGATTATCTGAAAGCTCATCTAAAAAGAAATGTACTAATGCTCTTAAAGTTGTAGCTGCTCCTTCCATCTCTTCTTCTAGTTCCCAGGATGCAGATTCTGAAGACTGTAATATGGATGAAGTATTGTCCAAATTTTAGAAAATTTTGAAGAAGAAGAAAAACGGATCAAGAAGGATCCAAAGAAAAGAGAAAAAGGAGAAAGAACCAGTCTGCTATGAATGCAGAAAACCTGGACATCTGAGACCAGACTGTCCAAGGCTTAAGAAGATTGGTCAAACTGATAAGCCCAAAAAGCAGCACAAGAAATTTAAAAGAAGAGCCATGACGGCTGCATGGGAAAATGATGAGGTCACAAGCTCAGAATCATCAAGCTCAGATTCCGAAAAGGAGCAAATAAATCTAGCCCTCATGGTGGGACTAGATGAGGTACATTCTGACTCATTTTTTAATTCCTGCACAAATTCAGGGTCAGAATCAGAAGACTTAGAAGAAGTCTTTAATGAACTGTATGAAAAACATAAGGGAGTTGTAAAAGAACTAAAAAATCTGAAAAACAAATCTACTTGCTTGGAAAACACCAATTCTGATCTTAAATCCGAATTGGAGCAACTAGAAGAACAATTAAAAGAATGTAAAGATCAAAATTATCTTTTAAACAAAGATTTAAAAAGCAAGAATAATGAGAAGTTAGTATTAGAAGTAAAATTAAAAACTCTAACTGAAGAAAATATGTATTTAAAAGAATCAGTTAGAAAATTAACTGAAGGGAAAACATCTTTAGCCCTATGCTTAAAAGGATCAAAATCTGGAAATAACAAACAAGGGCTTGGATACATACCTCCCGAAAAAGGAAAACAAGCCATGATTCCAGAAAAATATCCACTACCAAAATTTGTAAAAGAAACCAAGATGCCCCAGAAAAAGGCCCCTGTAAAAGAAAAAGTTTACAGAAATCACGTTCTAAAAACTCAGCACAAAGAAAATCAGAACAGCAAAACAATCTATATTCATTGTTGTTCTCATTGCAATAAACTAGGACACACTGTAAACACCTGCACAACAAGGCACCTAGTATGGATCCCGAAAGGATATTTTTATGCCTCTAACCATCAAGGACCCAACAAGTTTTGGGTACCTACATCTAAATGAGTTGTTTGCAGGAAAGCCTTGGAGCATCAGGAACAAAGGATGCTCAAGGCAGTAATAGAGCCTCTCATTAAGGGGGAGCTCTGATTAAGGGGGAGTAAAAAGCAAAAAGGGGGAGAAAAGTTTGAACCCCTCTATGGTAAGAAACTCTCTCAAAACAAAGGAGATACCGGTAAGACCTTTTTGGATTATTGACAAAAAGGGGGAGAGTAAGTATGGCTCTATGAATTTTCTGCTTAAATTTTCAGCTTAAATTGTCAGCTTAAATTTTTTATCATTCAGAAAATCCGCATAAATTTTGTCATCACCAAAAAGGGGGAGATTGTTGAACCACTCTATGGTTATCTGTGATCTTGGTATTTTGGTGATAACAAAATATATGATGCATGTAGATGACAATAAATATAGGTACTCATAAATATTTTTGCTTCATCTGTGTTGCATAAATCCCTTTAACAGATGATGAGTCTCATAAATATTTTTGTTTCATCTGTGTCGCATCAATCTCATAGCAAAATGTTGAGTCTCACATTGATGCAATATGGCGCACTATAATGATAAAATCGATGTTTAATTCATATACATCGATTTCAGTTTTAAGTGCCATAGTAACAAGCGCTATAACGATTTGATCTGATTTCATTTAGTGCTACAACGATTTCTTAAGTGAGCGCATCGATTTGTTAAGAAATCGATCTCACAACGATTTGATAAGTGAGTGCAACGATTTGCCCTCACATCGATTTGCCTTCGCATTGATTTAATAAGAAATCGGTCTCATAACGATTTGATAAGTGAGTGCAACGATTTGCCCTCACAACGATTTGCCTTCGCATCGATTTGATAAGAATTTGATCTCAGAACGATCTCATAAGTGATCACATCGATTTCCTTATTGATCACAACGATTTCTTCAGAAGATCATAACGATTTGCTTGCATAACGATTCTTTAAGTGATCACATCGATTTCCTTATTGATCACAACGATTTCTTCAGAAGATCATAACGATTTGCTTGCATAACGATTCTTTAAGTAGTCACATCGATTTCTTCATTGATCACATCGATTTGCTTGCATAACGATCTCATAAGTGATCACATCGATTTCTTCAGGAGATCATAACGACTCTTCACATAATGATTTCATAAGTCATACTCATAATGATTTCTTCTTGATTTCTATTCAAACACAGATTGCCTTTATATTTTAAATATGCTTGGCGCCTAAATGAAAAGTCCAAATATCTTCTGACAGAAAAAGCTGCATGCATATTTTCAGAGTCTTGTCAAATAGATATGAACTACTATTTTTAGCATGTTAGCAGAAACACAGTGATATGCACAGTTTGTCATAAACACTCTTTTATGCTAAACACTCTCTTCTATGATGACAGATCTCAAAGACCACCAGAGTCTGATTAAGACAAATGAAGAGAAAGATCAGCAACGACTAGAAAAGCTCCAACGGATCTCTTCAACGGTTCTAAAGCTGCTCATATAAAAGATGGAGCATTGCTGAAGAACAGTAGAGCCTTTTCCTGAATATCTTTGAAGGAGTGTACAACTGTGAGAAGCACCTCAACTCCACATACACTCAAAGCAAGAGAGAAGAGCTCGAGCCAAAAATCTTCAGAAGCTTTCAAGCAGAAGTCTTCATCGCCTTCTTCTCTTCCATTCTCCCTGTGCTTATTGTGATTACTGGGGAGAGTTTTTGCTGAGAGTTTTTGAGCATATGTCATTCTTGTAGAACTCTCAGCACTGTTCTTTCTTTTGTAAGAAAGATCCTTGTCCAGCTGTAGGACTGTATACAGTAGATAACCCAGCTAGGGGTTTGTGTCTAGCTGAACCAAACTGGGGTTTGTACCGGTTGTTAACCTAGCTAGGGGTTAGTGTCCAGCAGAACCGCACTGGGGTTTGTACCAAGAGGTTGGCTTCTTTACCTGTAAAAGAAGTGGGCGGCCTTCTTGCCCGGGAAAGAGAAGAAGACCAGCTGGGGTGCTGGTTGTTGTAGTGTCCTTAAGGGGGACTGTACCCTTGGTTAGTAAAATCCCAAGAGGTTGCTTGGGGACTGGACGTAGGACTTCCATGTGGGAAGGGCCGAACCAGGGTAAATCTTCTGTGTCCTTGTGTGATTGTTCTTTTGTATCCGCACTGCTATTCTTTATCACACTAAACTAACCAAACCTTCAAGTATTAATTTCTGTGTTTAAGTTTCTATTTCAGATTGCAGAAAATTCTATTCACCCCCCCTCTAGGCTACCTTGCTGCCGTTCTAAAGGACCAACACTCTACCTGCGTGCGCAGCCGGTCCCGCTCTGCTACTACCATCTCTGTCTGGAGGCGTCGCTCGACAGCCGACGCTGTCGCCGCATCAACCTCCTCCTGCAAGCAGGCCGCCGGATCAGTGGCGGTCCTCAGCTCGGTCACCTGTGGCAAATCAAGTCAGTACCAAGCATAAGTCAAATTCAGATCAAACTACTGCCATACTTACTCTCTCTGTTAGCTCGGCTTGTGCCTCCTAGGCCCTCCCCAATGCACTCGCCAGCCGGTCCTCTAGATCCGACTGGGAGCCCTCTGCTGCTGCTAGGGGTGAACACGGTTCGGTTCGGTTCGGTTTGGCTGATTTTTTGGTCAACCCGAACCGAACCGAATTCCAAGGTCAACCCGAACCGAACCGAACCGGTTCGGTTTAAACCGAACTCTATTTCTTTTTATGACAAAGCAGCGCACCCGTCCTGATGGTTAAAGCGTACCTCTTCATGTAGGAGATCAGGTGTTCAAAACTGAGTTTTGACATGTTTTTTATAGAAAATATCAGGTTTGACACATTTTTTTTACAAAAAAAGGCCGTTTGCAAGCGCCCAGTTTCGAACCCAGGGCTTTGAATGCCATGCAAGACAGCGCAACCAACTATCCTATATCATATTTGAGTTATTATTGAACATGTCATATATATATTCGGTTTATTCGGTTTCAGAAAATGAAACTGAACTGAACTGTGTGGGGGTCCAAACCGAACCGAACCGAACCGAACTGGTCGGTTCGGTTCGGTTTTTCGGTTTGAACCGAATTATGAACAGCCCTAGCTGCTGCCCTAGATGAGGATGCATCGGCCTGTGCCCTCCTCACACCTGCTAGCTCCGCACGTTGCACGAACAACACTTGTCAGTTTCTCAATCAGCTAAAAGAAATTGGTAAGTTACTAAAGTCTGAGTAGGTACTTACTAGCTGCTCCACCTCCCTCCGGGCTATCTCCCGGTCCTGTACTGCCGAATGCAGCAAGGCCCGGAGTGAGGCAATCTCCCCGATCATGTCCACCTGCAATTCATCCAGATTTGTCAGCTCAATTCAATATAGAACAATTCATGGAGTCTGAGTTTGGAGATTTACCTGTCGCCTCGCGCCCCTGTAGACCCTCGCCCCATATTTCAAGGCAAATGCCTGCAGGTAAGCGTCGTCGGACACGGCGTCGGACCTGACCCGTCGGCCTCTGTGCTCCCAGTCATCAATCTGCTCGCGGGCCCTCACGCGCCAGTTAGTGGTGTCGTGGAGTCCTCGGAAGCTCCGGCCAGGCCTAGGGGTCCGGCCTCGGCTAGGGAACTCCACTGCACTCTGACGGAGGCTGAGGGACCTCTGAGTCAGATACAGGTGGAGAGGTAGCACAAGGTTGAGAGCATGCACCCACACCGTCCTACCAAATTAGGGGCGGGCCGACTCCAACCCGGGCTGTCCCTCATCCACCTCCTCTAGATATGGCTGCCACACCACCTGCACATCAAACACCTCTTGTTAGTAGCCAAGCATTTAATTCAAAATCATTTGAACTTGAGGAGAAGGGTTAGAACACTTACATCTAGCTGAGGGTAGAGATCAATCGCATCCTGAAGGGACGCCAATTGGTCCTCTAGCGGGTGCGTGTCACGACGCGGCACCCAGCGCCGAGCTAGGGGCACGACGCCCGGTCGCTCCAAGATCCCCCTCCTCAGGCCAGGGAGGTGGAGGTAGGCCCAGACCTGCAAGAACATGAAGCCACAGTTAGATCACAATTATTAATATCAAAGGCAGTATAAGTAAAAAAGGGGCAAGGGAAGGAGAGCGTACTTGAAGGAAGGGGTAGAAATCGCTGATGGCTGTCTACCTATCGGAGGAGCCCAAGCTGTCAATATGATGCGCCAGGAATGCCGCTCCCCACGCATAGCTCCCCACCTGGCCCAGGTCCTCTAGAAGTGGCAGGTGTAGACACCCATTTCTGACCCATAAGTCGAGCAAAATCCCTTGTCGTATCATTGACACCCCACGTTGCTCATCATCGTCAAGCTGGATTTCTCCGGTCATGACATCATTTTCATTAGTTCATCGCCCTGGAGGATTTTTCTTGGTCAAATCAATCTCTCTCATTATAGATATCTGAGTCTAGAGTCTGATGTTTCAAACCACACGTCAATCCGAAGGCTGCACATGGAGATTGGACACATTGCATGGCCAAAATGCAGAAAAGTCACTGAAGGCGACAGGCCCTATGTCGCGTTCTTGAAAACGACAGCCCCCATGTCGCGATCTTAAATCCACATTTTAAATCCTTTCAAAAATTGCAAAATTGACTTAAGTCACCTTCCATATGAGGAAGGCGACGTATCGAGGCGTCGCATTCAGGAAGGCGACCCAAAGGCCGTCGCGTTCAGGACCTTAAACAGGAAACCCTTTCCGAGGCCAACTTGGACACATGTCAAAGATGGTAATTGCTTCATTTGGACGTCCAAATCACATCCAAATCCTCTCAAATTTGGAAGAGACCTTCCTAACATATCCCTTTCCATGTTCCAATTGCCCATACGCAGCCATACTTAACCAGAGTCGGATTCCTTCCCATTATTCCTCTCAGACTCGAGTTGGGAATAATCACCCATAAGTACCTCATCTCTGCATCTTTTGGGGCAAGGCTGGATTCATTAGTTCGCTGAGCAAGAGAGCTTTCTCTCCCAAGAAGAGCGTTTCTTCTCCAGACGACTCAGAAGAGCCCTCCAGGGCGTTTTCCCATCGGCTACACAATTCTTCTCCCTTTCTCTTCTTTATTTCTTTCAATTCTTGCATGCACAGCCTTGTTTGCTTCATAAAATAGCATTAGATCACGACACACACACCTAAACTTAACACCCACAGGGGTTAAAAACCCCAATCTTGTGAGTTCCCCCCATATTAGTTCATGTTCACAATTCTTTTCATTGAATAGATTTCATACACACGAATTCTAATGGGTGTTTCTCTTGTTTACATCACTTTGGCATGTGTTTGAAGGTCAGAGCAAGGTGAGGCTCTTGCCCCTCGGCCGGCTGAGGAGCAGGAAGACAAAGAACTCAAGTCTCCCCCCCACAGAAGAGGAAGGCGACCAGGCCACTGTTGCGATACAGAAGGCGTCGCCGCATACGTCGCGTTCAGTTGAGAGCAAGGCGACGCCCTATCTGTCGCTTTATCAGGTACACCTTCCTTTTCACTTTTTCCTTTCCAAGGTAGTCGGCCCTCCATCTACACATCACAAGGCGACTGCGTTGGTGGCGATCACGGTCAATTCCTAATCCCTCTCATATTCACAATCTTTCAAAAAGGGAGCACAATCCCGTGATTACACCTTTTGGCGATCACGGTGGGATCACGGGATTGTGCTCCCTTTTTGAAAGATTGTGAATATGAGAGGGATTAGGAACTGACCGTGATCGCCACCAACGCAGTCACCTCGTGATGTGTAGATGGAGGGTTGACTACCTTGGAAAGGAAAAAGTGAAAAGGAAGGCGTACCTGATAAAGCGATAGATAGGGCGTCGCCTTGCTCTCAACTGAACGCGACGTATGCGGCGACGCCTTCTGTATCGCGACAGTGGCCTGGTCGCCTTCCTCTTCTGTGGGGTGGAGACTTGAGTTCTTTGTCTTCCTGCTCCTCAGCCGGCCGAGGGGCAAGAGCCTCACCTTGCTCTGACCTTCAAACACCTGCCAAAGTGATGTAAACAAGAGAAACACCCATTAGAATTCGTGTGTATGAAATCTATTCAATGAAAAGCATGTGAACATGAACTAATATGGGGGGAACTCACAAGATTGGGGTTTTTAACCCCTGTGGGTGTTAAGTTTAGGTGTGTGTGTCGTGATCTAATGCTATTCTATGAAGCAAACAAGGCTGTGCATGCAAGAATTGAAAGAAATAAAGAAGAGAAAGGGAGAAGAATTGTGTAGCCGATGGGAAAACGCCCTGGAGGGCTCTTCTGAGTCGTCTGGAGAAGAAACGCTCTTCTTGGGAGAGAAAGCTCTCTTGCTCAGCGAACTAATGAATCCGGCCTTGCCCTAAAAGATGCAGAGACGAGGTACTTATGGGTGATTATTCTCAACTCGAGTCTGAGAGGAATAATGGGAAGGAGTCCGACTCTGGTTAAGTATGGCTGCGTATGGGCAATTGGAACTTGGAAAGGGATATGTTAGGAAGGTTTCTTCCAAATTTGAGAAGATTTGGACGTGATTTGGACGTCCAAATGAAGCAATTACCATCTTTGGCATGTGTCCAAGTTGGCCTCGGAAAGGGTTTCCTGTTTAAGGTCCTGAACGCGACGGCCTTTGGGTCGCCTTCCTGAATGCGACACCTCGATACGTCACCTTCCTTATGAGGAAGGTGACTTAAGTCAATTTTGTGATTTTTGAAAGGATTTAAAATGTGGATTTAAGATCGGGACATGGGGGCTGTCGTTTTCAAGAACGCGACATAGGGCCTGTCGCCTTCAGTGACTTTTCTGCATTTTGGCCATGCAATGTGTCCAATCTCCATGCGCAGCCTTCGGATTGACGTGTGGTTTGAAACATCAGACTCTAGACTCAGAGAGCTATATGAGAGATATTGATTTGACCAGGAAGAATCCTCCATGGCGATGAACTAATGAAAATGATGTCATGACCGGAGAAAGCCAGCTTGACGATGATGAGCCAACGTGGGGTGTCAATGATACGACAAGGGATTTTGCTCGACTTATGGGTCAGAAATGGGTGTCTACAGATTGCCCCTCCTTGATGCCTGCTTTGCAAGGGAGTGGAGCGATGATGGAGCGAAAATGGCGTGAAACGGCGATGTAGTGGAGTGAAGCGGAATGAGCTGAAAAGCGGGCATCAAGGTAAAGAGACACCCATTCTGGATGAATAAGCAGCGAGAATTATCCGGCTGACCTCGATCATGGCTGGGGACAAAATGCGAGGATGGTTCTTATTTGGGACGAATAAAAATCAAAAGAAAAGAAGTGATCAACCTCTCGATTCAAGAGGTACCCTGGCTATCTTTAGCGTGCAGGTTTCGTTCATTAGGGGGATAGGTGCTGCCCGGCGGGTCGATTCGACTCTGGCCTTTGAGCGGGTCACGACTAATGAGCGGATCGGGGATAGAGGAATGACTGTTGTAATGAATGGGGATGAGAAGAATCCTTTATAGGAACCATACTGGCAAACTGGATCGAGCACAGGCTCGAGGAAAACTTTCAAATTTGGAGTGGAATTCTTGTCTGAAAATGAGGATCTGGGTTGGGACATCATTGGGAAGCTGACTTTGACAAATCATGATTCATGAAGCTCAAAATTCCTACATGATGCATGCTGGGCTAAATGAAAAGAAATCATAAAATGAACGCAAAGAAAAGGAGAAAATAACAAATATTCAAGGATAATATTGCTAGACAATATAAGCAAGGGTCAAGACACTTCGCATCCCCGACGTGCGACAGAATCCATCGTCCCCGAGTCATATCACCAACGGCCTATCCAGCGATTAGCAATGTGCACCTAGATCATCCTTGTTTTTGGTGAAGGGGAACTCAGATCCTAGAACACACTGGGAACCAGCCGGTCCTTGAGCTGATATAATAGCGTAGATAACATATAGTAATGCAGAGGGATTAGGGTTAGAGATACTTACCTGACGGACTGTCTCTTTTGATTTTATGGATTTTCTGATTTTTATGGATTTTCCTGCATTTTCTGATTTTTGTGGGTTTTCAATAATCAAAGCAATAAAAATACATATGATACAATGCACCGAAGAATGGACATGAAAGCATATGTGCAAACATTCTGAGCAGGAATGAGCAGGACGGTATAAAATGATCAAAATGCGACATAGGGCGTGTCGCGACCATTGACTGAAGAAGGCGACGTAAGACTTGTCGCCACCTTGAAGGCGACGGGTCGATATGTCGCTTTCACAGGTTTCTCAGTCCGAGCTCAAAAGCTTTCAGCCCCAAGCTTGAGTTTGACTCCCATTTGGATTCCAATTGCTCTCCACTCAAAGTCCCACTCCTAATGGGTTTTATCTACCCTTTCCTAGCAGGAATAGGAGTGCTATGGCTCTATAAATAAGGGGGATGAGAAGCCAAATTCGTAGCTCTCTCCTCTCTCCTCTTTTCTTCAAGTGTTGCTAGCTCTCATGGCCATGAAGAGAGCTCCTCTTGCTTCCATGGATGGGGAGGCGGCTTATGAAGGTCCCAAACGCGCTCGGGCGACCTACGAGGCTCTCATGAGGTTGACAGACGTCCCCAAGTTCAACCACTTGAGCCGGAGCAAGGAAGTGAGAGAGGTAAGTTTTTGGTGTTTTCAAATTTCAATGAATTTTTTGCTACGAATTTCTTCATTAATTTTGTTCTTCTTCTTCCTCCCTTTTCTCTTCTTTTTCTCTTCTTCTAGCTCTTCCCGGGCTCCCGCCGCTATTCTAAATTTACATGGATCACCCCCATGATCAAAGCCTTACCCATGTTCGTTATCCGATTTTTGAGAGAGTGGGGTTTAGGTGGAGTTTTGATAGCGGCCCACAACTATCATAAGATCTCATTTGACTGGCATAGCATCACGGCCCTCATCGAATTATGGCACCCACAAACCCATACATTCATTTTTCCCAAGTTCGAGGCGACCGTCCTTCTAGAGGAGGTCGAGGCTTTCCTAGCTCTTCCTAAGACCAAGCCGGGGGACGAGCAAAGCATAAGCTACACTGTTGAACCCATCAACCCGAAGCTTATTCTAGGGGAGTTCATGACCGATCCGGGGGATGTTCATACCATGATTAGCCCACAATTCATCCATTTAGTTCCGTTGTCTAAGTGGGTCATCTCCCAATGTAAAAACAAGAGAACAGACCACCGGGAGATAGCAAAGGCCGTGGCCATATGTTTGTGTGGGGTGGTCCTCTTCCCGTCCGGGGATCACCTCATAGACTACGCGAGCCTTAGTGCTATTAGTGGGGTATGGCGGGGACTTTCACTCTCTCACGCCGTCTTGGCGTATCTTTACTCGGGTCTTACCTCGGCTTCCACGGGGGGTTTCCTTTATGGCTCCATGATCCTATTGGAGTGCTGGTTGGGTGTGAGGATAAAATTTAAGCCTGTTGACAATCCTACCACCGACAGTCGGATCTTCGGGTGCCATCCTTTGAACTTTATTGGCGGGGCGGCCAAATTCTCTAACAAGGTTTTATGCAGGACGACGGACAAAAAGACGAGGAGTGCATGGCGCCTCTACTTCAGTACCCTACCGGTGGAGCACTTTGCTTTGGGTGTAGAGGCATTGCGCGGAGCGGAGATCCGGCTACCACTTGGACGCGGACTGGATTTGCAATTGATAGGGAATATGGCGACCGTACTCTACAACCCGCAGCGGTGCCACTTGCAGATCGGGAAGCCGAGGACTAGAGTGCTTCCGCCGTCTCATTTTCCACCCGTGAAGAAGCGACGCCTGGGGAATCTGGAGGACGAGCAGGCCGTACGGAGCGCATTGGCCTTGTGGAGGGCGTGTGCTACCCATGCACTCCCGCCGAGATTGGATGAGGACCGGGAGACGTACCAGGCGTACCTCTGAGAGCACGAGAAGCTTCGGCCACTTGGGGACGATGAGCCAGCAAGCGAGAGTTGATTGTACTTTTTGAGCTTTGATGGGACTTGACATGGGCTTGATGTAATGGGAGTCATGTTGATTTTTGTTTTTTTTCATGACTTTGTTTGATGTGAGCATGGAGTTATTTGCAATGGGAATTGATTTTTGGAGGCTTTTGTGCACTGGGTTGAGAAGGCGACGTAGGGTATGTCGCCATCCTGAAGGCGACTGGTCAACGGTCGCCTTCAGCAAAACTGAAGGCGACATTGGCATTGTCGCGATCACAGGTCCCGAGGCAATTTGAATTCTAGGGCCGAGCGCCCCTTCCTCTTTCCCCCTTTCAAACTTCTTCTCCTCCTTCTCTTTTCCTTACCTCCGGCGAAACCGATCCTCCTTTTCCCCCTTTCCGGCACTCCCCCCTTCCGGCGAGCCCCCCCTCTTCAACGGCGGTCACCGGCGACGACCCCCCCCCCCCCCCCCCCCTTCTCTTCTTCCTCTTCCTCTCTTTCTTCCCTTCTTCCTTTTCTCCCCTTGAGGCCCGGCGATGGAGGGCGAACGTGGAGAAGGCCAAGGCGGTGACGGCGGCGGTCGGCGGCGCAAGAAGACGATCCGGCGACGACAACTGGGCGAGGGACCATCCACGGCGGCCCCGGAGTTCCCTCCGGTCATGCTGATGGAGGAGGAGATCGCGCCGGCGGTGGGGGACGAAGATGAACCCGTCGGGCCCAAAAAGGTAAGATCTTGAGCCTAAACCCATGTATGTATGGAATGAGGAGTGCGGAGCACTCGGATGTGGGGCGTTTCGCCCGATGGGAAACGGCCGGGAACGGTCAAAGCTCGTTTCGAGTGACCCTGGTAATGCGACAGGGGTCCTATCGCCTTACCAGTGGGAAGGCCACGGCCCCCATGTCACCTTTTAGAAGGCGACGGGTTGCCCATCGCGACCTGAATCAGAATGCGACAGGTCTCCTGTCGCCTTCAGAAGGCGACAGACCCCTTGTCGCCTTATCAGGACAGAGAGTGGTTTGGGCATTTTTCCTACTAATTTTTGATCTTTTTGATGTTTGCTTTGCAGAGTGAGCTGCGGTCCCGACTTGGGTGGTCCGTCGTCCGGGCGATCTATGACGGCTTGCCGGGCTTCTAGAGGCGCCGCTTGGAGGGCATGGGGTTCGGACCCTTCCTCCGGTTGGAGGAGCTGGCGCCGGACGTGGCGCTCATCCAGGCGCTGAAGGAGAGGTGGGAACCGGAGTGCCATGCCTTCCTTCTCCCGTGGGGACACATGATCCCCACGCTAGAGGACGTGGTACGGATCACCGGCCTACGCGTGGACGGCCAGGCGGTGACCGGGGTTACCTATACCAGTTATCAGGAGCCGGTGGAGAGATTGCTCGGGTTGGAGGTGAGGGGAGAGAGATCCTCACTGGTGCAGAGGACAGCGTTGCAGGCGAGTTTAGGGGTGGCAAACGCGCGCCACCGGACGGGAGAGAGCCAGGCGGAGTACATGGCTCGGTTGACGGAGGACGCCAGAGCGGTGCTGGCGGAGGAGGAGGGTGAGGCAGCGGACAGAGATTTGCGGCGTTTCCTGACCCTCGTGATCGGGAAACTGATCCTGGGGACCAGAGGGGATCCAGTTGGCTGCCGATGCTTGCCCCTGCTGGAGGACCTGTCCAGCGTGGGCAGCTACGCATGGGGTGCGGCCCTCCTGGCCCACCTCTTCGACAGTCTGGGCACCTCCAGCCGGGAGACAGGTGTAGCCGGATTCTTCCCACTTCTGCAGGTACGTTTCTACCCTTACCCTTTGCTGCTTTTCATGTTTATTTTTATGAACTGTGGCACTGACTTGTGTTGCTCTTGCAGGTGTGGGCATATTACCACCTTCCCTCCCTGGGTCGCGGGGTGGCGAGGCGACGCGGCGCTGTACCTCTCTTGCAGCGCTGGCGGTTTTGCCGTGACGAGCGTTCCCTGCGGCGGCAGGTGACGCTGATCCATGACATTTTGGACACCATTCCTTTTGGTCATGTGAGTACTTCTACCCTTAGCCCTTTTCCTTGCTTTGCTTATTTTGATGGTTGACCGACGGGTCTTTACTTGTGGTGTACAGGTACGGTGGACTCCCTATGTCGGGGAGAACGACGCCGCCCAGCCGTGGGTGGAGCGGGGTCGTCCCTACTTCGGTAGTGACATTTGGCTTCATTGTTTCAACACGGTGGTCCCGCTCCAACACCGGCTAGTGGCGCGTACTCTGGGACTCCACCAGGCGGTGGTGGAGTTCCCGACCCGATAGAGGCCGTGGGAGAGACCAGGCCGGAGCTTCCGGGGGATCCAGCAGGTCACAGACTGGACGGTCCGGGTCCGGGAGCAGCTGGACGACTGGGAGCAGCTGGGCAAGGAGGTGGTCTCCGAGGCCACGAGCGACGAGGACTACTTCCGGGCCTACGCTCGGAGGTACGCAGCCCAGGTGTACAAGGGACCCGGTGACCGGTACGTATTTTACTGCTTTCAGTCTCTTTTGAGTTCTTAATTGATTGTGTGACTGTCTTGGCTTGTGCTTGCAGCTTGACCCTGAGGGGCGGATCTCCTCGCTCGAGGGTATCCTCCACTCTACCATCCAGCAGCGAGATGATCTTCAGGTGGTGGTGGACCAGCTGGTGAGTATTTTGCACCCTACCCTCCTATTTCTAGTTTCGGTTGACTGACCCCTGCTGTTTCTTTTGCAGCGGGCAGAGTTGGACAGGGCCCAGCAGATGGTGGGAGGTGCCTCCTCTTCCCGAGAGGATCCTGGCCGCTCCGTTTTGGAGGGCCAGCTAGCGTCGGCGGCGGCCCGAGCGGAGGACGCCCTCGCCCAGCTGCGGGAGCGGGTAAGTTGCTTACTTAGATGCCTCTGGGCTTTTGTTTCTTTTGTGAGTTCTGACAAGATGTTTGATATTGCAGGAGCAGGAGCTGAGGACCGCCCTGGCGCGGACGACCACGCTGGAGGCGGAGATGGCGGAGCTACGCCTACGCCCCGAGGCAGCGGAGGTGACGCGGTGGCGTGAGGCAGCGGAGGAGGCATCGCTGTGGCGCCAGGAAGCAGAGGCGGCGGCACGTTGGCAGCAGGAGGCAGAGGAGGCGGCGCGACTGCGCACCGAGGCCGGAGACCTCTGCACCCAGCTGGGAGAGGAGAGACACCGCTGTGACATGCTACGTTCCGAGATGAAGGGCCTGGAGAGGGCCCTAGCCTTGGTCGGACGCAGCCGTTCGGCAGCCAGCAGGAGCGGTATCCCGAGCGAGTCCGCTGGACACTATTTGACCGGTTCCTCCGGACGACGGAGGAACGAGGAGGAGGCACGGCGGCAGGAGAGAGCGCCAGAGGGTAGTGAGACAGGGCCGAGGGCGATGGCCCCTCCGTCTCCCCGCCCGCCTGAGGGTACGGGGGAGAGCGGTTGAGGGCTTGTACTTTTGCTTTGCCCTTCCTTCTTGTATTATGACGATGTACATGATGTGATATGGAATGGAATGGATCTTTTTGCTTTATGGTTTGCGACTGAGTGAAAGTGAGAGCGACAGGTGAGACGTGAGTGCCGCCTTCTTTCTTTTGCGCCCTGCACACTTAGACAATCACAAGACAAGTTAGATCTGTTCTTAGGCTTAGCCCCTTGCTTTAAAATGCGACGAGTGACCGACCTTGATAATTAGTCAAGGGGCTAAGCCTTATTAAATAGGCAAAAGATGCAAATAAACAAATGAATGCAAACGGCTTGGAATTTTGAAAATATTGTTTTTTTGGAGTTTTAAATTATTTGATGTTTTTGAGGTTTTGAAATATTTGATTTTTTTGGAGTTTTGAAAATATTTGGTTTTTTTTGAGTTTTGGAGATATTTGGTTTTTTTTTTTGGAGTTTTGGAGATATTTGATTTTTTTTGGAGTTTTGGAGATATTTGGTTTTTTTGGAGTTTTGGAGATATTGTTTTTTTGGAGTTTTGGAGATATTTGATTTTTTTGGGGTTTTTGGTGAGCGCCTGAAGCCGACGTTAACCCTTCCTAAAATAAGACGCGCGAGACGGAAGGTACTCGCACCTTTGGGCTACAACACTTAGACCGGTTCGAGCCACTGATTTAGAGCCTTGATCACCTCCGATTTTCGCCATAGACCTCACTAGGCTAGGATGTGCGTCGAGAGGTGACAATGCCTCGGGAAACTACCCTTAGTTGATGCTGCGACTAGTTAAGCCGTACCCGAGAGGTGACTCAGCCTTATAGGGAGAAACAGAAGATTATTTAAGGAAAGTCTTGTGTGGGTTTAGGGATGTTGGGTTCGACTACTTCCTACAGCATACCCTTCAAAGATTAGGCCTGTTGTGGAGGGACTTTATGGTCTTTTGCTATGGACTTGCACTATTTGGGGCATGCGTACGACCGGGCTCATGAGCGTCCCGCGGGGACTTTGCCACTCTTTGCCATGCCCCTGTTGTATTATAGATTTTTCTTTTATTTTCGTTTCTTTGCTTCTTTGCCCTTTGTTATTTTGACCGTCCCTGTTTGAGGCTTCCTCTCGTCGGAGTATGCTGTAGGTTGACGACCTCACCCTTACAACCCCTTTTGCCCCTACACTTCGACCGATTAGGAGAGAATGACCGATGCATCGCTAGAGTAGAGCCCGCACAGTTGCAGCATCTACCAAGTGCAGTTATCCGGGCTTGCCGTGGGTGTGCGTTAATCCTAACTTAGAACGATCCTCGACGATTAGGGAGGGATTTTAGACTTTCAACACGGGGTTATTCCCCGATCTAGGTGTTGTGGCCTCACACCTATAGTCCTAAGGATAGAAACGTTTGAGGTATAACCCGTTCCACGGATGCGACAATTCGACGCCCTCAGCATTGACTAAGCGGTAAGCATTTCCGGGGTAGACTTCCCTCACAACGTACGGACCCTCCCAATTAGGTTGCAGTTTGGACCTAGGACCTCCGGGTTTGATAAAAATGCGTTTCAAGACCATATCACCCTCTTGGAATTTACGCTCAATTACCTTCTTTTCGAAAGACCTTGAGATTCGCCTTTGATATGAAAGCACATGGTCGGCTGCCATAAGCCGTCTTTCATCTAAGAGTTCCAATTGGACTAGCAACGCCTCCCGACGTTCGTCGAGATTAAGTTCCTTGTCTAATTGGACTTTAGTGAAGAGATTAGGATCTCGTATGGAACTACCGCCTCCATCCCATAAGTGAGAGCGTACGGGGTTTGCCCCGTGGGAGTGCGGACGGAGGTACGGTAGGCCCATAGAGCCTCTATTAGCTTTTCTGGCCAGTCGGCGAACTTATGCGACTCACAGGTCTTCTTTAAGATTTTAAGAAGGGTTTTGTTAGTTGCTTCAGCTTGGCCATTGCCTTGTGGGTAATACGGCGATGAATGATGCAGCGTGATGTTGTATTTCTTACAGAGGTCCTGGAGCTCTTGCGCGATGAACTGCGGCCCGTTATCCGTGACGATACTGCTTGGTACTCCGAACCGCGAGATGATGTTCCTCATGATGAAGCGGCACACCGTGGATGCTTTGATTTCTGTGAAAGCTTCGGCTTCTGCCCACTTAGTGTAATACTCAGTCGCTGTTAGGATAAATGATTTTTGTTTGGTTTGAGCATTAGAGTCACCAAGAGGGCCAACAATGTCGAAAGCCCACATGGAGAATGGCCAAGGTGTGGAGAGTGGATGCAGTGAAGAGGAAGGGGCATGGATTTTATCAGCATGGAGTTGACACTTGACACACCTACGGACGTAGATGGTACAGTCTTCCTCTAGGGTTGGCCAGTAATAGCCCTGCCTAATAATCTTCTTTGCGAGCATTTGACTGTTAACGTGCCCTCCGCATTCACTAGCATGGGCCCCTTCCACCACTTTCCAAGCCTCGTCATCGGTAAGGCATCTCAAAAGGACTCCATTGAGGGCTCGCCTGTACAGGACTTCTCCGACAACTGTGTACCTCAAGGCGGCTCTTCTAATGGCCCTGCGGTCTTCTGCACTTGCCCCTTCAGGATATGTTCCATCCTTGCAGTATTGCTCTATCTCAAAGTACCATGGCAGTTCCTCTTCATTCAGGATCTCTTCGAGCTCAGTTAACATGACTTTCTGTGCTCCTCTCTTCCTAGCCCTCTCTTCTAAGGTCGCCCTAAGGTTGCTAAACCAAGGGTCCTGGGTAGATGGAACATCGAGACGCTGGACGACGATTGTCTCGGTCTGGCGACTCAGAGGGAAGGATAGGGATGAGGCTAGCGACGCCAGAGCGTCGGCCATGATATTTTGGGAACGAGGAGTGTATATAGATGAGCTTGCGGAACTGCCTTGCCAACAGCGTGACCAGGTCCTGATATGGCTTGAGCTTTAGGTCACGGGTGCGGTAAGTTGAGAGCACCTACCGCAGGACGAGCTGAGAGTCTCCTATAATTCTGAGGTGCGATGCCCCTAGCAGATAAGCATGCTTGAGACCAGCAAGGAGAGCCTCATACTCTGACATGTTGTTGGTAGCGGGGAAGGTGAGTTGATATGCAAAGGGGATGGTAATACCTTCCGGGGTAAGCAGCACGGCTCCAATGCCCCGTCCCTGAGAGTTGAGTGCACCATCGAAATGAAGGGACCAGAAGGGGTCTTTGATTATGACTGAGAGTTCCTCATCGGGGAATTCCTCTCGGAGGGAGTCACTGTGAGGGAGTGGAAGATGGGCCAGATGCTCGGCGATGGCATACCCCTTGACGGCCTTTTGGACCACAAAGGATATGTCAAACTGAGAGAGGAAACTCTGCCAGCGTGCTAGCCGATCGGAAAGGACGGGTTTTTCAAGCAGATAGCGGAGTGGATCCATCCTTGAGATCAGCTTGACTCGTGGGCTAGGAAGTAGTGCTTGAGCTTTTGGACTACCCACACAAGTGCGGCACAAGTTTTGTCCGCGGTGGTGAACTTGGATTCGGCGGTGTTGAAGAGCCTAGAGAGGTAGTATGCTGCCCTTTCTTTCCCGATTCATCATGTTGTGCCAGGACAGCTCCTAGGGAGTCCTCAATGACTGAGAGATATAGGATTAGCGGCTTTCCGGGTACAGGAGGCTGTAAGACTGGGGGATTCATGAGATAACTTTCAGCTCATCGAAGGCTGCTTGGCATTTGTCATTCCATTCGAATTTTGCCCCTCCTTTCAAGAGATCATAAAATGGGCGACATCTTTGCGAATGCTGGGAGATAAATCTTCTGATGAATTGCAAACGCCCGATTAGCCCTCTTAATTGCGAGATGTTCTTTGGAGGAGGCATCTCTGCTATTGCCTTAGCCTTGTTCGGATCGATCTCAATGCCCCGCTTGCTGACTATGAAACCTAGCAGCTTTCCTGACGATACCCCGAACACGCACTTCTTGGGATTCATTCTCAGCTGGTACTCTCTGGATCTTTGCAACACCTTGGCTAGGATTTCGGGGTGTTCTCTCCTGGTTCTTGACTTCACCAAGATGTCATCCACGTATACTTCTACATAAACGTGTATCATATCGTGGAAGATGGCCATCATCGCCCTTTGATAGGTAGCCCCAGCATTCTTCAGCCCGAAGGGCATGACTACATAGCAGTACGTTCCCCAGGGCGTGGTGAAGGATGTTTTCTCTTGATCTTCAGGAGATAGACGGATTTGGTTGTATCCTGAATATCCATCCATGAATGAGAGGGTCTCATACCCAGCAGTATTATCAATCAGCACATCAATATGAGGAAGCGGGAAGTCGTTCTTCGGACATGCCTTATTCAAGTCCCTGAAGTCGATGTAGATTCTGACTTTGCCGTCTTTCTTCATGACAGGGACTATATTGGCCACCCAGTTTGGATAAAGCACTACCCTGATGAACCTAGCCTTATGGAGTTTATCTACTTCATCCTTCATCTTCAGGGCCGTGAGTGGGTGGAACCTTCTGAGTTTCTGCTTGATTGCCTTTGCCCCTTCTTTCAGTACTAGTCAGTGCTCCACTAGTGAGGGGTCTAGACCGGGCATGTCCTCGTAAGACCAGGCGAACGTATCCTTGTATTCCCTTAGGATTTGCACCAGTTCCTCTTCTTCATCAGGAGGGAGATTCGCTGAGATGATCACAATCCTGGGATCTTCTTCTGTTCCTAGGTTGACTTCCTTAGTAGGTTCATCCACTGCCGTTGTGGGTTCATCAAATCTTCTTACTCCACTGGCATATTTTTCGGCAGCGTCATCTACTTCGCTATCCTCTTCATCGACTGGGTCCTCATCATTCATTATCTCGTAGACGCCAAATCCGTCATCTATGAACACCCCATCCTGCTCAAAATCTTCTTCAAACACCAGCGCTTCTTTCGTGAATTCCTCTATCAACAGTAGCGCTTGACACCGCCGAGCTAGCTCTTGAAGATATCTCTGGGGAATAGCTTTTCCCCGTTGCTTCTTAGGACGCTGCTTGAATTTGGTGGATACCGGGCTGTCCTGACTCTCTACCCTAGGCCTATCTAACCTATTGCTAGACTCACCTACCCTAGACTCTCCTAGACTAGACGACTCTACAGGACTGAGGGAGGACATGGTGTCCTTGAAGAGAATGGCTCCTAATGAAGGAGCAGGAGGGGAAGCCCCAGTCGAGGGGTGCCCCTGATCAGGAGAGTGAAGGAGGAATGCCGGCTCCTCGACCTCAACGTGCATTTGAAAATGGGCATTTTTTTTTGGAGATCAGTGGAAAGCATGTAACAGGAGAGGGCGACCTCGTGGTCACCTGGATTGGACTGCAGGGCAGTGAGGATTGCAGGCGGGAGGTCTGGTGTGAGGAGGCTGTGTGCCGCCGTCAGGAGCTGAGGGGTCAGCTGAATAAGCAAGGGAGGAGAGGACGGGACCAGACTGGGCAGGAGGGAATCCAGAAGGGACGGGTGGATGGCTGAGCAGGTGCCCTTCCAGAGTTCATCTATGGTTTTCCCCTCTTCATAGGGGATGTCCGGCTCTCCTATGTCTGAGGCATCGTTCATGAGCTGCCTCTTAGATGTGATGGCAGTGGGTGGATCTAGTAACACTTCCGCAGCTGGCGGCCATGTTCTCTCTTCCTCCCAAAATCAGTCGGCTGAAGGCAATGGTGATGTCTTCTATGTCAAACCATCTGTACCACTCAGCTTCTGGGTCCCCTGTCTTTCTCCTCCTGGTTGGACGGAGTGCCTCTAATGCTCTATAGGTTAGCAGGGGGGCCATGTGCCGAGAGAAGTTTCGGCCATGCACCTCGTGCTGTGTCAGTTCTGCTTCAATTACCACGGTGTTGTACCCAGGTTGGGTAGGCCCCCTAATGAAGTGACACCAGAGTGTCCAGGTGAGTGGTTCTCGGTCGGCCTTGAGAGTGGACGTGCTAGATGACCATGGTTTGGATTTCTCTCTGTAACCTAAGCCCCATCGGCTTTTCATGACAATGTCAGGGATGGGTTTGACTATGCCTGTAGCTCTGCCCCTAGGCCCTTGCATCAAAGCCTTACCCATGTTTGTTATCCGATTTTGAGAGAGTGGGGTTTAGGTGGAGTTTTGATAGCGGCCCACAACTATCATAAGATCTCATTTGACTGGCATAGCATCACGGCCCTCATCGAATTATGGCACCCACAAACCCATACATTCATTTTCCTAAGTTCGAGGCGACCGTCCTTCTAGAGGAGGTCGAGGCTTTCCTAGCTCTTCCTAAGACCAAGCCGGGGGACGAGCAAAGCATAAGCTACACTGTTGAACCCATCAACCCGAAGCTTATTCTTGGGGAGTTCATGACTGATCCGGGGGACTTTCACTCTCTCACGCCAAAAGGTGTAATCACGGGATTGTGCTCCCTTTTGAAAAATTGTGAATATGAGAGGGATTAGGAACTGACTGTGATCGCCACCAACGCAGTCGCCTCGTGATGTGTAGATGGAGGGCTGACTACCTTGGAAAGGAAAAACTGAAAAGGAAGGCGTACCTGATAAAGCGACAGATAGGGTGTCGCCTTGCTCTGAACTGAACGCGACGTATGCGGCGACGCCTTCTGTATCGCGACAGTGGCATGGTCGCCTTCCTCTTCTGTGGGGGGGAGACTTGAGTTCTTTGTCTTCCTGCTCCTCAGCCGGCCGAGGGGCAAGAGCCTCACCTTGCTCTGACCTTCAAACACCTGCCAAAGTGATGTAAACAAGAGAAACACCCATTAGAATTCGTGTGTATGAAATCTATTCAATGAAAAGCATTGTGAACATGAACTAATATGGGGGGAACTCACAAGATTGGGGTTTTTAACCCCTGTGGGTGTTAAGTTTAGGTGTGTGTGTCGTGATCTAATGCTATTCTATGAAGCAAACAAGGCTGTGCATGCAAGAATTGAAAGAAATAAAGAAGAGAAAGGGAGAAGAATTGTGTAGCCGATGGGAAAACGCCCTGGAGGGCTCTTCTGAGTCGTCTGGAGAAGAAATGCTCTTCTTGGGAGAGAAATCTCTCTTGCTCAGCGAATTAATGAATCCGGCCTTGCCCCAAAAGATGCAGAGACGAGGTACTTATGGGTGATTATTACCAACTCGAGTCTGAGAGGAATAATGGGAAGGAGTCCGACTCTGGTTAAGTATGGCTGCGTATGGGCAATTGGAACTTGGAAAGGGATATGTTAGGAAGGTCTCTTCCAAATTTGAGAAGATTTGGACGTGATTTGGACGTCCAAATGAAGCAATTACCATCTTTGGCATGTGTCCAAGTTGGCCTCAGAAAGGGTTTCCTGTTTAAGGTCCTGAACGCGACGGCCTTTGGGTCGCCTTCCTGAATGCGACGCCTCGATACGTCGCCTTCCTCATATGGAAGGTGACTTAAGTCAATTTTGCGATTTTTGAAAGGATTTAAAATGTGGATTTAAGATCGCGACATGGGGGCTGTCGTTTTCAAGAACGCGACATAGGGCCTGTCGCCTTCAGTGACTTTTCTGCATTTTGGCCATGCAATGTGTCCAATCTCCATGCGCAGCCTTCGGATTGACGTGTGGTTTGAAACATCAGACTCTAGACTCAGAGAGCTATAATGAGAGAGATTGATTTGACCAGGAAGAATCCTCCAGGGCGATGAACTAATGAAAATGATGTCATGACGGAGAAAGCCAGCTTGACGATGATGAGCCAACGTGGGGTGTCAATGATACGACAAGGGATTTTGCTCGATTTATGGGTCAGAAATGGGTGTCTATAGATTGCCCCTCCTTGATGCCTGCTTTGCAAGGGAGTGGAGTGATGATGGAGCGAAAATGGCGTGAAACGGCAATGTAGCGGAGTGAAGCGGAATGAGCTGAAAAGTGGGCATCAAGGTAAAGAGACACCCATTCTGGACGAATGAGCAGCGAGAATTATGCGGCTGACCTCGATCATGGCTGGGGACAGAATGCGAGGATGGTTCTTATTTGGGACAAATAAAAATCAAAGAAAGAAGTGATCAACCTCTCGATTCAAGAGGTACCCTGGCTATCTTTAGCGTGCAGGTTCGTTCATTAGGGGGATAGGTGCTGCCCGGCAGGTCGATTCGACTCTGGCCTTTGAGCGGTCACGACTAATGAGGGGATCGGGAATAGAGAATGACTGTTGTAATGAATGGGGATGAGAGGAATCCTTTATAGGAACCATACTGGCAAACTGGATCGAGCACAGGCTCGAGGAAAACTTTCAAATTTGGAGTGGAATTCTTGTCTGAAAATGAGGATCTGGGTTGGGACATCATTGGGAAGCTGACTTTGACAAATCATGATTCATGAAGCTCAAAATTCCTACATGATGCATGCTGGGATAAATGAAAGAAATCATAAAAACGAACGCAAAGAAAGGAGAAAATAATAAATATTCAAGGATAATATTGCTAGACAATATAAGCAAGGGTCAAGACACTTCGCATCCCCGACGTGCGACAGAATCCATCGTCCCCGAGTCATATCACCCAACGGCCTATCCAGCGATTAGCAGTGTGCATCTAGATCATCCTTGTTTTTGGTGAAGGGGAACTCAGATCCTGGAACACACTGGGAACCAGCCGGTCCTTGAGCTGATATAATAGCGTAGATAACATATAGTAATGCAGAGGGATTAGGGTTAGAGATACTTAACTGACTTACCTGACGGACTGTCTCTTTTGATTTTCTAGATTTTCTGATTTTTATGGATTTTCCTGCAATTTCTGATTTTTGTGGGTTTTCAATAATCAAAGCAATAAAAATACATATGATACAATGCACTGAATAATGGACATGAAAGCATATGTGCAAACATTCTGAGCAGGAATGAGCAGGACGGTATAAAATGATCAGAAGGCGACATAGGGCGTGTCATGACCATTGACTGAAGAAGGCGACGTAAGACTTGTCGCCACCTGAAGGCGACGGGTCGATATGTCGCTTTCACAGGTTTCTCAGTCCGAGCTCAAAAGCTTTCAGCCCCAAGCTTGAGTTTGACTCCAATTTGGATTCCAATTGCTCTCCACTCAAAGTCCCACTCCTAATGGTCTTCTCTACCCTTTCTAGCAGGAATAGGAGTGCTATGGCTCTATAAATAAGGGGGATGAGAAGCCAAATTCGTAGCTCTCTCCTCTCTCCTCTTTTCTTCAAGGGTTGCAAGCTCTTATGGCCATGAAGAGAGCTCCTCTTGCTTCCATGGATGGGGGGCGGCTTATGAAGGTCCCAACGCGCTCGGGCGACTACGAGGCTCTCATGAGGTTGACGGACGTCCCCAACCACTTGAGCTGGAGTAAGGAAGTGAGAGAGGTAAGTTTTTGGTGTTTTCAATTTCAATGAATTTTTTGCTACGAATTTCTTCATTAATTTTGTTCTTCTTCTTCCTCCCTTTTCTCTTCTTTTTCTCTTCTTCTAGCTCTTCCCGGGCTCCCGCCGCTATTCTAAACTTACATGGATCATCCCATGATCAAAGCCTTACCCATGTTCGTTATCCGATTTTTGAGAGAGTGGGGTTTAGGTGGAGTTTTGATAGCGGCCCACAACTATCATAAGATCTCATTTGACTGGCATAGCATCACGGCCTCTCGAATTATGGCACCCACAACCCATACATTCATTTTTCCCAAGTTCGAGGCGACCGTCCTTCTAGAGGAGGTCGAGGCTTTCCTAGCTCTTCCTAAGACCAAGCCGGGGGGACGAGCAAAGCATAAGCTACACTTTGAACCCATCAACCTGAAGCTATTCTAGGGGAGTTCATGACCGATCCGGGGGATGTTCATACCATGATTAGCCCACAATCATCCATTTAGTTCCGTTGTCTAAGTGGGTCATCTCCCAATGTAAAAACAAGAGAACGGACCACCGGGAGATAGCAAAGGCCGTGGCCATATGTTTGTGTGGGGTGGTCCTCTCCCGTCCGGGGATCACCTCATAGACTACGCGAGCCTTAGTGCTATTAGTGGGGTATGGCGGGGACTTTCACTCTCTCACGCCGTCTTGGCGTATCTTTACTCGAGTCTTACCTTGGCTTCCACGGGGGGTTCCTTTATGGCTCCATGATCCTATTGGAGTGCGGGTTGGGGGTGAGGATAAAATTTAAGCTGTTGACAATCCTACCACCGACAGACGGATCTTCGGGTTCCATCCTTTGAACTTTATTGGCAGGGCGGCCAAATTCTCCGACAAGGTTTTATGCAGGACGGCGGACAAAAAGACGAGGAGTGCATGGCGCCTCTACTCAGTACCCTAACGGTGGAGCACTTTGCTTTGGGTGTAGCGGCATTGCGCGGAGCGGAGATCCGGCTACCACTTGGACGTGGTGTAGCACCCCGGAAATTTTAATTATAGAAAAATTTGAATAAATGGGAATAATAATTTCCACAATACAAGAGTATTTAAAAATTCGTATCATTATCGTATGTGCAAATCACATAGGAAAAATCTGTAAAAATGGGAAATCACCCCATACATTATCTTAAGGGTTCCCGACGAGAATTGCGTGTGATGAAAAATCCGATTACCAAGTGAACATCACATGGTGACCAATATCCGAATTAGGAAACAAGTCGGAAAACCGTTAACACGGAAATACGACGCAACCAAAAATTAAATAAAGGTGTTGGGAGAGACTTCCAACATTATATATTAATGACCCCATATCTTAATTGGGCCAATGGATCACATATGACCAAAACCAAATAAAGCTAGAAATGCATGGAAATCGTAACTCTAAATAGACTGAAATTAAAAAGGGGTAATTAGGGTTAATTGGGATCAATCATGCACTTTTAGCAACCCAATTCGTGCCTACCCATCCATGGAAGTTGCTTGTGGCCAAGACACTCTAATGGAGGAAGAAATCATCAAAATTAGGAAACCAACATGCCAATCCCGCAACCCTTCTTTCCTAGTCATAATTAGACTCCTAAACACCATGGTTACTTAATACTCTGCACCCAAACCCTAGGGACGAGTTTAGACTTGCTGGGGTCGTGTGGAGGAGCTCTTGGTGGCTGGAGAGTAGGAGATCAAGCATACCAAGCTCATCTTCTTCCCTCGTTCATCTGCTACGACCAGCACAAACCACCTTCTTGAAGCCGATCAAAGGTAGGCCAAACCTAAATCCCATCGTGCCAAGGCTTATACCCCTGGAAAGAGGGTCACGTCTACGTTCTAACCCAAGTGGAATGCCCAAATTCCAGCAGTATACACGGAGTAGTAAGCATTTTCCTCCAAGTGGTCTGACCATGGGTTTTCCTGGAAGAACGAGACTTCATCAACCCAAAAGGTAGTTTTCTCGGGCCAAATCTTAACGTCTCCTATACCAAATGTGTAGAGCATCAAGTTAGCTTTCATGCCCTCTGGTTTCATCGAATTTCATTCAGTAGATTTTTGATTATAAGCGTTTTTTCCAAATCGTGCACAGTTTGGGCTTTTCCTGTTCTTCGTGTGTTGTCTGTGATTCAAGACTGAATTAGAGTAAACTCATAACATGAAAGTTATTCTCCTAGTTATCCTCTTCAGGTTTTGTGTTCAACGTTTTGTCTAAATCTCACAGTTAAAGAGTTATAAGCATGGTAATAGGATTGCTGTATGAAACTACATTGTCAGGTTTCACTTGGTATTACGTTGTGTTCGACTTGATCAAGCCTATCGAAACCATCCTTATTTTCTAATTCTGATTTACTGGAAGTACCCTAGTATGTCTAGGTTGTTTTAAAACTAGTTTCGTTATTTTTCATGCACTGTACAATTTGTTCTCTATTTTAGAACAACCCTGTGTCAAAAGAAGGAAAGTCTGGTCCGCAATCCAAAGCACTGTCCTTGCTCTGTCAGAGTCAGGCACGGACCCTGTGAACGCGACGGCCCGATAGGTCGCGTTCAAAGGTCTGGTTGCGACATGCCTATAGTCACCTTCTGAATGCGACGTGCGCTCCGTCGCTATCTGGCCGCTGATCTGACTTCCCGTCGCGATGTTCACACCCCTGTGTCGCCTTCTGGTCCCGACCCGTCGCCTTCCTTACAGGAGCCTGTCGTGATCTGACCCCGGCCTGACAACACCCTGTCACCTTCCTCTTATGTACCTGTCGCGACCTGACCTGGGCCTGAGAGACCCTGTCGCCTTCCTTATATGGCCATGTCGCGATCTCAGGATTTGCCATTTAACCCCACTTACTTTCTTGCAAACCTAACCACTATACCCGAGGTCTGGTTAATGTAATATTTAGTGTGTAATTCACATGTTTTGGGACTGATCATTGCATGGTGGTTATCTTAATGGCTTAAAAGTGTTAAACCCATTTAAAAGCTTTAAATTACATGAATGCTATTCTAAGTGCTCCTTAAGGTTATGATCCATTCATGCTTCTTGTGATTTATCTTCCTACTGTTCTTCCACGTTTAAATGATAATGGTTATCATAAAATCTTGTAAGCCATGATTAGTTAAAGTGCATAGTTTATTCCTTGTTATATTGTTAAGTGCTTCCCGCGAGTTTGAGACCGATAGTTTGTGATTGAGAGACGTACATCACTATACACTTGCATGATTAGGCAGCCCCTTCTTGGGAAATTGGAAACTCTCTACCGGTCATTCCGAATCGGTAGACTAGCGACCTTTTCACCAAGGCCTCCGTAAATCTCCTCTGACCATGGATTCCCACATGGCCGATGAGTTGGTTGTACCATTGAAGTTCCCTGGAGATAGCACGCACTTCCTTTCTCTTCTTGTTCTCGTGAGTGTGACTTACAAACTGGACTAAAGCCATTAATGTAAAGATTGAACGACAGTATAAATCGTACCGTTATGCTGCCGAATTGTACTCATGAAATCATGTTCAATTACTTATTACTTGTTCTCCTCATCATCGTGAACATGACATTACCCATGCTTACTTATTGAACTCTCATTGGCCATTATTAATGACTGTGGGTATCTACATTTAAAAATTTACATGAGATGCTGATAGGGCACGACGTGTGTCCAAGGGCTCCAATCTAGCCCCAATGACGGCGAGTCATAGATATACTGTTAACCATGGGGTATAATGATTACTGGCGTTGCATCTGCGCTGGGAGTCCTGCTTGCTTGTTGAATGATAGATACAATAACCACATACACGTGTCCTAGTGTACATTCTTGATGGATCTTTTCTCGGTGTACATTAGTGTCTACGTGCCTGATTAGTGTTACTTGAACGTGCTCGTACATTCTTGCTTTCTTGCTTGCGTGATATGGCCATCCTGCATTTAATGCAATTAGTGATATCTTGCGTTCTTGACATCAAGTTAAATCTCGCGTGCTTGTACAAAGTGATCTATTGCTAGTTCTTTCTTGTCATCTTGTTCTATCTTGTTCACTCCATCTAGCTTGTTTTCATGTATCTTGTTTTAATGAGTTTTATTCGTACTTGCATATCATTCATCGTGCTTACCTAGTTCTAAATTGCTAATCACTTATATCATTGCCGCACATTGAGATATAAATCCTACTGGGCTAGTTTGCTCATTCCCTACTTTTACCCCATCTAGGTGACTATGAAGTTCAAGAGGAAGAGCAAGTCGAGGATGGGAATGCGTCCGAGTGAAAAGCGTTTCAACTATGAGTCCAGTTATAGTAGTTTGCTTCGAGTGTTATTACAATGTATAGGAAGTGAGGATTAAATGTACTTTCCCTTTTATTGAGTCTTAGTCCTGTACTAGTTTCCATTTGAATACAAAGAGTTGAGATTGAATACAATTTATAACTGAGTTCAACATTTGGGCCCTATTATGATGTTGTGTTGATACACATTTAGTGCGCGCTAGCTAGAGGCTTATTTGCCGACTGTCCACGTCTCGAAATATCCACTCGAATTAATTAATAATATCCGCTGCGTAATTCTCGGGACGTGACAGTTTAGTGGTATCAGAGCCTAGGAATACCAAATAGGATATATGTCTCAGGAATAGGAGATACCTATGGAACCTAGGTCATGAAAATTAAATACAGTACCTAGTGAGAATGGGTAGAGACTGGGAATATGTTAGAAAGAATTAAACACTCCTACCCATTGACTCTTATAAGGTATCAAGAGACATTAATTGGTTTCCATCCTTTTTCTCAGGAACCCTCATAACTCTCTCACTCAACTGCAATGGCTCGTAATCGGTGGCAAGTTATGCAAGAAACCGTGGCTGGATTGACCCAGGCACTACAAAATGTAGTTCAGGCTGGAAATCAAGCTGGAGCTGCAAGGAATGGAGCCGGTGATCTGCACCAGAATTTCAGGAGTCTAAACCCTCCTCGTTTCTCTGGATCCCCTGACCCAGACGAGGCAGAAAACTGGCAGGAAGAAATAGAAAGGATCTTCCAAGTAATGCAATGCACTAATAGGGAGAAGGTGGTACTGGCCACTTTTCAATTACCAAGGATGCCCGAGCATGGTGGAAGGCCACCTCGGCCCACCTGCCAAATGTAGCTGAACTGGAGTGGGACGGATTCCTGGAGATATTCCGGAGAAAGTATTTCTCTGAGAGAGTCAAGGAGAAGAAGGCAGCGGAGTTTGCCGCACTGAAACAGAGAGGGATGTCCGTAGCTGAGTATGAGGCTCAGTTTGTGCGTCTTGCGGTGTATGCCCCACACCTGGTGGGAACTGAAAGACTTAAAGCGAATCGGTTCATGGATGGGCTCAGGCCCATGTTCATTGAAAGGCTCGGACCACACAACATTCAAACTTACACTAAGATGGTCCAAAGAGCTCAGCTGGTAGAAGACACCATGGCCAAAGTAGAGGGCATGAGGGGCAAGGACAACTCCAAGCCGGTCTTCGTCAAGAAGGGAGCACCTAATATTGCTCCAACCTTTCGTAACAACAACGTCAACAACAACAACAAGAGGCCGAATATCGGAAGGGATATTGCTGGAGATAAGAGAGCTAAGGTGGATGGTAGGCAGTTGGCAGAAAACTGCAAATTTTGTGATAAACCGGGGCACGAGCTGAAGAATGCTGGAAGAAGCTCGGGGCATGCTTGAGATGTGGTGGTCGTGACCACCGCATTCCTGACTGTCCAATGATGAAGGACCAACCAGCAGAGCTCAGAATATACCACGGCGTCAGGGACGCCTTAATGCTGTCTTAGAAGCTGACCTACCCGAGGAAGGGGGTATAGTGGAAGGTACCATTTCCATACACTCTCAACCCGCATTTGTGCTTATTGACACTGGAGCTGCTTATTCATTTATTTCCACCACATTTGCTGCAACTCTACCTATCAAACCTGTACCCTTGAAATCCAAGATCACAGTAGCCTCTCCACTAGGCTCAGAATTTGAACTCACTCACTACTTGCCGAAATGTGAAACTATAATTGGAGGACACAATCTCCCTGCCAACCTTATCTGTTTAGACATGAAGGGTTATGATGCCATTCTGGGTGTCGATTGGCTAATTGAATATGATGCCGATGTAAACTGTCATCATAGGAGGGTCACTTTTAAAAGACCAAACCTTCCAACTCTATCACTACTTGGCAACCGCTATCACAAACACCCTATCTTGATATCCTCCTTAAAGGCTTCTAAGCTGATCAACCAGGGTTGTGATGCTTTCCTAATTTCCGTCTTGGCAACTGAAAAGAAGAAACTGACCCTAGAAGACATTCCAATAGCCAGGGACTATCCTGATGTATTTCCAGAGAAATTACCTGGTATACAACCTGAGCGGGAGGTAAACTTCACCATTGAGTTACTCCCTGGGGCAGCCCCTGTTTCAAAAGCCCCGTACCGCATGTCCCCAGTTGAATTGCAGGAGTTAAAGAGACAGATCCAAGAATTACTAGATCAAGGTTTTATCAGGCCTAGCACATCCCCGTGGGGAGCGCCAGTGCTATTTGTCAGAAAGAAGGACGGGATAATGAGGCTATGCATTGATTACCGTCAGTTAAACTAGTTGACAATAAAGAATAAGTATCCTCTGAAGGATCGAGAAAAGGTGAGGACAAGATCTAGAGGGGGGGGGGGGTTGAATAGATCTAATGCCAATTAACGCGGAAGCTTAAGCAATTAAAAATTACTTCTAATCAGAGATCAAATCACCCATTAATTTACTGATCTGAAGAGTGATTTGGGTGTGTGAGCAAATCAATTAGTAGTGAACGAAATCCCTATGCATGCATCTAGCGAGATACAAAGGCAAACCACAATTCAAACCAATGCACATAGGATTTTTAGGTGGTTCGGAAATCACCTCCAGTGACTCCTACATCCACCCCTCACACAGTGAGGCCACACTACTCAAAAACCCTGAGTACAACTCACACAGGAGCACGACGACTCCAAACACCCTTGAGCACGACGACTCAAGAAACACCTGGAGCACGACGACTCCAAACACCCTTGAGCACGACGGCTCAAGAAACACCTGGAGCACGACGACTCCAAACTGAGCACGACGGCTCAAACAACAACCGGAGTACGACGACTCCAAATTGAGCACGACGGCTCAAACCACACAGTGAGTACGACGACTCACAAACTCCTGAGCACACAGGCTCACAAACAACTTGCTAGAAAAACACAAGACTTAGATCCTCTAGCAACAGATCTAGTCCAACCAGAGTTAATTCATGAGACTCATGCAACAACCCATGCATAATCTCAGAATCACTCAGAAGAGAAAAAGGAAAATGAGAATTGATTGATAGACTTTTCTCTTCAGATGTACTCCCTTGTAGAAGGTCGAATTGTGAAGTGCTTTGATCTCTGGAAGTTCCTGGACGATGCTCTGCAATTTGATCTTCAGGATCTTCCTTGAATTCTTCACAGAAATCGGCTTCTACTTGATCTGCTTCCTTGTGGTGATCCAATTGCTTCTTCAACGATCAGATGCCACTTCTCATGCTTGAGCAGATGAGAATTTGGCTCGAGGATGCACCAGGAAAGCAAGAACAGGGAGGAGAACCTTCTAGCCGCCAACGAGATTTCTTGGAGGCTCTGGAAGGGTTCTTACATGTTGGAGAGCCAATAGGAGGGTATTTATACCCTAAATACTCCAAGTGTACCCTTGGGGGTCGTGGGCACACGATCCAAGGCTTATCCAACAATTCCCTAGGGTGCCACATGTCCAGGACAATGATTAAGTCACAGAGATTCCGGAGTGTGTCGACCTGCCCAAGAGGTGTGTCGACACACTGTCCCAGACTGGCAGAACAATTCCCTGGGAGAGGTCTCTAGTGTCGACCTGAGATCATCTGGTGTTGACCTGCTGTCCCAGACTGCAAAACAGGTCTTCTGGGAAAGCCATCTAGTGTCGACCTGAGATCATTTGGTGTCGACCTGCTGTCCCAGACAGCAAAACAGATCTTCTGGGAAAGCCATCTAGTGTCGACCTGAGATCATTTGGTGTCGACCTGCTGTCCCAGACAGCAAAACAGATCTTCTGGGAAAGCCATCTAGTGTCGACCTGATCCCATTTGGTGTCGACCTGCTGTCCCAGTCTGTTGATTTGTTTCTCTAGAACCTGTCTCTAGTGTCGACTTGCTCTGGACTAGTGTCGACCTGAGATGGACTTTTCTTCACATTTATGCCTTTGTTCTGAATCATTGTGTCGACACCAAGGATGGTTGTGTCGACACTACCTTTGCAGAAAATGTTGTTCTTGAGAAAATAAACACACAAATCATTAGTTAAATATATTATCATGAATATCAATGATAAATGTGCTTGGAAACATGCTTTTTGAATATTGTGATTTCAGGTGATGTATTTTACATGTTCCAATGGATATGCATTAAAATCACAACTTGTCATCATCAAAATGTGAGGAGAAATGAATTATATTCACACTCAACCCAACAATCTCCCCCTTTTTGATGATGGCAACATTAAGTTCATTTGGAATTGGAAATTTTCAATGAAATGTGATTTTAAGCATTTTCATTTTCTTTTATTTATACTTGTCAAGGACCTTTGAACATTTTTTAGTGACATTGAAATTTATACACATGATAGACACAATGTTACTAGATATAAGCTATTTTCACACAAAGATCAAGCAGCTTGACAAGCATTCATCACATTCACATTCATTCAAAAGATTTGCAATCACATTTATGGCACAGAAATAGGCACAGAAATTTCTATTCATTTCATTTCATTCATGATGTGAACATTACAATCTTTCAAACAAACTTCTCCCCCTTTGACATTATCAAAAGAATTACATTATTGGGGAGGAGGAGGAGGAGGAATGGGTAACAAAATAGTCTCAATATCCGTTAGCCTCTTTTCCATTGAAGTTAGACTATGCTTCATTTGGGCTTGGATAGTTGAGAGTCTTGTATGCAACAGATTTTCCATCCTCTCTGAATTTTCTAACATTGAGGCTTGAAGTGCAGTGAATTCATTTGACATTGGCTGTGATGAAGATGAAGATCCAGCTGACCAACCAGGCCTATTCAAGACTTTGAATTCCTTCTTGAGTGCAGACATCTCTTCATCAATGTGAGCAGATAAGTTTCTCATGCCTTCCATGTTATCAACCAAATGTGCAAAAGACAATCTTGTTTTAGAGATCTGAGAGAGTGTCTCCTTTGTGTTGAAGACATCAGCTTGGGAATTTGCCAAAATTCCCTTCAAGACTGTCTCCAACTTCTCTTGATGTTCTTTGAGATCCACTGAAGCATCAGCCAAAGTGCCAATCAGCCTGTTGAATCTTTGGGTGGCATGGTCAGAGGCTGCTTTCTGATCAATGAACCTGGCAGACACAGAGTTCTCCATTCTTTGAATCCTCAATTCAAAGTTTTCTGACATGGATTGAATAGAGGTGTTCAAAGCATCAAACTTGTCATTCAAGAAGGTGTATAACTCTGGTGGAACAGAAGGTCCACCAAAGGAAGAAGATGCTTGAACTGGAGGTGGTGGAGAAAATGATGGGATTTCAGGTTCAAGGTTCATGGAGGAGGAAGGCTGAAGCTGAGGAGAAAGAGGGGCAATGAAAGGTTCATCAACTTCAGCTGCCACATGAGGCTGATCCTCATGTAGGGGAGGCTGGTCCTCATGAAGTTGAGGCTGATCCTCTGGAGCTGGAGGCTGTTCCTCTTGTGCTGGAGGCTGTTCCTCTTGAACTGGAGGCTGATCCTCCTGAACTTGAGGCTGTTCCTCTTGAACTTGAGGCTGATCCTCCTGAACCATAGGGGCCTCTACTACAGCTGGCCCTCTCCTCACTTGATCACCAACAATCCTAAAGCCCATGAATTTCTGAACATGCTTAAAGCAATAGATGTTGGACTTAGGAATTTTCTCAGATTTCTCATTGTCAAGAGGCACACCAAAGTGCTTGAAGACTGCAGTCAAATGGGCTGCATATGGAAGTGATCTATGCAAGTATGCCCTAGTGGTCTCAGATATAATCTGGTACATGATTACATGAAGGTTTATTTTGATGTCTTTGCTCATACAGTATAGCACAAACCTTTGAATATCAGTAAGCCTATCTCTCCCACCACCTTGAGGTGTGATGATGGTAGTGAGCATGTGATGAGTAAGCCTCAACACAGGGGGAAAGGTGTTGGTATTGAATTTTGGTGACATGAGTTTGCTTAACATCTGACTCATCTGTAGGCAAACCAGTCATTATGGTATAGGCTTCATGGAGATTAAATTCAAAATTGTGGTAATCTTCTCCTTCATCTGGGACTTTCAAGATAGAAGCAGCTATGTCTGTTGGCATGTCAATAGCAATCCCCTTAACCTTTGACTTATATCCTTCATCTGTGCATTCCAAATTTTGATAGAATTCTTGTACAAGTCTAGGGTAAATGATACGAAATTCTGATATGAAAGACTGCCAAGACTGGAATTTGAAGAAGTTTAAAACTTCAGGAAATGCAGCAATGAGTTCACTGTCATCCAAATCTACTGCCCTAGGTTTCAGGATGGTCTTCCCGGCACTTAGGGGTTTGGAAGGAGGTCTCCTAGAGGGCTGGGAGGACTCTGATGATGAGGATGAGGATGAGGATGTGGACTTCTCAGAAACTTCAGGAGAAGAGTCTAGGGTTTTCCTCCTAGGGTGCACAGACCCTTGACCGGAAGAGGATGCTCTACCTCTCTTAGCAGATGAAGATCCTGGCTGCTCTGCAGGATCATGGCGACGCTTGGTTCTCCTCTTAGAAGAAGGAACCTCATCCGCCGGATTGGGCCTTGCCGTAGCCCTTGACTTTGCTCCACGGCGAGGAAGCTGCTTGGGTGCCATTGAAGCAGAGTGGAATCGGGGATGATGGAGAGAGAGGAATGAGAGAAGATGGATGGAGATGAGATGGAAGAGAGAAGAGATGGAAGGGGTTCAAAACGCCTGCCGGAAACCAGAGAATGGCGACCGTCAGGTCGACCTGGAGAAGAAAAGGGGGTTTTGGATAACCTATCCCGCAGGAACAACACGCGCTTAACCGGCGCCCACAGTATAATTGATTCTGGCAGGGGGTCAGTGTCGACACTAGAGGAGGTTAGTGTCGACCTGAGTCAAAGTGTGTCGACACTAGATGGAGTAGTGTCGACCTGGCCTGATGAAAATTTTAGATTTGAGTTTGGAAAAAATTTGTGAGCTTTTGGGATAACTTTACAATGATAATCAATGGGTGCAATGATCATTTCAAGGATTTTTAAGAGACTAAAAAATTCATTTGATATATTTTGCAAAAATTTCAACACAATTCAAGTTTTACACAATATCAAACAGGATATGAACATTCAGTGACTTGAGTCATTAAGATGATAATTTGAGGGATATAATACATTTAACAATCAACTACACACTACCATATTCTTCAAGTCCAAAGAAATAAAACATCTTTTAGACTGAATTCAAGTGTGTTTAAAATAAACAACTTTTTAAAAACAACTTGATGATGGATAAGAATGATTCTTTTAAAAACAATTCTCCAATGATTACACATTTTGTTTTTAAAAACAAACTATCAAATGAGATACATCTTGTTCACTCAAGAACTAATGCTTTTCACACACTATAGTTCCTGGATACTAAAGATTTATCCATTATCAAGTCTCAAAGGGGTAAATGATGACCTTTTGACATGAAAATATACGTTTTTTAGACGCCAATATTTCCAGTTACTCAGTCATCATCAAAAAGGAATAAGACATATTTATTTTGCTTTTCATTTATTTTTGATTTTGAACCCCTTTGAACAGAGATAGCATTAGTGCCTCATGACATACATGGCACTTCATTCATTGTGAAGGTGTGCAGTTTCTCAGCACATGTGCCATTGCTCCGTTGAATTGATAAATTTTGGAGAGTTTTGACAAAAAAGACATCACCTATATCCAATCATCAGTTGCAAACAAAAAACATGTTTAAATTCAAAACACACATTGTTCTTCAGTCTTTGAAAGAAATCTGAATTTCTATATTTTTGAAGAATATAGATGAGAGTTGACAAATGAATATAGTAGATCACTCAAAGGATCATTTTGAGACTCTAGACACCTGAATGAGGACATCATGCAAGAAAATTGATGTAATACAAGAAAGGTTTTGAATTTTGCAAAGGACATTATTGTGAATTCTCTAGCTCCCCCTGAGATGAGAATTTCAACCACTTTTCATCAGAATAAAGATATGCAAGTTTTGAAATCAGGAATGATTCTCTTTAAACAATAAAAGCTTCCCCTCAACAATTGCATATTCATTTCTTGGTACTTGGCGGAGACATATACTCTCGCATAGTGAAAGTGTCCAGACAAGCAGAACTTGTCCTTCTTCAAATCACCATTTGATATACCAAGAAGTTCAACACAATGTGATGTGAAGTGTTCATTGTCAAAAGGAATAGAAGTGAAATGGAGAGAGATATGATGAATCAAGGAAGCAAATGAGTATGATAATGCAAAGAACTCCCCCTCAGAAGATGCCTAACACTCAACCCAATCCCAAAGAGAGAAATCAAGAAGATGGACATTTACAAAGACCAAGTTCTCTCCTTAAAGATGAGAATCTACTGTCAAGAAGGGGTTTGGTGAAGATGTCAGCAATTGTTTTTCAGATTCTATGAAGTGGAGTTCAAATGATATCTTTGCTACCTCATTTCTCAAGAAATGATAAATCAGACATGAAGGAATATTTCTCCAGCATTTCACTCAAGGATTCTTCTGGCTCACTTCCCATAAGATATACATGATTTGAAATGATCATACATGCAATTCAGATATGTTCATTCAAAGTATTTGCACCAATAGAATATTAACTGATCAAGCATGCATTAACAGGCAATTTATTAAATAGAATTTTTTGCACTTTTTCAAATTTACTCCCCCTTAATTTATGCATGGAATGAAAAAGTTAGCATGCAATTCACACATGATTATGAGCACAATTAGCTTTAAACATAACATGACTTTTGGTACTTGGAGGAGTATTTTACTCACGCATAATGATAGTTTCCAAACAAGCATAACTTGTTTTTCCACATGTCATCATTTGATATACCAATAAGTCAAAGCAATTAGTATGCACACAGACTCATGGGAACAGTTAAGCATGCATGACAACATAAACATGATTCCAATTGTTATGACATAAAGTTCACTGTTGGGAGCAACATTGAAACACATTTCTCATTGTTCAGATAAAAATTAACATTCATTCCAATTCAATCAATTCAAGTTTGAAATGATAAAGAAATTTTACCTGAACAATCTTCATTTCTTTCTCAAAGATTTTACCTGTGTTCTCCAGTCATTTCTAGTCTTGCACAGCCAATATCTTGAATCCATTTACAATGTATGGCTGCAAGACTTCTCAGCTTGCTGATCAAGCTGGTTTGGGACCCACACTTGTTTGGGTCCTGCAATGAAATCAATGTTAGATTGCAACAAGGATTTCTGAATCCAAAATGCTTTTAATTTTTGTATAGATGCATTTCTTTCATTGATAGAACTATGAACAGAATTAGTTCCAGATTTTATTTTTGCCTTGATCAATGCATCTCTGTTTTCATGAAGTTTTCTATTTTTTGGATTTTTAATATGAGCAGAAACAAAATAATTTTGTGCAACATTTCTATGTCTATACACATGGAACTTCTGAACATTTTCAGTATGAACATGATGTTTATTCCTATGTGTATGAGCATGTGCATTAGACTGAATTTCTGAGCATGCACAACAAAATCATTTCTGTACCAACAGTCCCTAGAAATATGACCAATTTTATGACAATGAAAGCATTGGACTGGTTTGGCATGTTTATTGAAATGTTGATCTTTATTCCAACAATGTTTGGCAAGATGACCAGGTTTATTGCAATTAACGCAAATGAGAGCATTTCTTACCTGGTTCTTACCTTGGCATGTATGCATTTGCTGGAATCTCCTTTTCATGTGAGGAGGCTTACCATAAAGAGAAGGAGGTACCTTCTGGTGGCTCCTGGCATGATGTGAATTTGGAACTTGCCTTGGAGCTTTTTGAACTGACGGAGGAAGTAGATTATTCTTCTTGACATCAGCATTTTTCTTCTTCTCTTTCTGTTTCTGAACAAGAACTTTCACAAGTCTTTCATTAGAAACATCAAGGTTCTTGTTCACAGCAGTTTTAACAGAAGTTGTTATGTTTTTCTTTTCATTTTTCTTATTTTTAACAGAAGCAAGACTTGAGTTCTTCAATTCATTTTGAATCTTCTGTTTTTCAGCTCTTAATGCAACAACTTATTTTTCTGAAGTTTGAAGCTTGTTTAGCATGACATCCAAACCATTTTTCATCTTGTTCTTTTCATTCTCAAATTGAGCAATTTGTTTTTCCAAGTCAGAAATTTTATCACTCAACTTACTACATTCATTGTCCAATGGTCTGTCATGGAACAAGCCTTCAATCTTCCTTTTTAGATGATGATTTTCTTCAACAAGTTGTTTGCATCTCTCATTTATTTGATGATCATGAGCCATGTTGGAAATCTGTTTGTTTAATTGATCATTATCAAATTGGAAGTTTTCATTGAGATCAATCAATTTTCCTTTTTCTTCTTCCAGATCAATGACTTTTGTTTTCAATAGCTCATGATTTTCTTTCAATCCAATCAATTTATTTTCACAGATTTGGACTTCATCTTCTAAATTCTCTTTCTCAGAATTTAATCTTTCAACTTCGTTTTTCAAATTCTCAATTTCTTCTGAAGGATATTCATCATTTTTCTGGAGCAATTCAATTGTATTTTTCAAGTTTTCACTTTCTTTGTGGCAATGATTTAAGCTCCTTTTCAAATCTTTATTTTTAGTGTTTAGCTTTGCATTAAGATTTTGCATCTTTTTACAGAATTCAATCAATTCAGCATAAGCCATACTTTCATCTTCATCAGAATCAGAATTAGAATACACAAATGGATCTGGAGTTAATTTACCTGACCTTTTAGACCCATTTGAACTCTTATGTTCTGAAGATAGCAAAGCCCTCTACACCGCTCTGTAAAACTAACACCGGGGCTGACGTGAGCTTAGTCTTCAACAATTGAAAACTTCTCTCACACTTCTCGGACCAAACAAACTTCACTCCTTTTCTAGTAAGCTGAGTCAAGGGGGCGGCGATGGATGAAAATCCCTCAATAAATCGCCGATAGTAACCAGCTAAACCAATAAAACTACGAATCTCCGAAGGGGTCTTGGGAATCTCCCAATCCATAACAGCCTGGACCTTCGCTGGGTCAACTGCCACACCAGTACCGGAGATAACATGCCCGAGAAAATGAACCTCGCGCAACCAGAAATCACACTTGCTGAACTTAGCATACAGCTTGTGCTCACGAAGAACTTCTAACACTAACCTCAAATGCTGACGGTGAGTGGTCTCATCCGGAGAGTAGACCAACACATCATCAATAAACACTACGACAAAGCTATCTAGATAAGGTCTAAACACCCGGTTCATGAGATCCATGAACGCTGCAGGGGCGTTGGTCAATCCAAAAGGAAGAACCAAAAACTCATAATGTCCATAACGGGTTCTAAACGCCGTCTTGGACACATTCTCACTCCGAATCCTCAACTGATGATAACCAGATCGCAAGTCAATCTTAGAAAAGACTGATGCCTCTCGCAACTGGTCAAACAAATCATCAATACGAGGTAAGGGATACCTGTTCTTCACAGTCACTTAGTTCAGCTTTCTATAGTCAATGCATAACCTAAGTGACCCGTCTTTCTTCTTGACGAATAATACAGGTGCGCCCCAAGGGGAAACACTAGGGCGAATAAATCCCTTATCAAGCAACTCCTGCAACTGCCTCCTCAACTCGGCTAACTCCGCAGGTGCCATCCGATATGGAGCCTTCGAGATAGGAGAGGTGCCTGGAAGCAACTCTATGGTAAACTCTATCTCTCTATCCGGTGGAAATCCAGACAAGTCATCAGGAAAGACATCTGGAAAATCCTGCACTACCTCAATCTCTGCAAGAGTAGGTGACTCATCAGCCTCTGGTACTAACACCACGCTGGCAAGAAAAGCGTCACAACCCTTGTTCACCATGCGCATCGCCTTCATGGCAGAGATGACCATCTTTCCTGCCAAATTCCTTGGCAAGGGATGGGAAAACTCGTCCTCACCAGGAATGCGGAAAACGATCCTCTTCCGACGACAATCCACTAACGCATAGTGCTCCTCTAGCCAATCCAGACCAAGAATAGCATCATAGTCCTTCATCTTTAGCAAGAAGAAACACCCATCTAGGACTCTATCCTCAATGCACACAGGTAACGACGGAATGCACTTCCTAGTCGATACCGTACCCGCAGGGGTGTGCACAGACAAAGGGACCTCTAAATCCTCCGACTCTACACCTGATTCTAGGGCTAACTGCCTAGCGAACCGCTCGGAAATGAACGAGTGAGTAGCACCCGTATCAAACAAAACCCGAGCGTGTACACCTAAAAGCAAAACCGTACCTTCGGTGACATGCTCCGCCTGCTCGGCGTCCTCGCGAGCTAAAGCAAACACTCGAGCTGGGGCTCGAGGCCTTCCTGGTCTTCCCGTAGCTGGCGCTGCTGTCGCTACTGCTGGGGCTGGCGCTCCGCGCTGGACTCCCTGCTGAAGTCTTGGGCAATCCTTGATCTTGTGGTCGCTGCTCCCGCACTTCAAGCACTTGCCTGCAATCATCCAACATTCGGTACCACCATGTGTCTTCCCACAGTGGGGACACTCTTTCTTCACACCAGGGGAACGTACAGAAGGTACCTGAGTACTGCCGACTGCCACGGATCGCTGCGGTGTCTGGTACACCGCTTTCTTCTTGTCTTGCCGTTGGAAGGTCGCCGCTGGCCTCTTCTGCGAAGCTTTCTTTTCTTCAAGATATTGCTCCATCTCTCCCTCCTACCTACAAGCAGCACTGAGGGCCTCATCCAAAGTGCGGTGGTCAAATGCCACGAGTCTCGTCCGCAGTGATGGCTTGAGTCCCATCACGAACTTCTTCATCTTCCTGCGCTCATCTGCCACGATATGAGGTGCATACTTAGAAAGTTCAGAAAATCTCGCCTCATATTCCAGCACGGTCATGGAGCCTTGAGCCAAAGATAGGAATTCCTGCTCCATCCGATCTTGCACATGCTCGGGGACGAACTTGGCCCAAAAGAGCCTCGCGAACTCGTCCCAAGCAACCTCTACTGCGCCGTCCTCAAACTGCGTACGCAGTAGTGAAGACCACCATACATCAGCTCTTTCCTGCAATACACCTTCATAAGCTCCAACTAACAGTTCTAACTAAACAAAACATACAATCATACAAATTAACACATACCTGTAGCATGTAGGTGGCTAATGTGACCTTATCCTCATTCGCACACCTAACGGCTCGGAAGATCTTTTCTATCTCCCTCATCCAGCTTTCAGCCAACAACGGATCGCTCTCCCCCTTAAAAGAGGGTGGTAGCATCCTCTTGAATCTTTCCATGGTAGAAGGTCCACCATGGTCCTGAGCTGGTACTTGAGCCTGCTACAGCACACAACAAGCAATTCACAATCAATACAATATCACATAATTAAATAAAACAGACTATTATTCATTTTATTAGTCTAACCTGAGCCTCCAACTGAGCCTGGAGTGCTGCCTGAGTGTGAGCCTACGTCTGCATGGCTTGCACCAGACCTTGCATGAATACTCCATAATCCACAGGCGGCGGTGGGGGAAGTACAGGACCTTGCGGTGCCGGGGCCTGTTGCTCCGCCCGCTCGTCACGTCTCGGCTCGTCCTCACGGGCCGGCGCTCCACCACGCCTACCTCTCGAAGCCATGGCTGTAATAAATTTCAGCCACCATTAGAGCTAGGTTACTAAGTTCTCTAACCATTTTCTTATCTATTTTTCACTTCTTATTAGTGTTTTCTACACGTGTGGACACACTTAGCATGTAATGAAGATGATGACTTATGTATATTCATGTGCAATCTCAACCGGTTGCTCTGATACCAATCTCTGTAGCGACCCTCATCATACCGGTACGGTTATACCAACCCACGTCAGTATAGTGAGCGTTGCCACAGTGGGACATTTACCCAACAATAACATTCATCTGAGATACACGTGAATATAGAACAGAGTAGCGGAAGTAAAAGAACCATTGTCTTCATTCATTCATCATCCACATTTAACATACATGATTCAATGACATTTAAAGAGCTAAAATCCACATAATTCAAATTGCTGAAAATTAGATACATAAATGTCCACACTTATACATTCTTCCATGATAAAGATAGTACAATGCTCAATTTACATACTAAGAAATCACAAATGTCACTAGAATTCCAGCAATGCTCTAATCTCCGCGCTCGGAGTCGGTCTCCAACGTCTCCTCCACTAATGTCTCGTCACCCACTACACCTGTACGCCGAAGCAAGTAGTGAGTCTAAAAGACTCAGCAAGTAACTCTACACATACCATACATGTATATGTCATGGCAAGTTTTACATACGCATTTACAAGACACAACATGTAGCATGCTCGACAATAAATTTTTACAACCTATCGTGTAAATCTACAATTTAACACATGGACTATGCTTTCAGATTTGCAGAAATAGAATCACCTATCACATGCTTTCTGTTTGTTTCTCACATAAAATCTACCTCTAACCAACTAAAACATGAAAGCCGTTAATGTAAATTCCCGAACATGCATGAAAGGGAACACACCTAACATGGAATCTACACATTCCTACGCATATACATGACCATTTTTCATACTTTAAGCTTGTTGGTTTTACATGCTTTAGCAACCATAATCTAACACATGAGAGCTACAACAATGATTCAAATCACAACAAGTGAACAATCAAGTATGGAGGTTGTTTACATATCCTTATCAATTATCCCTAACATGAATTCTAGGCATTTTGCATACATAACCATGATCATAACATAGTAAGGCTACTGTTTAAACATGTTTTCAGATTGTCATAACATGGATTACAAACTCACACCCTCACATCTTAGTTTCACATTTTTACACAATTTCCAAATTCGCATATTTCACACTTTACACATACACTTTTACACATTGTCACATTCACATTTTTCACATGAACACATACACATTTACACATTCACATTTAGTGCCGTGACACATAGTCCAAACCACCAAAGAAGGACATAACACATCACATCACATAGACGCCATCTAGGCAATACAATGGCGACTCTTGGACTGCGCAGACCGGGAGAACAAGTCTCCACCCTAACCAGTGGTACTTGTCCACCTCCAGGATTTCCCCCTAATGCCCTTAGGGTCACTACACATTGAACCTTCTCAGGGGACCTTTCCCTGATACGGTTCCACTGCCCTCTACGGAAGCAGTGTCACATTTGGCACAAGTTACACATTACACATTTTACCGATTTTAACACATATATTTACACATGTCACTCTCATTCCATTCACTTTCTCACTCACATGCACGTTTCTCTATTTTCCTAACATGACACTACAATTACAGGAATTTAGCATTCAGGAAATTTCACTAATCAGGTTGCTAATTACAAAATCAAATCATTTTACAAAGGCATGCATTAATTTCACATTTTTACATGGAAAATTCATATTGCATCATACACTAGTCCAAATGACCTGAAATTTTAACCACAGGCTCATTTCGGGTCTAGGATCCCACCTGCAAAATTTCAGATTTTTCTAACTCAAAATGAATTTACAGAAAATTTACCATCCATTCCCCACTAATATTCATAATGCAAATTAACATGGAGTTAAACAAAATCACAATTCTTAACAGCTGACTGTCTGAACCCTAGCATGCACAGGGTCACCAAATTCGTTCCCGAATTTATCGAGTAACACGCAATTTACTGGAATTTAACATGACCTAAGCATGATTTCTATTTTTTTCCCAAAACAGAATTTTTAAATAATCATACAAGCATGGGAGAAATGTCAGAAATTCAGAACACAGATAGTAACATGCATACATGGTCTAACAAATTAGGGCAACCAAAACTTTGCCACTGACCATGAGGATCATGGTGAATACACATGGCCATTCTTTTCTCATACACATTAGACACACAATTAAACTCAACCACCCACAAAATAGGTGTGCATTCATTCTCCCATTCATCACATTAGCTAGTGTACATAGTATAGAAGAGTTACATTATATCCTCATCGCAAAACACGTCGAAACTAATCATATAAGAGGGCCGAACAGCTTGCTGTTCTGCTCAGATGAACTTGGCGGCGGTCTATGGCCGCTAATTCAATGTCAACGGCATAATCGCTGGACGCTAAGCATGATCTTAGCGGCCAGGGATATTGCCGTTAATGTCAGGTCTGTACAGAACATAGACCCGAGCTCCAAAGATGGGGTGAACTTGGGGGTCTAGGACACGAGGGAAAATACATAAAAATGGTAAAATCATCCTAGACACATACATGAACACTATGGGTAGGGTACTTGCCTTTTAGATATACTCCAAACGGATCAAAAGGCTTGGTGAAGCTCTCCTTGGGCTGTCCCAAGAAGTTCCCAACCAGCCTCCAAGATGGCCTTCCTCCAGTTTCTTGAGCAAGCTCCAGAGCAATCCGAGGTCGGGGATGCCTTCCTCGATGATCCAGCAAGCTCCTTGAAGCAGCAGGTGGCCGGATCAAGCTTCAGAACTTCAGATTTTGGGTTACAAAGATGAGGGTTTCTCAGAGTCCGAAAATAGGGTTTTCTCTCCTTTTCTCTCTTGCAAAGGGGCAAAGAGAAGTGTTAGGGTTGTAGAATGGGTCTGAATATAGAAGGGGGGGTCCTCTTGTCACGCAGGGGTGACAAGATGGCCTTTCAGACCGTTGGGGACAGCTCCCCAATGGGTGAGCTAGCTTGCTCCCGAAATTCTGGGCTCTGCAATGCATGCAGGTCAGAGAATTTGGCGTCCACATCGCTGGACGCTGGACTTAGTATTGGCGTCCATGGGGATGACGCCTACTCAGCTCAAACGTCCATTGATATTGACGCCTATAAGACCTTCGGCCAGGACTCCAAAACATGCAGAAACCTTGCACAACCTTATACCTATATATGTCATACATATGTATTATCATGTACACACTATCAACAAGTCATTCATACACTTTTACATCTAGTTTATACACATGCATGCAATAGTATACCAACTAGTACTTACGTAGATATCTACATACGTACATACACACATGATTATTTACATGCAATACAATAATGCAATAAAATTCGAGGGCCTTACACCGGATTTCTCATTAACTGAAGATGGAAGACTAATCGAGTCTGTGTACCCGACCATGCTGAGACAAAGAAAATGATTATGGATGAGGCACACAAGACCAGGTATACCATTCATCCGGGAACTACCAAAATGTATCAAGATCTGAAAAGAAGCTTTGGTGGCCTAATATGAAGAGAGAGGTGGCAGAATATGTCGCCCGATGCTTAACATGTCAAAAGGTCAAGGCTGAATACTTGCGACCCGCAGGTAAACTCAAACCCCTAGAAATCCCGGCATGGAAGTGGGGAAGGTATAGGGATGGACTTTATTTTCGGACTACCCAAATCTAGAGGTGGATTCGATGGTATCTGGGTTGTTGTCGACTGCTTAACGAAGTCGGCTCACTTCTTGCCAGTGAAGAATAAGTGGTCAGTAGATGTTCTGGCTGCACTATATGTGAAGGAAATAGTCAGATTACATGGAGTACCAGTGTCTATCGTGTCTGATAGAGACCCTAGGTTTACATCCCACTTTTGGAAAGGACTGCACTACTCCTTGGGATCTAAACTAAACTTTAGCACGGCTTTCCATCCACAAAAGATGGGCAGACGGAGAGAACCAACCAGGTGATTGAAGATATGCTTAGAGCATGTGTCCTAGATTTTGGAGGTAGCTGGTGTTGGGTTGAGTGTGAATATGATTCATTTCTCCTCACATTTTGATGATGACAAGTTGTGATTTTAATGCATAACCATTGAAACATGTAAAATACATCACCTGAAATTACAATATTCAAAAAGCATGTTTCCAAGCACATTAATCATTGATATTCTTGATAATATTTAACTAATGATTACGTGTTTATTTTCTCAGGAACAAACATTTTCTGCAAAGGTAGTGTCGACACAACCATCCTTGGTGTCGACACAATGGTTCAGAACAAAGGCAGAAATGTGAAGAAAAGTTCATCTCAGGTCGACACTAGTCCAGATCAGGTCGACACAAGAGACAGATTCCAGAGAAATATATGAACAGATTGCCATCTCAGGTCGACACCAAATCAGGCAGTGTCGACACTAGATAGCCTTCCCAGAAGGCCTGTTTTGCTGTCTGGGACAGCAGGTCGACACTGAGCCATCTCAGGTCGACACTACAAGGGATCAGGTCGACACTGAACCATCTCAGATCGACACTAGAGACCTCTCCCAGGGACTTGTTCTGCCAGTCTGGGACAGTGTGTCGACACACCCCTTGGGCAGGTCGACACACTCCGGAATCTCTGTAACTTAAGATTCAGATGTCAGATCATTCTTGGATCATGTGCCCACGTACCCCAAGGGTATGTTCAGATATTTAGGGTATAAATACCCTCCTTAAGGGCACTCCTCCCAAGAGACCCTCTAAGAGCCTCCAGCATCTGCAAGTGGCGGCCAGAGAGTTCCTCCTCCCTATTTTGCTCCCTCCTGTGCTTCCCACCTCAATTCACCCTCCTCCAAGCACAAGGATCGAAGTCTGATCAACATGAAGCACTAGCATCAACTTCAAGGGAGCAGATCAAGTAGAAGCTGATTTCTGTGAAGAATTCAAGGAAGATCCTGAAGATCAAATTGCAGAGCATCGTCCAGGAACTTCCAGAGATTAAAGCACTTCACAATTCGACCTTATACAAGGGAGTACATCTGAAGAGAAAAGTCTATCAATCAATACTCATGTTCCTTTTTCTCTTCTGAGTGATTCTGAGATTATGCATGAGTTGTTGCATGAGTCTCATGAATTAACTCTGGTTGGACTAGATCTGTTGCTAGAGGATCTTAGTCTTGTGTTTTTCTAGCAAGTTGTACTGTGAGCCGTCGTGCTCTAGTTTGTGAGTCGTCGTACTCACTGTGTGGTTTGAGCCGTCGTGCTTAATTTGGAGTCGTCGTACTCCGGTTGTTGTTTGAGCCGTCGTGCTCAGTTTGGAGTCGTCGTGCTCCAGGTGTTTCTTGAGTCGTCGTGCTCAAGGGTGTTTGGAGTCGTCGTGCTCCAGTGTGAGTTGTACTCAGGGTTTTTGAGTAGTGTGGCCTCACTGTGTGAGGGGTGGACGTAGGAGTTACTGGAGGTGATTTCCGAACCACCTAAAAATCCTCTGTGCATTGGTTTGAATTGTGGTTTGCCTTTGTATCTCGCTAGATGCATGCATAGGGATTTCGTTCACACTACTAATTGATTTGCTCACACACCCAAATCATACTTCAGATCAGTAAATTAATAAAGTGATTTGATCTCTGATTAGAAGTAATTTTTAATTGCTTAAGCTTCCGCGTTAATTGGCATTAGATCTATTCAACCCCCCCTTCTAGATCTTATCCTCACCTTATCTCGATCCTTCAATTGGTATCAGAGCGGGTTAATGTCTGTTACTGATCTGATTTGATTGCTTCTGGCTGATCTTTGTGTTAATTGGCTGATCTGATTTAATTGCTTGATCTGTGTGCTTAATCGCTCTGATTCCTCCTTTTGGCATTAGAGCAAATTAACCAATCTAATTGTTAGATCTAATTCCTTGTCACATTGTTTCACTGTGATTAGATCTAACAGTCTTTTGTGAGTCTTGATAGAATGGCAAATCTATTTAATCTGCATGAATCTCCTGTTATAATTTCAGAAAAATCCCCAAGCTCATTTTCATTGGATTTCTCAAAGGACTCACAAAGGCAGAGAGCAAAAGAAATTCACAAGTACTTGATGGCAAAGAGGAGCCTCAATGAATCCAGAAAATCAACAATTCATAAGGTTATGGCTCTGACAGCACATTCTAAGAGCTCAGAGCATTCTTCATCCTTTTCAGAACATAAGAGTTCAAATGGGTCTAAAAGGTCAGGTAAATTAACTCCAGATCCATTTGTGTATTCCAATTCTGATTCTGATGAAGATGAAAGTATGTCTTATGCTGAATTGATTGAATTTTGTAAAAAGATGCAAAATCTTAATGCAAAGCTAAACACTAAAAATAAAGATTTAAAAAGGAGTTTAAATCATTGCCACAAAGAAAGTGAAAACTTGAAAAATACAATTGAATTGCTCCAGAAAAATGATAAATGTCCTTCAGAAGAAATTGAGAATTTGAAAAATGAAGTTGAAAGATTAAATTCCGAGAAAGAAAATTTAGAAGATGAAGTCCAAATCTGTGAAAATAAATTGATTGGATTGAAAGAAAATCATGAGCTATTGGAAACAAAAGTTGGTGATCTGGAAGAGGAAAATGGAAAATTGATTGATCTCAATGAAAACTTCCAATTTGATAATGATCAATTAAATAAACAGATTTCCAACATGGCTCATGATCATCAAATAAATGAGAGATGCAAACAACTTGTTGAAGAAAATCATCATCTAAAAAGGAAGATTGAAGGCTTGTTCCATGACAGACCATTGGACAATGAATGTATTAATTTGAGTAATAAAATTTCTGACTTGGAAAAAAAAATTGCTCAATTTGAGAATGGAAAAGATCAAGATGAAAAATGGTTTGGATGTCATGCTAAACAAGCTTCAAACTTCAGAAAAAGAAGTTGTTGCATTAAGAGCTGAAAAACAGAAGATTCAAAATACTTGAAGAACTCAAGTCTTGCTTCTGTTAAAAATAAGAAAAATGAAAAGAAAAACATAACAACTTCTGTTAAAACTACTGTGAACAAGAACCTTGATGTTTCTAATGAAAGACTAGTGAAAGTTCTTGTTCAGAAACAGAAAGAGAAGAAGAAAAATGCTGATGTCAAGAAGAATAATCTACTTCCTCCGTCAGTTCAAAAAGCTCCAAGGCAAGTTCAGAATAAACATCATGCCAAGAGCCACCAAAAGGTACCTCCTTCTCTTCATGATAAGCCTCCTCACATGAAAAGGAGATTCCAGCAAATGCTTACATGCCAAGGTAAGAACCAGGTAAGAAATGCTCTTATTTGCTTTAATTGCAATAAACCTGGTCATCTTGCCAAACATTGCTGGAATAGAAATCAAAATTTCAATAAACATGCCAAATCAGTCCAATGCTTTCATTGTCATAAAACTGGTCATATTTCTAGGGACTGTTGGTACAGAAATGATTTTGTTGTGCATGCTCAGAAATTCCAGTCTAATGCACATGCTCATACATATAGGAATAAACATCATGTTCATACTAAAAATGTTCAGAAGTTCCATGTGTATAAGCATAGAAATGTTGCACAAAATCATTTTGTTTCTGCTCATATTAAAAATCCAAAAAATAGAAAACTTCATGAAAACATAGATGCATTGATCAAGGCAAAAAGAAAATCTGGAACTAATTCTACTCATAGTTCTATCAATGAAAGAAATGCATCTATACAAAAATTAAAAGCATTTGGATTCAGAAATCCTTGTTGCAATCTAACATTGATTTCATTGCAGGACCCAAACAAGTGTGGGTCCCAAAACCAGCTTGATCAGCAAGCTGAGAAGTCTTGCAGCCATACACTGTAAATGGATTCAAGATATTGGCTGTGCAAGACTAGAAATGACTGGAGAACACAGGTAAAATCTTTGAGAAAGAAATGAAGATTGTTCAGGTAAAACTTCTTTATCATTTCAAACTTGAATTGATTGAATTGGAATGAATGTTAATTTTTATCTGAACAATGAGAAATGTGTTTCAATGCTACTCCCATCAATGAACTTTATGTCATAACAATTGGAATCATGTTTATGTTGTCATGCAAGCTTAAATGTTCCCATGAGTCTGTGTGCATACTAATTGCTTTGACTTCTTGGTATATCAAATGATGACATGTGGAAAAACAAGTTATGCTTGTTTGGAAACTATCATTATGCGTGAGTAAAATACTCCGCCAAGTACCAAAAGTCATGTTATGTTTAAAACTAATTGTGCTCATAATCATGTGTGAATTGCATGCTAACTTTTTCATTCCATGCATAAATTAAGGGGGAGTAAATTTGAAAAGATGCAAAAATTTTGTTAATAAATTGCCTGTTAATGCATGCTTGATCATGTTCATATTCTATCGGTGCAAACTACTTTGAATGAACATATCTGAATTGCATGTATGATCATTTAAAATCATGTATATCTTATGGGAAGTGAGCCAAAGGAATCTTTGTGTGAAATGCTGAAGAAATATTCTTTCATGTTTGATTTATCTTTTCTTGAGAGATGAGGTAGCAAAGAAATCATTTGAACTCCACTTCATAGAATCTGAAAAGCAAATTGCTGACATCTTCACAAAACCCCTTCCTGACAGTAGATTCTCATCCTTAAGGAGAGAACTTGGTCTTTGTAAATGTCCATTGGGATTGGGTTGAGTGTTAGGCATATTCTGAGGGGGAGTTCTTTGCATTATCATGCTCCTTTGCTTCCTTGATTCATCATATCTCTCTCCATTTCACTTCTATTTCTTTTTGACAATGAACACTTCACTTCACATTGTGTTGAACTTCTTGGTATATCAAATGGTGATTTGAAGAAGGACAAGTTCTGCTTGTCTGGACACTTTCACTATGCGAGAGTATATGTCTCCGCCAAGTACCAAGAAATGAATATGCAATTGTTGAGGGGGAGCTTTTATTGCTTAAAGAGAAACATTCCTAATTTCAAAACTTGCATATCTTTATTCTGATAAAAAGTGATTGAAATTCTCATCTCAGGGGGAGCTAGAAAATTCACAAGTCATTTCTTTTGAAAAATTCAAAACTCTTCTTGCATTACATCAATTTCCTTGCATGATGTCCTCATTCAGGTGTCTAGAGTCTAAAAATGATCCTTTGAGTGATCTTCTACATTCATTTGTCAACTCTCACCCATATTCTTCAAAACTATAGAAATTCAAACTTCTTTCTAAGACTGAAGGATATTGTGTGTCTTGATTTTTAAACATGTTTTGTTTGCAATTGAAGTTGGATATGGATGATGTCTTTTTGTCAAAAATTCTCCAAAATTTATCAATTCAACAGAGCAATGGCCCATGTGCTGAGAAACTGCACACCTTCACAATGAATGAAGTGCCATGCATGTCATGAGGCACTAATGCTATCTCTGTTCAAAGAGGATTAAAAATCAAAATAATGCAAAACAAAACAATTATGCAATTTTTGATGATGACTGAGTAACTGGAAATATTGGCGTCTGATAAACGTATATTTTCATGTCAAAAGGTCATCATTTACCCCTTTGAGACTTGATAATGAATAAATCTTCAGTATCCAGGAACTATAGTGTGTGAAAAGCATTAGTTCTTGAGTGAAAAAGATATATCTCATTTGATAGTTTGTTTCAAAACAATATATGCATGTCATTGGAGAATTTGTTTTTAAAGAATCACTCTTATCCATCATCAAATTGTCCTTAAAAATTGTTTAATGTCAACACACTTGATTTCAGTCTAAAAGATTATTTTTTTTATGGATTTTAAGAACATGATAGTGTGTAGTTGATTGTTAAATGTCTTATATCTCTCAAATCATCATTTTCAGGACTTAAGTCACTGAATGCTCATATCCTGTTGAATATTGTGTAAAACTTGATTTGTGTTGAATCTTTTCAAAAAATATAACAAATGATTTTTTTAGTCTCTTAAATATCCTTGAAATGATCATTCCACCCATTGATTATCATTGTAAAGTTATCCCAAAAGCTCACAAATTTTTTCAAAACTCAAATAAAAAATTTTCTTCAGGCCAGGTCGACACTACTCCATCTAGTGTCGACACACTATGACTCAGGTCGACACTCACTTCTTCTAGTGTCGACAGTGACCCCTGCCAGACTCATTTAAACCGTGGGCGCCGGTTAAGAGCATGTTGTTCCTGCGGGGTAGGTTATCCAAAACCCCCTTTTTCTTCTTCTCCAGGTCGACCCGACGGTGGGCATTCTTTTGATTTCCGGCAAGGGTTTTGAAATCTCTCCATCTCCTCTCTCCTCCATCTCATCTACACCCAATTTCTCTCATTCCTCTCTCTCTCCATCCACCGATTCCATTCTGCTCATGGCACCCAATCAACTTCCTCGCCGTGGAGCAAAATCAAGGGCCTCGGCAAGGCCATTCCGGCGGATGAGGTTCCTGTTTCTGAGAGGAGAACCAAGCGTCGCATGATCCTGCCGAGCAGCCAGGATCTGTATCTGCTAAGAGAGGTAGGGCATCCTCTTCAGGTCAAGGGTCTAAGCACCCTAGAAGGAAAACCCTGGACTCTTCTCCAGAAGTTTCTGAGAAGTCCACATCCTCATCCTCATCCTCCTCCTCAGAGTCCTCCCAGCCCACTAGGAAAACCCCTTCCAAACCCCTCAGTGCCGGGAAGACTATACTGAAACCAAGAGCAGTAGATTTGGATGACAGAGATTTAATAGCTGCATTTCCTGAAGTTTTAAACTTCTTCAACTTTCAGTCTTGGCAGTCTTTCATTTCAGAATTTCGTATCATTTACCCTAGGCTTGTCCAAGAGTTTTATCAGAATTTGGAGTGTACAGATGAAGGGTATAAGTCTAAGGTCAAGGGTGTTGCCATTGACATGCCCACAGACCTAGCAGCCACAATCTTCAAGATCCCAGATGAAGGTGAAGACTATCATAACTTTGAATTTAATCTCCATGAAGCCTACACCATATTGGCTGGTTTGCCAGCAGTTGAGTCAGACATTAAGCAAACCCATGTCACCAAATTCAACACCAACACCTTTCCCCCTGTCTTGAGGCTTACTCATCACATGCTCACTACCATCATCACACCTCAAGGTGGTGGGAGAGATAGGCTGACAGACATTCAAAGGTTTGTCCTTTTCTGTATGAGCAAGAGCATCAAGATAAACCTTCATGTAATCATGTACCAGATAATCTCTGAGACCACCAGGGCAGACTTGAAAAGATCACTTCCATATGCAGCTCATTTGACTGCAGTCTTCAAGCACTTTGGTGTGCCTTTAGAGAATGAGAAGTCTGAAAAAATCCCTAAGTCCAACATTTACTACTTTAAGCATGTGCAGAAATTCATGGGATTTAGACTTGTTGGTGATCAAGTGAAAAGAGGGCCAGCTGCAGTAGAGGCCCCTGTAGTCCAAGAGGACCAGCCTGCAATTCAAGAGGACCAGCCTCAAATGCAAGAGGACCAGCCTCAAGTGCATGAGGACCAGCCTCCCATTCATGAGGATCAGCCTCCTATGGCAGCTCAAGCTAATGACCCACCTATTGCCCCTCATTCACCTCACATTCAGCCTTCCTCCTCCATGAACTTGGACACTGAAATCCCATCTTTTTCTCCACAACATCCAGTTCATGCATCCTCATCCTTTGGTGGACCTTCTGTTCCACCAGAGTTGCTTACCTTCCTAAATGACAAATTTGATACCTTGAACACATCCATTCAGACCATGTCATCAAATTTTGAGTTGAGGATTCAGAGATTGGAGAACACAGTATCTGCAAAATTCATTGAGCAAAAGGCAGCCTCAGACTATGCTGCCCAAAGATTCAACAGGTTGATTGGAACAATGGCAGATGCTTCAGTTGAGCTGAAGGAGCACCAGGATAAGTTGGAGATAGTCCTGCAGGGAATTTTGGCAAATTCTCAAGCTGATGTCTTTAACACCAAGCAGACACTATCTGAGATTACAAAGACAAGGCTATCTTTTGCACATATAGTTGATGACATGGAAGGTATGAGAAACCTGTCTGCCCATATAGATGAAGAAATATCTGCACTCAAGATTGAATTCAAAGTGTTGAATAGGCCTAGTTGGACAGATGGTTCATCTTCATCTTCACAGCCAAGGTCCAATGACTTCAGAGCTCTTCAAGCTTCCTTGTCAGAAAATTCAGAAAGAATGGAGAATCTTCTGCACACAAGACTCTCCACTCTTCAAAATCAAATGAAGTCTAGTATGACTTCAATGGGAAAGAGGCTCTCAGACATTGAGCAAATCTTGTTACCCATTCCTCCTCCTCCTCCTCCTCAGTAATGTAACTTCTTTTGATAATGTCAAAGGGGGAGAAGTCTGTTTGAAATTGTAATGTTCACATCTTGAATGATATGAAATGAATAGAAATTTCTATGCCCATTATTTGTGCCTGAATGTGATTGCAAATCTTTTGAATGAATTTGAATGTGATGAATGCTTGTCAAGCTGCTTGACCTGTGTATTTCAAATGTGTACAAATCTCAATGTCACTAAAAATTGTTCAAAGGTCCTTGACAAGTACAAATAAAAGAAAAATGAAAATGCTTAAAATCACATGTCATTGAAAATTTCCAATTCAAAATGAACTTAATGTTGCCATCATCAAAAAGGGGGAGATTGTTGGGTTGAGTGTGAATATGATTCATTTCTCCTCACATTTTGATGATGACAAGTTGTGATTTTAATGCATAACCATTGGAACATGTAAAATACATCACCTGAAATTACAATATTCAAAAAGCATGTTTCCAAGCACATTAATCATTGATATTCTTGATAATATATTAACTAATGATTTATGTGTTTATTTTCTCAGGAACAAACATTTTCTGCAAAGGTAGTGTCGACACAACCATCCTTGGTGTCGACACAATGGTTCAGAACAAAGGCAGAAATGTGAAGAAAAGTTCATCTCAGGTCGACACTAGTCCAGATCAGGTCGACACAAGAGGCAGATTCCAGAGAAATATATGAACAGATTGCCATCTCAGGTCGACACCAAATCAGGCAGTGTCGACACTAGATAGCCTTCCCAGAAGGCCTATTTTGCTGTCTGGGACAGCAGGTCGACACTGAGCCATCTTAGGTCGACACTACAAGGGATCAGGTCGACACTGAACCATCTCAGGTCGACACTAGAGACCTCTCCCAGGGACTTGTTCTGCCAGTCTGGGACAGTGTCTCGACACACCCCTTGGGCAGGTCGACACACTCCGGAATCTCTGTAACTTAAGATTCCTCCTGGACACGTGGCACCCCAGGGAGATGTCAGATCATTCTTGGATCATGTGCCCACGTACCCCAAGGGTATGTTTCGGATATTTAGGGTATAAATACCCTCCTTAAGGGCACTCCTCCCAAGAGAACCCTCTAAGAGCCTCCAGCATCTGCAAGTGGCGGCCAGAGAGTTCCTCCTCCCTGTTTTGCTCCCTCCTGTGCTTCCACACCTCAATTCACCCTCCTCCAAGCACAAGGATCGAAGTCTGATCAACATGAAGCACTAGCATCAACTTCAAGGGAGCAGATCAAGTAGAAGCCGATTTCTGTGAAGAATTCAAGGAAGATCCTGAAGATCAAATTGCAGAGCATCGTCCAGGAACTTCCAGAGATTAAAGCACTTCACAATTCGACCTTATACAAGGGAGTACATCTGAAGAGAAAAGTCTATCAATCAATACTCATGTTCCTTTTTCTCTTCTGAGTGATTCTGAGATTATGCATGAGTTGTTGCATGAGTCTCATGAATTAACTCTGGTTGGACTAGATCTGTTGCTAGAGGATCTTAGTCTTGTGTTTTTCTAGCAAGTTGTACTGTGAGCCGTCGTGCTCTAGTTTGTGAGTCGTCGTACTCACTGTGTGGTTTGAGCCGTCGTGCTCAATTTGGGGTCGTCGTACTCCGGTTGTTGTTTGAGCCGTCGTGCTCAGTTTGGAGTCATCGTGCTCCAGGTGTTTCTTGAGTCGTCGTGCTCAAGGGTGTTTGGAGTCGTCGTGCTCCAGTGTGAGTTGTACTCAGGGTTTTTGAGTAGTGTGGCCTCACTGTGTGAGGGGTGGACGTAGGAGTCACTGGAGGTGATTTCCGAACCACCTAAAAATCCTCTGTGCATTGGTTTGAATTGTGGTTTGCCTTTGTATCTCGCTAGATGCATGCATAGGGATTTCGTTCACACTACTAATTGATTTGCTCACACACCCAAATCACACTTCAGATCAGTAAATTAATTAGGTGATTTGATCTCTGATTAGAAGTAATTTTTAATTGCTTAAGCTTCCGCGTTAATTGGCATTAGATCTATTCAACCCCCCCTTCTAGATCTTATCCTCACCTTATCTCGATCCTTCAGCTGGCACGAACACTATCCCTCGTGGAGTTCGCCTACAATAATAGCTATCAAGCTAGCATTCAAATGGCACCATTTGAAGCACTCTACGGAAGGAATTGCTGCTCTCCAATATGCTGGTATGAAGTTGGCGAAAAATAAATGCTAGGACCCGAGATGATAAGGGAAACCACAGCGAAGGTAAAGCTTATTAAAGAAAGAATGACAGTGGCGCAGCAAAGACAAAAGGCATATGCAGATAATAGAAGAAGAGACCTGGAGTTTCAGGTTGGTGAACATGTATTCTTGAAAGTGTCTCCAGGCCGTGGGATCAGGCGATTTGGCATTAAAGGCAAGTTGTCACCAAGGTTTGTCGGGCCTTTCGAAATCCTTGAAAGAGTCGGCGAGGTGGCATATCGTCTCGCTTTACCACCACAAATGGATGGAATACACAATGTGTTCCATATATCCATGTTGAAAAAGTACGTACGAGATCCGTGGCATGTCATAGAATATGAGCTTTTGGAATTCAACAAAGACGGAACCTATCAAGAGAAGCCAGTTAAGATCGTGGACCGGGAACTACGCCAACTAAGGAACAAGGTTATTCCACTAGTAAGGGTTAGATAGAATCAATGCATGGATGAAGACGACACGTGGGAAACCGAGGAAGCAATGCGCAAAAGATACCCAGAGCTATTCACAAGTAAGCATACCTCACTCGCACAATAATTTTCTATACATGAATTTGGGGACCAAATTCTCTTAAGTGGGGGAGGGTGTAGCACCCCGGAAATTTTAATTATAGAAAAATTCGAATAAATGGGAATAAATAATTTCCACAATACAAGAGTATTTAAAACATTCGTATCATTATCGTATGTGCTAAATCACATAGGAAAAATCTGTAAAAATGGGAAATCAACCCCACACATTATTCTTAAGGGTTCCACGAAGGAATTCGTGTGATGAAAATCCGATTAACCAAGTGAACATCACATGGTGACCATTATCCGAATTAGGAAACAAGTCGGAAAACCGTTAACACGGAAATACGACGCAACCAAAATTAAATAAAGATGTTGGAGAGACTTCCAACATTATATATTAATGACCCAATATCTTAATTGGGCCAATGGATCACATATGACCCAAAACCAAATAAAGCTAGAAAATGCATGGAAATTCGTAACTCTAAATAGACTGAAATTAAAAAGGGGTAATTAGGGTTTAATTGGGATGCAATCATGCACTTTTAGCAACCCAAATTCGTGCCTACCCATCCATGGAAGTTGCTTGATGGCCAAGACACTCTAATGGAGGAAGAAATCATCAAAATTAGGATACCAACATGCCAACCCGCAACCCTTCTTCCTAGTCATAATATGACTCCTAAACACCATGGTTACTTAAATACTCTGCACCCAAACCCTAGGGACGAGTTTAGAACTTGCTGGGGTCGTGTGGAGGAGCTCTTGGTGGCTGGAGAGTAGGAGATCAAGCATACCAAGCTCATCTTCTTCCCTCGTTCATCTGCTATGACCAGCACAAACCACCTTCTTGAAGCCGATCAAAGGTAGGCCAAACCTAAATCCCATCATGCAAGGCTTATACCCCTGGAAAGAGGGTCAAGTCTACGTTCTAACCCAAGTGGAATGCCCAAATTCCATGCAGTATACACGGAGTAGTAAGCATTTTCCTCCAAGTGGTCTGAACACGGGTTTTCTGGAAGAATGAGACTTCATCAACCCAAAAGGTACGTTTTCTCAAGCCAAATCTTAACATCGCCTATACCAAATGTGTAGAGAATCAAGTTAGCTTTCATTGCCCTCTGGTTTCATCGAATTTCATTCAGTAGATTTTGAATTATAAGCGTTTTTCCAAAATCGTGCACGGTTAGGGCTTTTCATGTTCTTCGTGTGTTGTCTATGATTCAAGACCGAATTAGAGTAAAATAATAACATGAAAGTTATTCTACGAGTTATCCTCTTCAGGTTTTGTGTTGAATGTTTTGTCTAAATCTCACCAGTTAAAGAGTTATAAGCATGGTAATAGGATTGCTGTATGAAACTACGTTGTCAGGTTTCACTTGGTATTACGTTGTGTTCCACTTGATCAAAGCCTATCGAAACCATCCTTATTTTCTAATTCTGATTTACTGGAAGTACCCTTGTATGTCTAGGTTGTTTTAAAACTAGTTTCGTTATTTTTCATGCACTGTACAATTTGTTCTCTATTTTAGAACAACCCTGTGTCAAAAGAATGAAAGTCTGGTCCGTAATCCAAAGCACTGTCCTTGCTCTATCAGAGTCAGACACGGACCCTGTGAACGCGACGGCCTGATAGGTCGCGTTCAGAGGTCTGGTTGCGACATCCCTATAGTCACCTTCTGAATGCGACGTGCGCTCCGTCGCTATCTGGCCGCCTGATCTGACTTCCCCGTCGCGATGTTCACACCCCTGTGTCGCCTTCTGGTCCCGACCCGCCGCCTTCCTTACAGGAGCCTGTCGCGATCTGACCTTGGCCTGACAACACCCTGTCGCCTTCCTCTTATGTGCCTGTCGCGACCTGACCTGGGCCTGAGAGACCCTGTCGCCTTCCTTATATGGCCATGTCGCGATCTCAGGATTTGCCATTTAACCCCACTTACTTTCTTGCAAACCTAACCACTATACCCGAGGTCTGGTTAATGTAATATTTAGTGTGTAATTCACATGTTTTGGGACTGATCATTGCATGGTGGTTATCTTAATGGCTTAAAAAGTGTTAAACCCATTTAAAAGCTTTAAATTACATGAATGCTATTCTAAGTGCTCCTTAAAGGTTATGATCCATTCATGCTTCTTGTGATTTAATCTTCCTACTGTTCTTCCATGTTTAAATGATAATGGTTATCATAAAATCTTGTAAACCATGATTAGTTAAAGTGCATAGTTTATTCCATGTTATATGTTAAGTGCTTCCGCGAGTTTGAGATCGATAGTTTGTGATTGAGAGACGTACATCACTATACACTTGCACGATTAGGCAGCCCCTTCTTGGGAAATTGGAAACTCTCCACCGGTCATTCTGAATCGGTAGACTAGTGACATTTTCACCAAGGCCTCCGTAAATCTCCTCTGACCATGGATTCCCACATGGCCGACGAGTTGGTTGTACCATTGAAGTTCCCTGGAGATAGCACGTACTTCCTTTCTCTTCTTGTTCTCGTGAGTGTGATTTACAAACTGGACTAAAGCCATTAATGTAAAGATTGAACGACAATATAAATCGTACCGTTATGCTGCCGAATTGTACTCATGAAATCATGTTCAATTACTTATTACTTGTTCTCCTCATCATCGTGAACATGACATTACCCATGCTTACTTATTGAACTCTCATTGGCCATTATTAATGACTGTGGGTATCTACATTAAAAAATTTACATGAGATGCTGACAAGGCACGACGTGTGTCCAAGGGCTCCAATCTAGCCCCAATGACGGCGAGTCATAGATATACTGTTAACCATGGGGTATAATGATTACTGGCGTTGCATCTGCGCTGGGAGTCCTGCTTGCTTGTTGAATGATAGATACAATAACCACATACACGTGTCCTAGTGTACATTCTTGATGGATCTTTTCTCGGTGTACATTAGTGTCTACGTGCCTGATTAGTGTTACTTGAATGTGCTCGTACATTCTTGCTTGCTTGCTTGCGTGATATGGCCATCCTGCATTTAATGCAATTAATGATATCTTGCGTTCTTGACATCAAGTTAAATCTCGCGTGCCTGTACAAAGTGATCTATTGCTAGTTCTTTCTTGTCATCTTGTTCAAAATCTTGTTCTATCTTGTTCACTCCATCTAGCTTGTTTTCATGTATCTTGTTTTAATGAGTTTTATTCGTACTTGCATATCATTCATCGTGCCTACCTAGTTCTAAATTGCTAATCACTTATATCATTGCCCGCACATTGAGATATAAATCCTACTGGGCTAGTTTGCTCATTCCCTACTTTTACCCCATCTAGGTGACTATGAAGTTCAAGAGGAAGAGCAAGTCGAGGATGGGAATGCGTCCGAGTGAAGAGCGTTCCAACTATGAGTCCAGTTATAGTAGTTTGCTTCGAGTGTTAGTACAATGTAGTAGGAAGTGAGGATTAAATGTACTTTCCCTTTATTGAGTCTTAGTCCTGTACTAGTTTCCATTTGAATACAAAGAGTTGAGATTTGAATACAATTTATAACTGAGTTCAACATTTGGGCCCTATTATGATGTTGTGTTGATACACATTTAGTGCGCGCTAGCTAGAGGCTTATTTGCTGACTGTCCACGTCTCGAAATATCCACTCGAATTAATTAATAATATCCGCTGCGTAATTCTCGGGACGTGACACGCGGACTGGATTTGCAATTGATAGGGAATATGGCGACCGTACTCTACAACCCGCAGCGGTGCTACTTGCAGATCGAGAAGCCGAGGACTAGAGTGCTTCCGCCGTCTCTTTTGCCACCTGTGAAGAAGCGGCGCCTGGGGAATCCGGAGGACGAGCAGGCCGTACGGAGTGCATTGGCCTTGTGGAGGGCGTGTGCTACCCATGCACTCCCGCCGAGACTGGATGAGGACCGGGAGACATACCAGGCGTACCTCCGAGAGCACGAGAAGCTTCGGCCACTTGGGGACCATGAGCCAGCAAGCGATAATTGATTGTACTTTTTGAGCTTTGATGGGACTTGACGTGGGCTTGATGTAATGGGAGTCATGTTGATTTTTGTTTTTTTCATGACTTTGTTTGATGTGAGCATGGAGTTATTTACAATGGGAATTGATTTTTGGAGGCTTTTGTGCACTGGGTTGAGAAGGCGACGTAGGGTATGTCGCCATCACGGTGGGACCTCTAGTGCCCATCACGCTTGCTCTTTCTTTCCCTGCCATTCTTATTTTCTAAGGGGTGTGATGTATTCTTAGTTTTCCTCCTTTAAGTTCTTTTTCTTTGAGTTTCTTGGTGCTCTGCGGTTCTGGGTGAGAAGGAGACAATAGCAACGTCGCGATCAGCATAGCGACACCTGCAACGTCGCGATCAGGTTAGTACACAGCCTCTATCTTGTCCATTTCTGTGTTCTGTGTGCTGTGAGGGAGGCGACGTTGTCATCGTCGCGATAAGGAACACGACAGGAGCAGCGTCGCCACCAGGTACGCACTCTGCTCGTACACTTTCTTGCGTTATTTAAAGATCTGTTGAGTCTGCGGAGAACGCGACACGGCTCTCATCGCGTTAAAGGCGGCGACGGAGGGATTGTCGCGATCAGGTCAGTACCCTAGTCTTTTGAGTTTCCTTGCAAATTTGGGTTCATTTGTTACATACTCCATCCATAGTCCATCATATCATGCTTATTCCATGCTCTTGAGAGATTGATTAGTCTTGTATGTTATAGGATTGTTTGATTTTTTCGTGCATAATTAGGACCTAATTGCTTTCTGTCCCCCGCGAGAAGGAACGCGACGGGCGGATTGTCGCGATCTTGGTCGCGACAGCTATCTTGTCGCCTTCTGCCTCTGAGAGCATTTAGCCCTAATTCTTGTTTGTTAGTACTAGGTTAGAATTTTGCATGCACTCCGGTGCACATAGGATTTGCATACATCTTTCATATTCGTAGTATAAGTTTCCTCCTCAGCGACACTCGCTCTCTCGGTCGCATATTCCTTGTGTCCGACTAGAGCACTCGCTTGAGGGCCTCCGTAAGTCCCCGCTGACCGTGGATTCCCACACGGTCGCCGGGCTGGTTGTACCCGTCGCCACCTAGGATCGAGTCTAACTCATTTTGGCAAGGTTGAGAGAATCCTAGTCACACCCGAAGTTGGAAGCCTTCTCCCATTTAGGAAACCTTCCTTATTTGGAGAGAACTTGCTAAAAGTCAAATCATTAAAAGGCAAACTTGAATCAATTAAAAGAAACCATCATCATTGCCAAGTGCTTGCTTTGGGTGAGACGTTTTCTCTTTCCTTTTATCTGCATAGGATTGTGTGTTTAGGAAACTAAGAGTCTGTCTAGGATAGGTCGTCTCTCTCAAGTCTGGAAAGGCTTTCCCCATCTTTCTGCGCTCACTTTCCAAATATGGAGTCATATCTGAACCCGGTCTATGATGAGAATCAGGACCCTGCCCTCTACACCTCCCAAGACTACGAGGACTCCCTTCCTCACGATCTCTTTGGGGAGTCGACCCGGCCTTGGGTCGCTACTGTCCATGCCTCTGAGGGTCACTGTCACAACGATAGCGGCCCGTCCCAGAACACCCATCCTCCTCAGTCGGATGATCAAGCCACTCAGCTCTTGCGCTTAATTCCCCAACTTGATCAGTCCCAGATCCAAACCCTCATGACGGCCCTCAAGGGAAAGGCCGCTTCTTCACCCTCACCTAGAGCGGGTGCGTCACGCCCCGCGGAAGCTACCTCCGGCCCCCATGTTATCTTGGAACAAGCCGACAACACCCCCATCCGGCCGCGGACCATCCGATTCACGCCATTTGAATCTGAGCATTACCTTCCCCGTGAGTCGAGACCCCGGTCTCCACCACATCAGCCATGTTACTCCCCTCATCGTCCTGAGCCACGCGCCAGGCCTACCTCTCATGCCTCTTCCATGTACGCTCAGCCATCCGCCGCACCGGACATGATGTCCGAGTGGGCGTCCATCAAGAAGGAGCTCCAAGAGCTCCGAAAGCAAGTTGACCCTAGGCAGCACCACGACGTGCACATGCCGAACTTCAATGGCCTATGGGTCCCCTCTCCATCCGAGCTGTCGAAGTACCAAAAATACAATGGCTCAGGCAATCTGTACATTCATATCAAGGACTTCATCTATGAGTCCGCTCCCTACCAGCATGACCACCGCCTCATGGCATATCTCTTCCGCCGGTCGCTGGACGGGCACGCCCTAGATTGGTTCTACTCCCTGCTACCTGAGGACGCTGAGGACTTCGCTGTCGTGAAGGCCAAGTTCCTCGAACAATTCCAAGACAGGGTCGGGCCTGAATACTCTCTTACGGATCTCATGGCTGAGAAGATGAAGTCGGACGAGGATTTCGCCTCGTACGCCGATAGGTGGAGACAAATGGCCACCAGAGTTCCGGGGTACCTTCCAGAAGGGGAAAAGGTGAAGATCATCATCACCAATGCCACGCCTGCCTACAGAAACATCCTGGCGATGAATGACATCACCACTATGCATCAACTCTACAGCCGGGCCCGGTTCATCCAGACCCAACTCAAAGACTCCCCCATCCACTCTATGTTCGAACCCCAGAAATCTCGGTTCCAAAGAAAGCCTCAGGGGCCAGTCACTGAGGGCGTCCAAGTGAACGAGCAAGTGAGCACGTTCAACCCTGCCGGCGAAAGCCAAAATCGCCAACCTTACAATGCCCAGGGTCAGAACCCTACTCCTCCGCCACAGGGGCAACAACAATGCCAATACAACCAGGTGCCGCCCCCCGATGGCTCTCAGCAAAGGCGCCCCATGGGTCCTAGAAGAACTCACTACCCGCCATTGCCGGAGACACTCTCCGACATATTCTTGGCCTTGCTCTCCACAGATGCCATTAGGCTCCCTCCTAAGAGACCTCTGAACCCTAGTGTGGACCAAACTCGGTACTGTGTATTCCACCGACAGCCTGGTCATACCATCGACCAGTGCTTTACATTTAAGGATTTGGTGTATGACTTGCACGAGCAGCACAGGATAGATTGGACAGCCCTCCGGCAAGTGATCGGAGATATCAAGGAAAGGCAGAGGCAACAACAGCAGCAGAGGCAGCAGCGCCAGCCACCCCCTCAACAACAACAGCAGCAACAACATCAACAGCCGTTGCAGGACCTCGGGATCGTCCACAACCCATTACCTAACCATCCACCAGCTCCAAACCCACCACCACAGCAACCTGCCCAGGTAAACCCCATCGTCCACTACCCTCCCCTCAGGCGAACTGGACGTACGATGATGAACTAGACGTTCAACAGATGATGGCCATTAATAATATCCTATCCAGTCCCAAACAAACAACCAGCCTACACGGGCTCCCAGTCAATCCCTCCTTTAGTTTCTATGGCCAACGCCGTCATGCTGCCCGTCCGTTCAGCACCCGCGCCAGTCGCCAGTTCACCCATCATCTTACCTTTCGCCCCACCTGTCTCCGTGCCTCTACCCCCTATCATATCTACTCCCTCACCCATCATTCTACCCCCACCTGGGCCGGACCAACCTCCGCCGCTACATTATCCTCCGTCAGACAACCACCTACCCATCCGACCACCCTGCGGAGCGGGAGAGTCTTTCGCCGCCCGTAGCCACCTATCTCCACTACCTCCACTTCCACAAACCCCCAGCAGGTCCTGCAACCGCCACAGCAACAACAAGCTCAGCAACAAATGCAAGATGAGGGGTTGATTGAGCCGCTGCCTGGAACCCACTATGACATCCTCAAGCACCTGGATCACGTGCCATCTAAAATCTCCATTTTGGAGCTAATAAAGAAGTCCAAGGAGCACCAGGAAGCCCTGAGGAATTTCCTGCAGAAGGTGGTAGTGAATGAAGACATGCTGGCTGACAAGCTACCTAGTGCCCTGGCCATGGTGACTCGTGGGCCGGCGATCACATTTGCGGAAAGCGAACTAGCACCCCCGGAAGCCAGGAGGCTCCCCCTCTGCGTCACCCTGGTGATCAATCATGTAGAAGTGGGAGCGGCACTGGTCGACACGGGGGCATCCATAAACGTCTGCCCGCTGAGTACCTTGAGAGCCTGCGACCTATCGGAAGGGACGCTAAGGCCGACACCCACCACCATCGCTGCATATTGTTGGGTTGAATGTATATTCATATCATTTCCCTCCTATTTTGATGATGACAAGAGGTAATTTTAAAGCAATTTAAATGAAACATGTCAAAAACATCATGCCTGATATCAATGTTCAAAAAGCATATTTCAAATCACATTTATCATTGATGTTCATGATAAATCATTTAACTAATGATATATGTGTTTAATTCTCAGGTACAAACATTTTTTTGCAAAAGATGTGTCGACACACCCCTCCATGGTGTCGACACAACAACACAGATTCAAAGGCAAAAGGTGAAGAATTATCGAGACTGTGTCGACACAAGTCAAGAGTGTGTCGACACGAGCTGCAGTTTCTCAGAATCAGACTACCCAGGTCGACACACTCTCAGAGCAGGTCGACACTGGATCCAGTTCCAGAACAGCCAGTTTTGCAGATTTGGGACAGCAGGTCGACACACTCTCAGAGCAGGTCGACACAGGACCCTCTTCCCAGAACAGCTTTTCTCAGATATGGGACAGTGTGTCGACACCACCACCAGGGCAGGTCGACACACTACGGAAAGATTCCATCTTAAAGTGGATGGGTGCCACGTGTCTGCCTAGGGCGATGGGGAATCAACCTAGGATCGTGTGCCCTTATACCTAAAGGGTATCTTTGGATTCTTTTGGGTATAAAAGGCCCTCTATTGGCCTTCCATCTAAGAGAGAGACCCAACCAAACTCTTAGAGCCTCCTGGAAGTTTCCTGGCGGCTGCAAGAGGTCGTCTCCCTCCTCTGCTCTCCGTGTGCTTCCAGAAGACCAATTCTCACCAATTCAAGTGTGAGAATTGGAGTGTGATTCTTGAAGAAACCTCTGAAGCATCCCAAGGAAGCAGATACTGTAGAAGCCTTCGTTGGAGAAGAACTCAAGGAAGATCCAACAACTTCAAAGTGCAGAGCATCGGTTTTGGACTTCAAGACTGCAAGCCTCTTCCCAATCCAAGCTTCTACAAGGGAGTACACTTGAAGAACGAAGTTATTTAATACATTTCATTGTACTTCTGTTCTTCTGAGATATCTTTTGAGATTATGCAAGTGCTTCTGCATAGCTCTCATTAGTGCTCTCATTTTCGACTAGATCTGTGCTAGAAGGTCTATGTCTTGAGTTGGTGTCTAGCAACCATTGTGTGAGCATTGTGCTCAAGTTGTGTGAGCATTGTGCTCAGGTTGTTGTGAGCCGTTGTGCTCAGTTTGAGTTGTCTAACTCAAGGTTGTGTTGAGCAGTCTTGCTCAGTTGTTCTAGAGTAGTCTTGCTCTAGAAGTTGTGTGAGTTGTAAGCTCTCAGTGTTGGAGTTGTCAGGCTCCAGTGGGTGTGTTACCCAGTTGTTTTAGTGAATCCTCACGGGTGTGAGGGGTGGATGTAGGAATCACTTGGGTGATTTCCGAACCACCTAAAAATCCTTGTGCACTTGTCTATCTGTGGTTTGATCATTTCATCCGTTAGATGCTTGCATAGGATCGTTTAATATTCACTCAATCAACTTGTTTCACATCTATTTTTACCAACTCACTCAAATCTCATCAGATCTGTGTTTTTCACTGATTAAAATAGCCTCTGATTTAAAAGTATTTTAAATTGCTTAAGCTTCCGCAGAAAGTGGCATAGATCTATTCATCCCCCCCTTCTAGATCTTATCCACACCTTCACTTCGATCCTTCAATTGGTATCAGAGCGGGTTTACCTTGATCTGATTTGATCCGAGTAGTTTTTGTTTCTGAGTGTTGTGTGTTTGAGTGTTTGCTTGTTTGTTTACTAAGCATTTCCTGCTTTAGAGTCATGGATTCCAAAGGTTTCATAGCTGAGGGTCATTCCATAAATAGGCCACCATTCTTTAATGGGACGGACTATTCTTACTGGAAAAACAGAATGCAAGTATTCTTAAGGGCCCAGAACTATGAAATTTGGAAAGTGGTTGAGGCTGGTCCCTATGAAAACCAGGGTGAGGAAGAAACCTGGACTAGGGAACAAATAAGAAGAGCTACATTGAATTATAGTGCCATGAACATGATTCAATGTGCTGTTCATCCCAAGGAGTATTCGAGAATCTCAATGTGCAAATCTGCCAAAGAGATGTGGGATAAACTCGAATTACTCTATGAGGGAACATCACAAGTAAAGGAGACTAAGGCAAATATTTAGTTTCAGAATATGAACTTTTTATGATGAAGTCTAACGAAAATATTTCTGAAATGTTTGCCAGGTTCATGGTGATTGTGAATGGATTAAAGGCCTTGGGTAAGGAATATACAGATGCAGACTTGGTAAGAAAAATCTTACGTTCACTTTCTTCAATCTGGCATACAAAGGCCACTGTCGTTGAAGATTCAAAAGATCTGTCCAAAATCTCTTTGGATGAATTGATTGGATCCTTAATGACATATGAAATCAACTTAAAAAGAAATGAAGAACACATAATTAAGACCAAGCCTATGGCACTTAAGGCCTCTTCAAGCAATAAAGATAAAAGTCAGGAGAAAACAAGTTCTGAGGAGTCTGAGTCAAATGAGGATGAAATTGCCCTCATGACTAGGCAATTCAGAAAATTCTTGAAATACAGAAAAGGAAAAATGTCTGGGAAAAAGAAGTTTTTCTCAGGTAAGAAAAACTTTCCTCTTCTAATTTCAACAAGAATCACAAATCTGACGAAAATATTGTCTGTTACAGGTGCAACAAACCAGGACACATGAAGGGAGAGTGTCCTGAGAACAAGAAGAAAAGCACAAGAAGTTCCAGAAATTTAAGAAGCCAAAGGCCATGGTAGCCACTTGGTCTGATGAAGACTCAAGTGAGGAAGAAGAAGAGAAGAAATCCTCAAGCTCTGAAAGTGAGGAAGTTTGCTTCATGGCCAACAGCTCAGATGAAAGGTAAATACTTCCTTTGAAGACTTACTGTTGAGATTGGCAGGATGTGTATGCAGAATTGGTTGAAAAATTCTCTGAAATGAGAAAGAAAACAAACACATCAAAAAGAAAATTGAAAACCTTTACCATAACCAATCTTCAAACCATAGAATTTGTGAACTGGAAACTGAAGTAACAGAATTGCATGAAGAAAAAGAAAATCTCCTGAACCTTATTGATGAACTAAAACTTGCCTCTCAAAAGGCCTCCCAAGAATTCAGAGACTTAACTGAAAAGCTGGAAATTGAAAAACAAGAAAAACAACAGAAATTGAAGAAATTGAAACTCTTAAAACCAGCTAAAAGAAAGGGATGAAGTTATCCAAACCTTCACAAAGGTAAAGATAACTTAGAGGCATTGCTAGGAACCACCATGACAACCACCTCTCATGGATTAGGATTCAACAAAAAGAAACCCATCAAAGAAAATCTGGTGAGAAAAAGAACAAAGCACCACTAATTAAATTTGTCAAGGGTCCTAATCTTGAAAACACAGAAATTCAACAAACAGCAAACAAAACCTTAAACAAAACATCAAAAAATTCAAAAACTCAAAAACAAAAGAAGACAACAGGTCGACTCAGTCTCCTGACAGGTCGACCTGCTCAACATCAAAAGCTGCAAACAACTCAACCAAAAATTCAAATAAAAATTTGAAAAGTAAGAGAAAGTCAAAAGAAATAATTCATGAAAAACCTTGGACCTCCAAAACAGCATTTCAAAATCCTTGGAGCCAATGGTATGAAAACCCATGTTGGTATCACCCTCAATTCTTTCATCCAAACCTTTGGATGTACCAACAAAATCCCTGGATTCCACCTCCTCATCTGAACTCCAATTTTCAAATGAAAAACTCCCCTCCTACCAAAAACAAAAATCTTGGTGCTTTCATTCCTAAAAGAAAGAACAAACAGAAAAAGGCTGAAAACACCAATGTAACAAAACAAAAATAAAAAACAAGTCAAATTTGGGTGAGAAAGGATTTGATGACAATGTTCAAACATTCTGATGGTCCCAACTCTGTTTGGGTACCAAAATCTTCTCTCCACTGATCTGTTTGCAGGAAGGTCGTGCACCCAACTCCAATGTATGGTTCCTTGACAGTGGGTGTTCACGACACATGACTGGAGACAGAGCCAAATTCTCATTCCTGCTTGAAAAGGAGGGAGGGTCAGTTACATTGGAGGTAAAAATAAAGGAAAGATCTTAGGATCTGGAAAGGTTGGTCAAACTTCTTCAAACTCAGTAGATAATGTTTTATTAGTTGATGGTCTTGATTATAATCTGCTCAGTATCAGCCAACTATGTGACAAAGGTCACAAAGTTGTGTTTGAATCTGATTTTTGTAAGATAATTGACTCATCATCTGATAAAATCAAATTCTTTGGAAAAAGAGAAAATAATGTCTACATGATCAACCTTAATAAAAACTTTTCTGAAAATCTTTGTTTTGTTGCAAATAAAGATGAAATTGCATGGACTTGGCACAAAAGACTTGGCCATGCAAGTTTCAGAACATTGAATAAGTTGTTAAGACTGAACTTGGTTAAGGGTCTTCCTGAATCTTTTTCTAATGTTGAAGATCAAGTTTGTGGGATCTGTGCTAAAGGAAAACAAACTAGAAATCTTTTAAAACCTTCAATGAGGTACTTACATCTAGGCCACTAGAACTTCTTCACATGGACCTTTTTGGGCCAACAAGAGTTCTAAGCTTAAGTGGCAAAAGATATGGGTTTGTAATCATTGATGATTTTACTAGATTTACTTGGGTTATTTTCTGTCCCACAAAAGTGATACTTGTCTTGAATTCAGGAATTTTGTACCACTATCTTAACCACTTATCCATATAAAATCAAAAACATTTTAACTGATCATGGGGGTGAATTTGATAACACATCCTTTTCTGATCTATGTGCTGAATTTCAAATATTTCACAAGTTTTCTTCACCTAGAACTCCAGAGCAAAATGGAGTTGTGGAAAGAAAGAATAGAACTCTTGTGGAAATGGCTAGATCCATGCTCTTAGGAAGTAATCTGCCCAAATCCTTCTGGGCTGAAGCTGTTAACACAGCCAATCATATCCTAAATAGAGCTTTGATCAGACCAAAGATCAGAAAAACCCCCTATGAATTGTTGAAAAACAAAAAGCCAATTGTTTCTTATTTCAAAACTTTTGGGTGCAAATGTTTTGTACACAATAATGACAAAGAAAACCTTGACAAGTTTGATGCTAAGAGTCAGGAAGCTATCTTCCTTGGCTATTCTGAAGTGTCACGGGCTTTCAAAGTGTACATTCTAAAAACCAAACTGTTGAAGAATCTCCACATGTTATTTTTGATGAAAATTCATTTTCCACTAATGGTTCTAAATCTTGCAGGGAAAGACAAGACAATGAAGAGGATGACCTCATTGTGGATTCTTCTCCAACTGTTGAGGAGCTTGTCAATAATGAAGAGAACCTGAACAACAACTCACCATCTTCAAGTGGGTCAGGTAACATTGCTCCAGAAGTGGGTACTTCTCAACAGGTAATTTCTGAACCTCGATATATGAGAGATCACCCATTAGACAGTGTAGTTGGCAATTTGAATGATAGAGTAAGGACCAGATCATCCTTCTTGCAAAATATTGAAGAAGACCCACTAGCTCTAATTTCCCAAATTGAACCCAAGTCAATTGATGAAGCCTTATCCAGTTCTGATTGGATTAATGCCATGCATGATGAGCTTCATCAATTCGAAAGAAATCAAGTATGGGAATTAGTACCTAGACCTAGTGACCAAGCAGTGATTGGTACTAGATGGGTTTTCAGAAATAAGTTAAATGAAACTGGTCAAGTAATAAGAAACAAAGCTAGGCTAGTTGCAAAGGGGTATAACCAAGAATTTGGAATTGACTTTGAAGAATCATATGCCCCTGTAGCTAGACTAGAAGCTGTCAGAATTTTCCTTGCTTTTGCATCCTCCATGAATTTCAAAGTTTATCAAATGGATGTCAAAAGTGCATTCTTAAATGGATATATAAAGGAAAATGTTTTTGTTGAACAACCTCCTGGATATGAAAATGAAAAATATCCTAACCATGTTTTCAAGCTTAATAAGGCTCTCTATGGTCTTAAGCAAGCTCCAAGAGCTTGGTATGACCGTTTGAGTTCCTTTTTACTTGAAAAAGGATATTCTAGAGGTAATGTTGATCAAACATTGTTCACAAAAACAGTAAAAAATCAAATAATTGTGGTCCAAATTTATGTTGATGACATAATATTTGGATCAACCAATAAAGGCCTTTGCACTGAATTTTCAAATCAAATGAAGAATGAATTTGAAATGAGCTTAATGGGAGATTTAACATTCTTTTTGGGATTGCAGGTTAACCAAACACATGAAGGAATCTTCATCAGTCAAACCAAATATGTCAAGGAGCTATTAAAGAGGTTTGACTTTCAGAACCTTAAGCACTCAAGCACACCAATTGCAATTAATGCTAAACTAGAAGAAGATCCATCTGGTAAGTCAGTAGATCCAAAGACCTACAGAGGTATGATTGGCTCTCTGCTCTATCTTACAACTTCTAGACCTGATATTCAGTTTTGTGTGTGTTTATGTGCTAGATTCCAATCTAATCCTAAAGAAAGTCACATGCTTGCTGTTAAACGAATCTTCAAATATCTTGTTGGAACATGTGACTTAGGTATTTGGTATCCTGCTGGTTGCAAGTTAGATCTGTTTGCCTATTGTGATGCTGATTATGCTGGGTGCAAATTAGATAGAAAAAGCACAAGTGGCTTGTGTCTATTTCTAGGTGGGTGCCTTATCTCTTGGGCTTCTAAGAAGCAACATTCAGTTGCTCTGTCAACTGCAGAAGCTGAATATGTTGCAGCAGGTAGATGTGGAACTCAGATTCTCTGGGTGAAACATCAACTTCTTGATTACAACCAAGATTTAGGGTGTGTACCCATCCTATGTGATAACACTAGTGCCATAAATTTGTCTAAAAACCCCATTCAGCACTCCAGAACAAAACACATTGAAATTAGGCATCATTTCTTGAGAGATGAGGTTGCAAGAAATCTTTTGAACTCCACTTCATTGAAACTGAAAAACAAATTGCAGACATTTCACTAAACCCCTTCCTGAAAACAGATTTTCATCTTTAAGGAGAGAACTTGGTCTTTGCAAATGTCCACCTTCTTGATTTCTCTCAAGGTTTGGGTTGAGTGTAATGCATTGTCTAAGGGGGAGTTCTTGCATCTCATAATTCTTTGCTTCCTTGAGTTACATTGTTCATATCTCTCTCACTTTCAATTCTATTCCCTTTTTACAATAAATTCTCCAACTCTTATTGTGTTGAAATTTCTTGGTATATCAAATGGTGATTTGGAGAAGGACAAGTTATGCCTGTCTGGACACTTTCACTATGCGAGAGTATATGTCTCCGCCAAGTACTAAGAAATTGATATGCAATTGTTGAGGGGAGCTTCTATTGTTCAAAGAGGATACTTTTTCTGATTTCAAAATCTTGCTTATTTTCACTTCCATTTCTTTTTGATAATGAATTCTTCAACTCTTATTGTATTGAAATCTCTTGGTATATCAAAGTATTTGGAGAAGGACAAGTTAGCTTGTCTGGAAACCTTTCATTATGCGTGAGTATATGACTCCGCCAAGTACCAAGAAATGGATATGCAATTGTTGAGGGGGAGTCTTTGTTGTCCAAGAAGAAAAATTTTCTGATTTCCAAAATTTACATATCTTTATTTTGATGAAAAGTGATTGAAATCATCATCTCAGGGGGAGCTAGAAAATTCACAAGTCATGACTTTGCAAAATTCAAAATTTTTCTTGAATTCATCAATTCCTTGCATGATGTCATCATTTCGAAGTCTAGAGTCTCAAAATGAACCCTTGAGTGATCTATTATATTTTTTATTAATCAACTTTCAACAACATATCTCTCACCCACAGAAATTCAGATCTCTTCCTAGACTAAACATCAACTTGTGTCTTGAATTAAAACATTTCCTTGTTTGCAACTGATGATTGGATGTATTTGATTTCTATCTCACAAACTCTCCAATTTTTTTTACAATCCAACAGAGCAATGGCACTTGTGCTGAGAAACTGCACACCTTCACAATGAATGAAGTGCCATGTATGTCATGAGGCACTTTGCCAACTCTGTTCAAAGGGGGATCAAAATAAAATAAATTCAAAACAAAAGCAAAATGTGCTATGTTTTTTGATGATGACTGAGTAACTGGAAATATTGGCGTCTACAAAACGTATATTTTCATGTCAAAAGGCCATCATTTACCCCTTTGAGACTTGACAATGACTAAATCTTAGTATCCAGGGACTATGGTGTGTAAAAAGCACTAGTACTTGAGTGAAAGAGATTTATATCATTTGATAGTTTGTTAAAAGAACAAAATGTGAACATTATTGGAGATGTGTCTAGAAAGAATCATCTTCATCCTCATCCAGTTGTTCTTTGAGATTGTGTTTTATTTTCAACACAATTGTATTTAGTCTAGATGACATCTTTAATTCTTAAAGTTGAGAAATATGGTAGTTTATAGTTGATTGTTAGATATATTATATCCCTCAATTTCTCATTTTGTTGATTCAAGTCTTGGAATGCTAATATCCTGTTGGAAATTGTTTGAAAACCTGAATTGTGATGAATTTTTGCAAAATATAACAAATGAATTTTTAAGCCTCTTAAAAATCCTTGAAATGATAATTCCCCTCATTGCTTATCATTCTAAAGATGTCCCAAAATTTCTCAAAAATTTCCTCTCAAAAATTCAAATTTCTTCAAAGGTCAGGTCGACACATTCTTTCTCGTGTCGACACACTTCCAGGTCAGGTCGACACAACCTTCATCCTGTGTCGACACTAACCCTTGCCTGATTATTTTTTCAAACCGTTTGGCATGATAAGCCATCTTTGTTCCTGCGGGGCAGTGCACCACTGCACCCCTTTTAGGCATCAGGTCGACCCGACGGCCTCATTCTCACACCTTTCCGGCAAGAAATCTTCACCATTTCTCTCTAACTCTCATCCCCTTTCCATCACCTCTCCAATCTTCCATCTCCTCTCCGAATTCCACTCCTTCCTTGCACCATGGTCAGGAAGTTGGGTCCCCGCCGTGGCGCAAGGTCCAGGGCCTCTTCAAGGCCGATTCCGGCAGAGGCCGTTGCCCAATCAAAGAAGATCAAAAAGAGAATGATCCTGCCGAGCAACCAGGATCCTCTTCAGCACCTCAAAGGGCAGCAAAGAGAGGTAGAGCCTCATCTTCAGGCAGAGGTAGTAGTCCTCCAAACCCTAGAACAGACATTCCGGGCGATTCTTCTGAGAACCCTGAGGAATCCTCTTCCTCCTCTTCTGAGTCTCAAGAGGATATTCCCTCAGAGTCAGTCAGTGCAGCTAAATTAATTTTGAAGCCCAGAATTTTAGACCTATCAGACATTCAGCTAGCAGACTCTTTTCCTGAAATTCAAACCTATTTCTCCTTTCAATCTTGGATACCCTTTATTTCTGAGTTTCAAGTCTGTTATCCAAGATTAGTTAGAGAATTCTACAAGAACCTCACCTGCACAGAAGAAGGATATGAATCTAAAGTTAAAGGAATAGCCATAGATATGCCAACTGAAATAGCTGCCTCCATTTTCAAAGTGCCAGATGAAGGGGCAGACTATCATGAGTATGAATTTGATCTCCATGAAGCCTATTCCATCTTGACAGGCCTTCCTGCAGATGCATCAGATCCCAAACAGACCTATGTAACCAGGTTCAATGCCAATTCATTTCCACCTGTGTTAAGGGTCATCCACCACATTTTGACCACCATAATTACCCCTCAAGGTGGTGGAAGGGATAGGTTGACAGACATCCAGAGGTTCATCCTTTACTGCATGGTGAAAGACATAAAAATCAACCTCCATGTGATTCTCTATCAAATCATTTCTGAAACAACAAGGAAAGACCTAAAGAGATCACTTCCTTATGGAGCACATCTGACCTCAGTGTTCAAGCACTTTGGTGTGCCCTTGGAGAATGAGAAGTCCCAGTCTATTCCCAAGTCAAATATCTACACCTTTAAGAATATCCAGAAGTTTATGGGATTTAGATTGGAGGGCAATCAAATTAGAAGAGGGCCAGTTGTGGTTGAGGCTCCTCAAGCTCAAGAGGAACAGCCTCAAGATCAAGGGGAACAGCCCCAACCTCAGGAGGACCAGCCTCAGGTTCAAGGGGAACAGCCCCAACCTCAGGAGGACCAGCCTCAGGTTCAGGGGATCAGCCCCAAGCACAAGAGGAACAGCCTCCAGCTGAAGGGACCAGCCCCTAGGTCAAGAGGATCAGCCTCCTGTGCATGAGGATCAGCCTCAAGTTCCTACTGAAGGTGACATTCCTTTTCATGCCCCTCTCTCACCTCAGCTTCCTCATTTCTCTCCACAACCCTCATTCCAACCATCCACATCTTCTGGTGGGCCTCCTGTTCCACCAGAATTGATCTCCTTCCTCAATGAAAAATTGAAACCTTGAACTCCTCCATTCAAACCATGTCCACATCATTTGAGTTGAGGATTCAAAGACTGGAGAACACAGTATCTGCCAAGTTCATAGAACAGAAAGCTGCTTCAGACTATGCAGCTCAAAGGTTCAATAGACTGATTGGAACAATGGCAGATGCCTCACTACAACTGAAGGAGCACCAGCAGAAGCTAGAGACAGTACTTCAGGGAATTTTGGCAAATTCCCAAGCAGATGTCTTCACACTAATCAGACATTGCATGAGATTTCCAGCACAAGACTGTCATTTGCTCATTTTGTGGATGATTTGGAAAGTATGAGGAACTTCAATGAGCACATTGACAAGCAGATATCAGATTTGACCAAGGAATTCAAGATAATGCAAAGACCTGGTTGGTCAGCTGGTTCATCATCATCCTCACAACCAATTGCAGCTGATCTAGCCAGAATTCAAGCCACCTTGAGGAGAATTCAGATAGAATGGAACACTTTTTGTCACAAAAATGACAACCATTCAAGATCAAATCAAGACTAGCTTGAATTTCATGGAGAAAAGACTATCTGACATAGAGACCATTCTTCTTCCCATTCCTCCTCCTCCTCCATCTTCTACTTAATGTAATTTCTCTTTTGATGATGTCAAAGGGGGAGAAGAAAGATAGAACAAATGTTTGTAATCTTTTGGAATGATTGTAATGGTTCTCTTGTTGAATGAAATGAAATGTTTTTGCTTGGCTTGAATGATTCTTTCAATTGTGTATTTAATGTGATTGAAAATCTTTTTGTGAATGTGATTGAATGATTACTTGTCAAGTTACTTGACTTCTGTGTACAAAAATTCTCATTTCAAGTAACATTGTGTTCCACAAGTACATCATCATCTGTTACTAAAACATATCAAAGGTCTTTGACAAGTTTAAACAAAAAGAAAATAAAAATGTGAATAACAAAAAATTGCTTAAAATCTCATTTCATCAAAACCACATTGTAATATGGATTTATTGTTGCCATCATCAAAAAGGGGGAGATTGTTGGGTTGAATGTATATTCATATCATTTCCCTCCTATTTTGATGATGACAAGAGGTAATTTTAAAGCAATTTAAAAAACATGTCAAAAACATCATACCTGAAATCAATGTTCAAAAAGCATATTTCAAATCACATTTATCATTGATGTTCATGATAATCATTTAACTAATGATATATGTGTTTAATTTTCAGGTACAAACATTTTTTGCAAAAGATGTGTCGACACACCCTCCATGGTGTCGACACAACAACACAGATTCAAAGGCAAAAGGTGAAGAATTATCGAGACTGTGTCGACACAAGTCAAGAGTGTGTCGACACGAGCTGCAGTTTCTCAGGAATCAGTCTACCCAGGTCGACACACTCTCAGAGCAGGTCGACACTGGATCCAGTTCCCAGAACAGCCAGTTTTGCAGATTTGGGACAGCAGGTCGACACACTCTCAGAGCAGGTCGACACGGACCCCTTCCCAGAACAGCTTTTCTCAGATATGGGACAGTGTGTCGACACCACCACCAGGGCAGGTCGACACACTACGGAAAGATTCCATCTTAAAGTGGATGGTGCCACGTGTCTGCCTAGGGCGATGGGGAATCAACCTAGGATCGTGTGCCCTTATACCTAAAGGGTATCTTTGGATTCTTTTGGGTATAAAAGGCCCTCTATTGGCCTTCCATCTAAGAGAGAGACCCAACCAAACTCTTAGAGCCTCCTGGAAGTTTCCTGGCGGCTGCAAGAGGTCGTCTCCCTCCTCTGCTCTCCGTGTGCTTCCAGAAGACCAATTCTCACCAATTCAAGTGTGAGAATTGGAGTGTGATTCCTTGAAGAAACCTCTGAAGCATCCCAAGGAAGCAGATACTGTAGAAGCCTTCGTTGGAGAAGAACTCAAGGAAGATCCAACAACTTCAAAGTGCAGAGCATCGGTTTTGGACTTCAAGACTGCAAGCCTCTTCCCAATCCAAGCTTCTACAAGGGAGTACACTTGAAGAACGAAGTTATTTAATACATATTCATTGTACTTCTGTTCTTCTGAGATATCTTTTGAGATTATGCAAGTGCTTCTGCATAGCTCTCATTAGTGCTCTCATTTTCGACTAGATCTGTGCTAGAAGGTCTATGTCTTGAGTTGGTGTCTAGCAACCATTGTGTGAGCATTGTGCTCAAGTTGTGTGAGCATTGTGCTCAGGTTGTTGTGAGCCGTTGTGCTCAGTTTGAGTTGTCTAACTCAAGGTTGTGTTGAGCAGTCTTGCTCAGTTGTTCTAGAGTAGTCTTGCTCTAGAAGTTGTGTGAGTTGTAAGCTCTCAAGTGTTGGAGTTGTCAGGCTCCAGTGGGTGTGTTACCCAGTTGTTTTAGTGAATCCTCACGGGTGTGAGGGGTGGATGTAGGAATCACTTGGGTGATTTCCGAACCACCTAAAAATCCTGTGCACTTGTCTATCTGTGGTTTGATCATTTCATCCGTTAGATGCTTGCATAGGATCGTTTAATATTCACTCAATCAACTTGTTTCACATCTATTTTTACCAACTCACTCAAATCTCATCAGATCTGTGTTTTCACTGATTAAAATAGCCTCTGATTTAAAAGTTTTTAAATTGCTTAAGCTTCCGCAGAAAGTGGCATAGATCTATTCATCCCCCCCTTCTAGATCTTTCCACACCTTCACTTCGATCCTTCACATGACAACTCTAGAAGATATTGTCATGGCCATGGTGACTGTGCAAGCGAACTGGGACCCCCTCTTCCATGGACTTCTACGTCCTCGTATTGGATCCCATGGTTCAAAGCTATTCGAGGCTTCCGTGGTTGAAGCGCTCGGGCTGTACCGTCCACTGCAGCACAATGTCTGAAGTTTCCCTTTTCAAGGACGGATCATCAAAGTCAGAGTATAGCCACTACCCCGTCATGCAGCCCTCCACGATACCCCCCTACCAGGCCGTGTGGCCACCAACAAACCTGTAATTTCGTGCTAGATATCAACTACCCATGGCTACAACGTTCCAGTCCAAGAGAGAGACCAATCTGGCACAAGTCAATGCAGTCAAGAGAAAGAGCCACTGCACAAGGGTGCAAATCATGATAAGCTAGGATATGAAGAAGGCAAGGGCCTAGGGCAGAGCTACAGGGCATAGTCAAACCCATCCCTGACATTGTCATGAAGCCGATGGGGCTTAGGTTACAGAGAGAAATCCAAACCATGGTCACTAGCCGTCCACCTCTCAAGGCCGACCGAGAACCCTCACCTGACACTCTGGTGTCCTTCATTAGGGGGCCTACCCACCTGGTACAACACCGTGGTAATTGAAGCAGAACTGACAAACACGAGGTGCATGGCCGAAACTTCTCTCGGCACATGGCCCCCCTGCTAACCTATAGAGCATTAGAGGCACTCCGTCCAACCAGGAGGAGAAAGACAGGGGACCCAGAAGCTGAGTGGTACAGATGGTTTGACATAGAAGACATCACCATTGCCTTCAGCCGACTGTTTTGGGAGGAAGAGAGAACATGGCCGCCAGCTGTGGAAAGTTACTAGATCCACCCACTGCCATCACATCTAAGAGGCAGCTCATGAACAATGCCTCAGACATAGGAGAGCCGGACATCCCCTATGAAGAGGGGAAAACCATAGATGAACTCTGGAAGGGCACCTGCTTAGCCATCCCCCGTCCCTTCTGGATTCCCTCCTGCCCAGTCTGGTCCCGTCCTCTCCTCCCTTGCTTATTCAGCTGACCCCTCAGCTCCTGACGGCGGCACACAGCCTCCTTGAAGGATCGAGGTATAGGTGAGGAAGATCTAGAAGGGGGGTTGAATAGATCTAATACCAACTAACGCGGAAGCTTAAGCAATTAAAAATTACTTCTAATCAGAGATCAAATCACCTAATTAATTTACTGATCTGAAGTGTGATTTGGGTGTGTGAGCAAATCAATTAGTAGTGTGAACGAAATCCCTATGCATTCATCTAGCGAGATACAAAGGCAAACCACAATTCAACCAATGCACAGAGGATTTTTAGGTGGTTCGGAATCACCTCCAGTGACTCCTACGTCCACCCCTCACACAGTGAGGCCACACTACTCAAAAACTCTGAGTACAACTCACACAAGAGCCGACGACTTCCAAACACCCTTGAGCACGACGACTCAAGAAACACCTGGAGCACGACGACTCCAAACTGAGCACGACGGCTCAAACAACAACCGAGTACGACGACCCAAATTGAGCACGACGGCTCAACCACACAGTGAGTACGACGACTCACAACAGAGCACAACGGCTCACAGTACAACTTGCTAGAAAAACACAAGACTAAGATCCTCTAGCAAGAGATCTAGTCCAACCAGAGTTTTCATGAGACTCATGCAACAACTCATGCATAATCTCAGAATCACTCAGAAGAGAGAAAGAACATAAATATTGATTATAGATCTTCTTCAGATGTATGTTGGGTTGAGTGTATATTCATATCATTTCCCTCCTATTTTGATGATGACAAGAGGTGATTTTTAAAGCAATTTAAATGAAACATGTCAAAAACATCATACCTGAAGTCAATGTTCAAAAAGCATGTTTCAAATCACATTTATCATTTATGTTCATGATAAATCATTTAACTAATGATATATGTGTTTAATCTTCAGGTACAAACACTTTTTGCAAAAGAAGTGTCGACACACCCCTCAATGGTGTCGACACAACACCTCAGTCTCAAAGGCAAAAAGCTGAAGAATTGCCTAGACTGTGTCGACACTAGTCCAGAAGCAGGTCGACACGAGTTGCAGATTCCAGGATTTACACTACCCAGGTCGACGCACTCTCAGGGCAGGTCGACACTGGACCAGTTCCCAGAACAGCCTGTTTGTAGAATTGGGACAGCAGGTCGACACAGAACCAGAGCAGGTCGACACTAGACCCGTTCCCAGAACAGCCTGTTTTGTTAATTGGGACAGGTCGACTCACCACCAAGCAGGTCGACAGGTCGACACACTACGGAAAGATTCCATCTTAAGATGGATGTTTGCCACGTGTCAGCCTAGGGCGATGGGGTATCAACCTAGAATCGTGTGCCCTTGTACCCAAAGGGTATCCTTGGAATCTTTTGAGTATAAAAGGTCCCTAATCGGCCCCCCATCATCAAGAGAGACCCAACTAACTCTTAGAGCCTCCAGAAAGTTTCCTGGCGGCTACAAGAGGTCGTCTCCCTCCTCTGCTCTCCGTGTGCTTCCAGAAGACCAATTCTCACCAATTCAAGTGTGAGAATTGGAGTGTGATCCCTGTAGAAACCTCTGAAGCATCCCAAGGAAGCAGATCCAGTAGAAGCCTTCGTTGGAGAAGAATTCAAGGAAGATCCAACAATTCCAAAGTGCAGAGCATCGTTTTGGACTTCAAGATTGCAAGCCTCTTCCCAATCCAAGCTTCTACAAGGGAGTACACTTGAAGAACGAAGTTATTTAATACAATTCATTGTACTTCTGTTCTTCTGAGATATCTTTTGAGATTATGCAAGTGCTTCTGCATAGCTCTCATTAGTGCTCTCATTTTCGACTAGATCTGTTGCTAGAAGGTCTATGTCTTGAGTTGGTGTCTAGCAAGTCTTATGTGAGCATTGTGCTCAAGTTGTGTGAGCATTGTGCTCAGGTTGTTGTGAGCCGTTGTGCTCAGTTTGAGTTGTCTAACTCAAGGTTGTGTTGAGCAGTCTTGCTCAGTTGTTCTAGAGTAGTCTTGCTCTAGAAGTTGTGTGAGTTGTAAGCTCTCAAGTGTTGGAGTTGTCAGGCTCCAGTGGGTGTGTTACCCAGTTGTTTTAGTGAATCCTCACGGGGTGTGAGGGGTGGATGTAGGAATCACTTGGGTGATTTCCGAACCACCTAAAAATCCTTGTGCATTTGTCTAATTGTGGTTTGATCATTTCATCCGTTAGATGCTTGCATAGGATCGGTTAATATTCACTTAATCAACTTGTTTCACATCTATTTTACCAACTCACTCAAATCTCATCAGATCTGTGGTTTTTCACTGATAAAATTGCCTCTGATTCAAAAGTGTTTTTAAACTGTATAAGCTTCCGCAAAAAGTGGCTTAGATCTATTCATCCCCCCCTTCTAGATCTTTTCCACACCTTCACTTCGATCCTTCAATTGGTATCAGAGAGGGTTTTTGATCTGATTTGATCTGAGCAGTTTTTGTTTCTGAGTGTTGTGTGTTTGAGTGTTTGCCTGTTTGTTTGCTAAGCATTTTCTTTCTGCTTTAGAGTCATGGATTCCAAAGGTTTCATAGCTGAGGGTCATTCCATAAATAGGCCACCATTCTTTAATGGGACGGACTATTCTTACTGGAAAAACAGAATGCATTTTTAAGGGCCCAGAACTATGAAATCTGGAAAGTGGTTGAGGTGGTCCCTATGAAAACCAGGAGAGGAAGAAACCTGGACTAGGGAACAAATAAGAAAGCTACATTGAATTATAGTGCCATGAACATGATTCAATGTGCTGTCATCCCAAGGAGTATTCGAGAATCTCAATGTGCAAATCTGCCAAAGAGATGTGGGATAAACTCGAATTACTCTATGAGGGAACATCACAAGTAAAGGAGACTAAGGCAAATATTCTAGTTTCAGAATATGAACTTTTATGATGAAGTCTAACGAAAATATTTCTGAAATGTTTGCCAGGTTCATGGTGATTGTGAATGGATTAAAGGCCTTGGGTAAGGAATATACAGATGCAGACTTGGTAAGAAAAATCTTACGTTCACTTTCTTCAATTTGGCATACAAAGGCCACTGTCATTGAAGATTCAAAAGATCTGTCCAAAATCTCTTTGGATGAATTGATTGGATCCTTAATGACATATGAAATCAACTTAAAAAGAAATGAAGAAACATAATTAAGACCAAGCCTATGGCACTTAAGGCCTCTTCAAGCAATAAAGATAAAAGTCAGGAAAAGACAAGTTCTGAGGAGTCTGAGTCAAATGAGGATGAAATTGCCCTCATGACCAGGCAATTCAGAAAATTCTTGAAATACAGAAAAGGAAAAATGTCTGGGAAAAAGAAGTTTTTCTCAGGTAAGAAAAACATTTCTCTTCTAATTTCAACAAGAATCACAAATCTGACGAAAATATTGTCTGTTACAGGTGCAACAAACCAGGACACATGAAGGGAGAGTGTCCTGAGAACAAGAAGGAAAAGCACAAGAAATTCCAGAAATTTAAGAAGCCAAAGGCCATGGTAGCCACTTGGTCTGATGAAGACTCAAGTGAAGAAGAAGAAGACAAGAAATCCTCAAGTTGAAAGTGAGGAATTTGCTTCATGGCAAACAGTTCAGATGGAAAGGTAAGCACCTCTTTTGAAGATTTCTCTGTTGAAGATTGGCAGGATGTTTATGCTGAGCTAGTTGATAAATATTCTGAAATGAGAAAAGAAAACAAACACATCAAAAAGAAAATTGAAAACCTTTATCATAACCAATCTTCAAACAACAGAACTTGTGAACTAGAAAATGAATAACAGAATTAAATGAAGAAAAAGAAAATCTCATGAACCTTATTGATGAACTAAAACTTGCCTCTCAAAAGGCCTCCCAAGAATTCAAAGACTTAACTGAAAAGCTGGAAATTGAAAAACAAGAAAAACAACAGAAATTGAAGAAATTGAAACTCTTAAAACCAGCTAAAAGAAAGGGATGAAGTTATCCAAACCTTCACAAAAGGTAAAGATAACTTAGAGGCACTGCTAGGAACCACCATGACAACCACCTCTCATGGATTAGGATTCAACAAAAAGAAACCCATGAAAGACAAATCTGGTGAGAAAAAGGGCAAAGCACCACTAATTAAATTTGTCAAGGGTCCTAATCTTGAGAACACAGAAATTCAACAAACAGCAAACAAAACCTTAAACAAAACACAAAACAAAGCAAAAACTCAAAAACAAAAGAAGACAATCAGGTCGACTCAGTCCCCTGACAGGTCGACCTGCTCAACATCAAAAGCTGTAAACAACTCAACCAAAATTCAAATAAAATGAAAAATAAGAAAAAGTCAAAAGAAATAATTCATGAAAAACCTTGGACCTCCAAGACAACATTTCAAGATGATTGGACCAATCCTTGGAGCCAATGGTATGACAACCCATGTTGGTATCATCCTCAATTCTTCATCCAAACCTTTGATGTACCAACAAAATCCTGGATTCCACCTCCTATCTGAACTCCAATTTTCAAATGAAAAACTCCCTCCTACCAAAAACAAAAATCTTGGTGCTTTCATTCCTAAAAGAAAGAACAAACAGAAAAAGGCTGAAAACACCAATGTAACAAAACAAAAATAAAAAACAAGTCAAATTTGGGTGAGAAAGGATTTGATGACAATGCTCAATCATTCTGATGGTCCCAACTCTGTTTGGGTACCAAAATCTTCTCTCCACTGATCTTTTTGCAGGAAGGTCGTGCACCCAACACCAATGTATGGTTTCTTGACAGTGGGTGTTCACGACACATGACGGGAGACAGAGCCAAATTCTCATTCCTGCTTGAAAAGGAGGGAGGGTCAGTTACATTTGGAGGTAAAAATAAAGGAAAGATCATTGGATCTGGAAAGGTTGGTCAAACTTCTTCAAACTCAGTAGATAATGTTTTATTAGTTGATGGTCTTGATTATAATTTGCTCAGTATCAGCCAACTATGTGACAAAGGTCACAAAGTTGTGTTTGAATTGATTTTTGTAAGATAATTGATTCATCAACTGATAAAATCAAATTCTTTGGAAAAAGAGAAAACAATGTCTACATGATCAACCTTAATAAAAACTTTTCTGAAAATCTTTGCTTTGTTGCAAATAAAGATGAAATTGCATGGACTTGGCACAAAAGACTTGGCCATGCAAGTTTCAGAACATTGAATAAGTTGTTAAGACTGAACTTGGTTAAGGGTCTTCCTGAATCTTTTTCTAATGTTGAAGATCAAGTTTGTGGGATATGTGCTAAAGGAAAACAAACTAGGAAATCTTTTAAAACCTTCAATGAGGTACTTACATCTAGGCCACTAGAACTTCTTCACATGGACCTTTTTGGGCCAACAAGAGTTCTAAGCTTAAGTGGCAAGAGATATGGGTTTGTAATCATTGATGACTTTACTAGATTTACTTGGGTTATCTTTCTATCCCACAAAAGTGATACTTGCCTTGAATTCAGGAATTTCTGTACCACTATCTTAACAACTTATCCATATAAAATCAAAAACATTTTAACTGATCATGGGGGTGAATTTGATAACACATCCTTTTCTGATCTATGTGCTGAATTTCAAATATTTCACAAGTTTTCTTCACCTAGAACTCCAGAACAAAATGGAGTTGTGGAAAGAAAGAATAGAACTCTTGTGGAAATGGCTAGATCCATGCTCTTAGGAAGTAATCTGCCCAAATCCTTCTGGGCTGAAGCTGTTAACACAGCCAATCATATCCTAAATAGAGCTTTGATCAGACCAAAGATCAGAAAAACCCCCTATGAATTGTTGAAAAACAAAAAGCCAACTGTTTCCTATTTTAAAATCTTTGGGTGCAAATGCTTTGTACACAATAATAACAAAGAAAACCTTGACAAGTTTGATGCTAAGAGTCAGGAAGCTATCTTCCTTGGCTATTCTGAAGTGTCAAGGGCTTTCAAAGTGTACATTCTAAAAACCAAAACTGTTGAAGAATCTCCACATGTTATTTTGATGAAAATTCCTTTTCCACTAATGATTCTAAATCTTGCAGGGAAAGACAAGACATGAAGAGGATGACCTCATTGTGGATTCTTCACCAACTGTTGAGGAGTTGTGAAAACATGAAGAAAACCTGAACACACCATCTTCAAGGTCAGGTAACATTGCTCCAGAAGTGGGTACTTCTCAACAGGTAATTTCTGAACCTCGATATCTGAGAGATCACCCATTAGACAGTGTAGTTGGCAATTTGAATGATAGAGTAAGGACCAGATCATCCTTCTTGCAAAATATTGAAGAAGACCCACTAGCTCTAATTTCCCAAATGAACCAAAGTCAAGTCCAAACAATTGATGAAGCCTTATCCAGTTCTGATTGGATTAATGCCATGCATGATGAGCTTCATCAATTTGAAAGAAATCAAGTATGGGAATTAGTACCTAGACCTAGTGACCAAGCAGTGATTGGTACTAGATGGGTTTTCAGAAATAAGTTAAATGAAATGGTCAAGTAATAAGAAACAAAGCTAGGCTAGTTGCAAAGGGGTATAACCAAGAATTTGGAATTGACTTTGAAGAATCATATGCCCCTGTAGCTAGACTAGAAGCTGTCAGAATTTTCCTTGCTTTTGCATCCTCCATGAAATTCAAAGTCTATCAAATGGATGTCAAAAGTGCATTCTTAAATGGATATATAAAGGAAAATGTTTTTGTTGAACAACCTCCTGGATATGAAAATGAAAAATATCCTAACCATGTTTTCAAGCTTAATAAGGCTCTCTATGGTCTTAAGCAAGCTCCAAGAGCTTGGTATGACCGGTTGAGTTCCTTTTTACTTGAAAAAGGATATTCTAGAGGTAATGTTGATCAAACATTGTTCACAAAAATAGTTAAAAATCAAATAATTGTAGTCCAAATTTATGTTGATGACATAATATTTGGATCAACCAATAAAGGCCTTTGCACTGAATTTTCAAATCAAATGAAGAATGAATTTGAAATGAGCTTAATGGGAGATTTAACATTCTTTTTGGGATTGCAGGTTAACCAAACACATGAAGGAATCTTCATCAGTCAAACCAAATATGTCAAGGAGCTATTAAAGAGGTTTGACTTTCAGAACCTTAAGCACTCAAGCACACCAATTGCAATTAATGCTAAACTAGAAGAAGATCCATCTGGTAAGTCAGTAGATCCAAAGACCTACAGAGGTATGATTGGCTCTCTGCTCTATCTTACAACTTCTAGACCTGATATTCAGTTTTGTGTGTGTTTATGTGCTAGATTCCAATCTAATCCTAAAGAAAGTCACATGCTTGCTGTTAAACGAATCTTCAAATATCTTGTTGGAACATGTGACTTAGGTATTTGGTATCCTGCTGGTTGCAGTTAGATCTGTTTGCCTATTGTGATGCTGATTATGCTGGGTGCAAATTAGATAGAAAAAGCACAAGTGGCTTGTGTCTATTTCTAGGTGGGTGCCTTATCTCTTGGGCTTCTAAGAAGCAACATTCAGTTGCTCTGTCAACTGCAGAAGCTGAATATGTTGCAGCAGGTAGATGTGGAACTCAGATTCTCTGGGTGAAACATCAACTTCTTGATTACAACCAAGATTTAGGGTGTGTACCCATCCTATGTGATAACACTAGTGCCATAAATTTGTCTAAAAACCCCATTCAGCACTCCAGAACAAAACACATTGAAATTAGACATCATTTCTTGAGAGATGAGGTTGCCAAGAAATCCTTGAACTCCACTTCATTGAAACTGAAAAACAAATTGCAGACATATTCACTAAACCCCTTCCTGAAAACAGATTTTCATCTTTAAGGAGAGAACTTGGTCTTTGTAAATGTCCACCTTCATGATCTCTCTCAAGGTTTGGGTTGAGTGTAATGCATTGTCTAAGGGGGAGTTCTTTGCATCTCATAATTCTTTGCTTCCTTGAGTTACATTGTTCATATCTCTCTCACTTTCAATTCTATTCCCTTTTTACAATAAATTCTCCAACTCTTATTGTGTTGAAATTTCTTGGTATATCAAATGGTGATTTGGAGAAGGACAAGTTATGCCTGTCTGGACACTTTCACTATGCGAGAGTATATGTCTCCGCCAAGTACTAAGAAATTGATATGCAATTGTTGAGGGGGAGCTTCTATTGTTCAAAGAGGATACTTTTTCTGATTTCAAAATCTTGCTTATTTTCACTTCCATTTCTTTTTGATAATGAATTCTTCAACTCTTATTGTATTGAAATTTCTTGGTATATCAAATAGTGTTTGGAGAAGGACAAGTTAGGCTTGTCTGGAAACCTTTCATTATGCGTGAGTATATGACTCCGCCAAGTACCAAGAAATGGATATGCAATTGTTGAGGGGAGTCTTTGTTGTCCAAGAAGAAAACTTTTCTGATTTCCAAAATTACATATCTTTATTTTGATGAAAAGTGATTGAAATCATCATCTCAGGGGGAGCTAGAAAATTCACAAGTCATGACTTTGCAAAATTCAAAATTTTTCTTGAATCTCATCAATTCCTTGCATGATGTCATCATTTCGAAGTCTAGAGTCTCAAAATGAACCCTTGAGTGATCTATTATATTTTTTACTAATCAACTTTCAACTATATCTCTCAACCCACAGAAATTCAGATCTCTTCCTAGACTAAACATCAACTTGTGCCTTGAATTTAAAACATTTTCTTGTTTGCAACTGATGATTGGATGTATTTGATTTCTATCTCACAAACTCTCCAAAATTTTTAAATCCAACAGAGCAATGGCACTTGTGCTGAGAAACTGCACACCTTCACAATGAATGAAGTGCCATGTATGTCATGAGGCACTATTGCTAACTCTGTTCAAAGGGGGATCAAAATAAAAATAAATTCAAAACAAAAGCAAAATGTGCTATGTTTTTGATGATGACTGAGTAACTGGAAATATTGGCGTCTAAAAAACGTATATTTTCATGTCAAAAGGCCATCATTTACCCCTTTGAGACTTGACAATGACTAAATCTTAAGTATCCAGGGACTATGGTGTGTAAAAAGCACTAGTACTTGAGTGAGAGATTTATATCATTTGATAGTTTGTTAAAAGAACAAAATGTGAACATTATTGGAGATGTGTCTAGAAAGAATCATCTTCATTCCTCATCCAGTTGTTCTTTGAGATTGTGTTTTATTTTCAACACAATTGTATTTAGTCTAGATGACATCTTTAATTCTTTAAAGTTGAGAAATATGGTAGTTTATAGTTGATTGTTAGATATATTATATCCCTCAATTTCTCATTTTGTTGATTCAAGTCTTGGAATGCTAATATCCTGTTGGAAATTGTTTGAAAACTTGAATTGTGATGAATTTTTGCAAAAATATAACAAATGAATTTTTAAGCCTCTTAAAAATCCTTGAAATGATAATTCCCCTCATTGCTTATCATTCTAAAGATGTCCCAAAATTTCTCAAATTTTTCCTCTCACAAAAATTCAAATTTTCTTCAAAGGTCAGGTCGACACCATTCTTTCTCGTGTCGACACACTTCCTAGGTCAGGTCGACACTACTTTCTTCCTGTGTCGACACTGTCCTCTTGCCAGAACCTTTTAAAGCGTGGGTTTCGGATAAGCCTTGTTGTTCCTGCGGGGTATTGCACCACTGCAAACCCTTTTAGGCATCAGGTCGACCCGACGATGCTCTTCTTCTCGTTTCCGGCAAGAAATCCCTCACATTCCTTCCTCAATCAAAACCCTTTCTCAATCATCTCTTCTCCTTCATCAAACCCCGATTCCACTCCATTCTTGCAAACATGGTGAGAAAGATGGGTCCTCGCCGTGGAGAAAGATCCCAGGCTTCGTCCAGGCCGGTTCCTGCAGAGGATGATGTTCCTCAGTTCGAAAGAAGAACCAAAAGAAGGAATGACCCTGCAGAGCAACCAGGGTCCTCCTCTGCACCTAAGCCAGCAGCCAAGAGAGGTAGACCCTCTTCTTCAGGCAGAGGTAGGGTTTCTAGACCAGAGAATCCGGGCTCCCCTTCTGGAGACTCTTCAGAGTCATCATCATCATCTTCAGAGTCTTCCAAGTCTCAAGACACCACTAGTGAAGCCAAGCTCATTCTAAAGCCCAGGATAGTGGACTTATCAGACATTCAGCTAGCAGACATTTCCAGAAATTCAGACCTATTTTTCCTTTCAGTCTTGGTTGCCATTCATTTCTGAGTTTCAAGTCAGTTATCCAAGACTTGTTAGGGAATTCTACAAGAACCTGAATGCACAGATGAAGGGTATGAATCAAAGGTTAAGGGAATAGCAATTGATATGCCAACTGATAAAGCTGCCTCTATTTTCAAAGTACCAGATGAAGGGGCAGATTATCATAACTTTGAATTGATCTTCATGAAGCCTACTCTATCTTGACAGGCCTACCTTCTGATGCATCTGATCCCAAACAAACCCATGTTACAAGATTCAACACAAATTCCTTTCCCCCTGTGTTGAGAATCATACACCACATATTGACCACCATTATCACTCCTCAAGGTGGTGGAAGGGACAGGTGACAGATATTCAGAGGTTTATTCTGTATTGCATGGTCAAAGATATCAAAATCAATCTTCATGTCATTATGTATCAAATCATATCTGAAACAACAAGGAAGGACCTCAAAAGATCTCTACCTTATGCTGCACATCTGACCTCAGTGTTCCAGCACTTTGGTGTGCCCTTGGAGAATGAGAAATCCCAATCTATTCCTAAGCCCCAAACTACACCTTCAAGAATATTAAAAAATTTATGGGATTTAGACTGGAGGGAAATCAAGTTCGGAGAGGGCCAGTTGTGGTTGAGGCCCCCCAAGCTCAGGAGGAACAGCCTCATGATCAAGGGGAACAGCCCCAAGCTCAGGAGGAACAGCCTCAAGATCAAGGGGACCAGCCCCAAGCTCAAGAGGAACAGCCTCCAGCTGAAGGGGACCAGCCCCAAAATCAAGAGGATCAGCCTCCTTTGAATGAGGAACAGCCTCAAATTTCAACTGAAGGTGACATTCCTTTTCAAGCCCCACTCTCACCTCAGTTTCCCCATTTCTCTCCTCAACCCAATTTTCAAGCATCCACATCTTCTGGTGGGCCTCCTGTTCCACCAGAATTGATCTCCTTCCTGAATGATAAGTTTGAAACCTTCCCAGAACAGCCTGTTTGCAGAATTAGGATAGCAGGTCGACACAGGACCAGAGCAGGTCGACACAGGACCAGAGCAGGTCGACACTAGACCCGTTCCCAGAACAACTGTTTTGTTAATTGGGACAGCAGGTCGACCTCACCACCAAGGTAGGTCGACACACTTCGGAAAGATTCCATCTTAAGATGGATGTTTGCCACGTGTCAGCCTAGGGCGATGGGGTATCAACTAGAATCGTGTGCCCTTGTACCAAAGGGTATCCTTGGAATCCTTTGAGTATAAAAGGTCCCTAATCGGCCCCCCATCATCAAGAGAGACCAACAACTCTTAGAGCCTCCAGAAAGTTTCCTGGCGGCTACAAGAGGTCGTCTCCTCCTCTGCTCTCCGTGTGCTTCCAGAAGACCAATTCTCACCAATTCAAGTGTGAGAATTGGAGTGTGATCCCTGTAGAAACCTCTGAAGCATCCCAAGGAAGCAGATCCAGTAGAAGCCTTCGTTGGAGAAGAATTCAAGGAAGATCCAACAATTCCAAAGTGCAGAGCATCGGTTTGGACTTCAAGATTGCAAGCCTCTTCCCAATCCAAGCTTCTACAAGGGAGTACACTTGAAGAACGAAGTTATTTAATACAATTCATTGTACTTCTGTTCTTCTGAGATATCTTTTGAGATTATGCAAGTGCTTCTGCATAGCTCTCATTAGTGCTCTCATTTTCGACTAGATCTGTTGCTAGAAGGTCTATGTCTTGAGTTGGTGTCTAGCAAGTCTTATGTGAGCATTGTGCTCAAGTTGTGTGAGCATTGTGCTCAGGTTGTTTTGAGCCGTTGTGCTCAGTTTGAGTTGTCTAATCAAGGTTGTGTTGAGCAGTCTTGCTCAGTTGTTCTAGAGTAGTCTTGCTCTAGAAGTTGTGTGAGTTGTAAGCTTCAAGTGTGGAGTTGTCAGGCTCCAGTGGGTGTGTTACCCAATTGTTTTAGTGAATCCTCACGGGGTGTGAGGGGTGGATGTAGGAATCACTTGGGTGATTTCCGAACCACCTAAAAATCCTTGTGCATTTGTCTAATTGTGGTTTGATCATTTCATCCGTTAGATGCTTGCATAGGATCGGTTAATATCACTTAATCAACTTGTTTCACATCTATTTACCAAACTCACTCAAATCTCATCAGATCTGTGGTTTTCACTGATAAAATTGCCTCTGATTCAAAAGTGTTTTAAACTGTATAAGCTTTCGCAAAAAGTGGCTTAGATCTATTCATCCCCCCTTCTAGATCTTTTCCACACCTTCACTTCGATCCTTCAATGTAATCCCTTGTAGAAGGTCGAATTGTGAAGTGCTTTAATTTCTGGAAGTTCCTGGACGATGCTCTGCAATTTGATCTTCAGGATCTTCCTTGAATTCTTCACAGAAATCGGCTTCTACTTGATCTGCTCCTTTGAAGTCGATGCTAGTGCTTCATGTTGATCAGACTTCTATCCTTGTGCTTAGAGGAGGATGAATTGAGGTGTAGAAGCACAGGAGGGAGCAAAACAGGGAGGAGGAACCTTCCAGCCGCCAATCGGATCTCTTGGAGGCTGTGTAAGGGTTCTCTTCAGATGAGTGCCCTTAAGGAGGGTATTTATACCCTAAATATCTGAAGGGTACCCTTGGGGTACGAGGGCACATGATCCAAAGATGATCCACCATCTCCCTAGGGTGCCACGTGTCCAGGAGGAATCTTAAGTTACAGAGATTCTGGAGTGTGTCGACCTGCCCAAGGGGTGTGTCGACACACTGTCCCAGACTGGCCAAACAAGTCCCTGGGAGAGGTCTCTAGTGTCGACCTGAGATCAGGTGGTGTCGACCTGCTGTCCCAGACAGCAAAACAGACTGTTCTGGGAATTGATCCAGTGTAGACCTGCCCTGGTGGTGGTGTCTACCTGCTGTCCCAATTCTGACAACAAGCTGTTCTGGGAACGAGATCCAGTGTCGACCTGCCCTGAGAGTGCGTCGACCTGAGTAGTCAAATTCCAGGAATCTGCAACTTGTGTCGACCTGCTTTTTGACTAGTGTCGACACAGTCTCAGCATTTCTTCAGCTTTTTGCCTTTGAGTCTGAGGTGTTGTGTCGACACCATTGTGGGGTGTGTCGACACTACCTTTGCAAAAAGGATTTGTACCTGAAAATTAAACACATATATCATTAGTAATATATTTTATTATGAGTGCTAATGATAAGTGTGCTTTGAAACATGCTTTTGAATATAATTCCAGGTAAGGTGTGTTTATCATGTTTCAATTAATTTGCATTAAAATCACATTTGTCATCATCAAAATAGGAGGGAAATGATATGAAATTGCACTCAACCCAACAATCTCCCCTTTTTGATGATGACAACATTAAATTCATATGACAATGATGTTTTGATGAGGTGTGATTTTAAGCAATTTTTGGTTATTAAGAGTCCTTATTTTTGTTCATGTTCATGCTTGTCAAAAACCTTTAAATATAGCTCATTCACAATTGATGGTTGTACTAGTGAAGTACAATGTAACTTGAAGTAAGTTAGTTGCATAAGGAAGGTCAAGCAACTTGACAGCATTCATTCATTCACATTCACATAAAAATTTTCAATCACATTGAAGACACAAGCGACAAAGTTCTTTCAAGCTAAGCAAAAAGCATTTCATTTCATTCAAGATTAAGCATTTACAATCTTTCCATCACATTACAATTTCTTGTTCTCTTTCTTTCTTCAAAAGATTACATTCATTTCTTGTTCTCTTTCTTTCTTCTCCCCTTTGACATCATCAAAAGAATTACATTAAGTAGAAGATGGAGGAGGAGGAGGAACAGGAAGTAAGATTTGCTCAATATCTGACAGTCTTTTCTCCATGAAAGTCAAGCTGGACTTGATTTGATCTTGAATGGTTGTGAGTTTTGTGTGCAAATAATGTTCCATTCTGTCGGAATTTTCTATCAAGGTAGCTTGAATTCTGGCTAGATCAGCTGAAATGGGCTGTGAAGAGGAAGATGATCCAGCTGACCAACCAGGCCTTGCATGATTTGAATTCCTTTGTCAAATCAGAGATCTGTGTATCAATGTGTGCATTGAAGTTCCTCATGCTCTCCAAATCATCCACAAAATGAGCAAAAGACAGTCTAGTGCTGGTGATCTCATGAAGTGTCTACTTGGTGTTGAAAACATCAGCTTGGGAATTTGCCAAAATTCCCTGAAGTACTATCTCTAACTTTTGCTGGTGCTCCTTCAGTTGAACTGAGGCATCTGCCATTGTACCAATTAATCGATGAATCTCTGAGCTGCATAATCTGAGGCAGCTTTTTGTTCTATGAATTTGGCAGACACAGTGTTCTCCAATCTCTGAATCCTCAACTCAAAGGTTTCTGACATGGTTTGAATGGATGAGTTCAAGGTTTCAAATTTATCATTTAAGAAGGAGATCAACTCTGGTGGAACAGAAGGCCCACCAGAGGATGTGGATGCATGAAATGAGGGTTGTGGAGAGACATGTTGAAACGGAGGTGAGAGTGGGGCATGAAATAGAATGTCACCTTCAGTTGGAACTTGAGGCTGTTCCTCATTCAGAGGAGGCTGATCCTCTTGACCTTGGGGCTGTTCCCCTGAGCTTGAGGCTGGTCCTCTTGACCTTGGGGCTGTTCCCTTGACTTGAGGCTGTTCCTCCTGAGCTTGGGGGGCCTCAACCACAACTGGCCCTCTCCTTACATGAGTGCCCTCCAGTCTAAATCCCATGAATTTTTGAATATTCTTGAAGCTATAAATGTTGGACGTAGGGATAGACTGGGATTTCTCATTCTCCAAGGGCACACCAAAGTGCTGCAACACTGAGGTCAGATGTGCAGCATATGGAAGAGATCTCTTGAGGTCTTTCCTGGTTGTTTCAGATATGATTTGATACATTATTACATGGAGGTTGATTTTGATGTCTTTTACCATGCAATATAGAATGAACCTCTGTATATCTGTTAGCCTGTCTCTTCCACCACCTTGAGGGGTAATGATTGTGGTCAGCATATGGTGGATGACCCTCAACACAGGGGGAAATGAATTTGTGTTGAATTTGGTGACAAAGGTTTGTTTGGGATCAGATGCATCAGCAGGAAGGCCTGTCATGATGGTATAGGCTTCATGAAGGTTAAATTCGAAATTATGATAATCTGCCCCTTCATCTGGTACTTTAAAAATGGAGGCAGCTTTATCTGTGGGCATGTCAATAGCTATCCCCTTAACCTTTGACTGATAACCGTCATCTGTGCACTTCAAATTCTTATAGAATTCCTGAACAAGGCTTGGATACATGATTTGAAATTCAGAAATGAAGGGTAACCAAGACTGAAAGGAGAAGTAGGTCTGAATTTCTAGAAATGTGATTGCTAGCTGAATATCTGAAAATCCACTATCCTGGGCTTTAGAATGAGCTTTGCTTCACTAGTTGTGTCTTGAGACTTGGAAGACTCTGACGAAGAGATGATGATTGACTCCTAGAACGCCAGAAGGGGAGCCAGATTCTCGTCTAGAAACCCTACCTCTGACCTGAAGAAGAGGGTCTACCTTCTTGGCTTGCTCGCTGAGACGCAGAGGAGGACCCTGGTTGCTCTGCAGGGTCATTCCGCATTTTGGTTCTCTTTCGAACTGAAGAAACAACATCCTCTGCGGAAATGGCCTAGACGAAGCCTGAGATCTTGCTCCACGGTGAGGACCCATCTTTCTCACCATGGTTGCAATGATGGAGTGGAATCGGGGGGGATGAAGGAGAAGAGAGATGATTGAGAAAGGTATGTGATTGAGAGGGAAGATGTGAATTTCTTGCCGGAAATGAGAAGAGAACCTGTCGGGTCGACCTGATGCCTAAAAAGGGTTTGCAGTGGTGCAATACCCCGCAGGAACAACAAGGCTTATCCGGAACCCACGATTTAAATGTTCTGGCAAGAGGGCAGTGTCGACACTGGAAGACTGTAGTGTCGACTGACCTGGGAGTGTGTCGACACGTGATAGGTGGTGTCGACCTGGCCTATGAAAATTTTGATGAGTTTTGAAAAAATTGTGAGCTTTTGGGATAACTTTACAATATAATCAGTGGGGGATGATCATTTCAAGGATATTTAAGAGACTAAAAAATTCATTTGTTAAATTTTTTTGAAAAGATTCAACACAAATCAAGTTTTACACATATCCGACAGGATATGAGCATTCAGTGACTTAAGTCCTGAAAATGATAATTTGAGGGATATAAGACATTAACAATCAACTACACACTACTATATTCTTCAATTCCAAAGAAAAAAAATTTTTTTGACTGAAATCAAGTGTGTTGACATTAAACAATTTTAAGAACAAATTGATGATGGATAATAAGATTCTTCAAAACAAATTCTCCAATGATACACATATTGTTTTGAAACAAACTATCAAATGAGATATATCTTTTTCACTCAAGAACTAATGCTTTTCACACACTATAGTCCCTGGATACTGAAGATTATTCATTATCAAGTCTCAAAGGGGTAAATGATGACCTTTTGACATGAAATATACGTTTATCAGACGCCAATATTCCAGTTACTCAGTCATCATCAAAAATTACATAATATTTTGTTTTGCATTATTTTGATTTTTAATCCCTTTTGAACAGAGTTAGCATTAGTGCCTCATGACATGCATGGCACTTCATCATTGTGAAGGGTGCAGTTTCTCAGCACATGTGCCATTGCTCTGTTGAATTGATAAATTTTGGAGATTTTTTGACAAAAAGACATCATCCATATCCAACTTCAATTGCAAACAAAAATATGTTTTAAAAAATCAGAAACACAATATCCTTCAGTCTTAGAAAGAAATTTAAATTTCTATAGTTTTGAAAGAATATAGGTGAGAGTTGACAAATGAATGTAGAAGATCCTCAAAGGATCATTTTTAGACTCTAGACACCTGAATGAGGACATCATGTAAGGAAATGATGTAGTGCAAGAGGAGTTTTGAATTTTTCAAAAGATTTGACTTGTGAATTTTCTAGCTTCCCTGAGATGAGAATTTCAACCACTTTTCATCAGAATAAAGATATGCAAGTTTTGAAATCAGGAATGATTCTCTTTAAACAATAAAAGCCCCCGCTCAGCAATTGCATTTTCATCTCTGGTACTTGGCGGAGACATATGCTTTCGCATAGTGAAAGTGTCCAGACAAGCATAACTTGTCCTTCTTCAAATCACCATTTTATATACCAAGAAGTTCAACACAATGTGAGGTGAAGAGTTCATTGTTAAAAAGAGATAGAAGTGAAATGGAGAGAGATACAATGAATCAAGGAAGCAAATGAATATGATAAAGCAAAGAACTCCCCCTCAGAATATGCTTAACACTCAACCCAATCCCAATGGACATTTACAAAGACCAAGTTCTCTCCTTAAGGATGAGAATCTACTGTCAGGAAGGGGTTTGTGAAGATGTCAGCAATTTGTTTTCTGATTCTATGAAATGGAGTTCAAAAGATTTTTTTGCTACCTCATCTCTCAAGAAATGATAAATCAAACATGAAAGAATTTCTTCAGCATTTCACACAAAGATTCCTTTGGCTCACTTTCCATAAGATATATATATGATTTTAAATGATCATACATGCAATTCAGATATGTTCATCAAAGTAGTTTGCACCGATAGAATATGAACATGATCAAGCATGCATTAACAGGCAATTTATTAATCAAAATTTTTGCATCTTTTCAAATTTACTCCCCCTTAATTAATGCATGGAATGAAAAGGTTAGCATGCAATTCACACATGATTATGAGCACAATTAGCTTTAAACAACACATGACTTTTGGTACTTGGCGGAGTATTTTACTCACGCATAATGATAGTTTCCAAACAAGCATAACTTGTTTTTCCACATATCATCATTTGATATACCAAGAAGTCAAAGCAATTAGTGTGCACACAGACTCATGGGAACAGTTAAGCATGCATGACAACATAAACATGATTCCAATTGTTATGACATAAAGTTCATTGATGGGAGTAGCATTGAAACACATTTCTCATTGTTCAGATAAAGATTAACATTCATTTCAATTCAATCAATTCAAGTTTGAAATGCTAAAGAGATTTTACCTGAACAATCTTCATTTCTTTCTTAAAGATTTTACCTGTGTTCTTCAGCCATTTCTAGTCTTGCACAGCCAATATCTTGAATCCATTTACAGTGTATGGCTGCAAGACTTCTCAGCTTGCTGATCAAGCTGGTTTTGGGACCCACACTTGTTTGGGTCCTGCAATGAAATCAATGTTAGATTGCAACAAAGATTTCTGAATCCAAAATGTTTTAATTTTTATAGATGCATTTCCTCATTGATAGAACTATGAACAGAATTAGTTCCAGATTTTCTTTTTGCCTTGATCAATGCATCTATGTTTTCATGAAGTTTTCTATTTTTGGATTTTTAATATGAGCAGAAACAGAATGATTTTGTGCAACATTTCTATGCCTATACACATGGAACTTCTGAACATTTTCAGTATGAACATGATGTTTATTCCTATGTGTATGAGCATGTGCATTAGACTGGAATTTTGAGCATGCACAACAAAATCATTTAGTACCAACAGTCCCTAGAAATATGACAAATTTTATGACAATGAAAGCATTGGACTGATTTGGCATGTTTATTGAAATTTTTATTTCTATTCCAGCAATGTTTGGCAAGATGACCAGGTTTATTGCAATTAAAGCAAATAAGAGCATTTCTTACCTGGTTCTTACCTTGGCATGTATGCATTTGCTGGAATCTCCTTTTCATGTGAGAAGGCTTACCATGAAGAGAAGGAGGTATCTTCTGGTGGCTCTTGGCATGATGTGAATTTGGAACTTGCCTTGGAGCTTTTGAACTGCTGGAGAAGTTAGATGAATCTTCTTGACAGAGGCATTTTTTTCTTCTCTTTCTGTTTCGAACAAGAACTTTCACTAGTCTTTCATTAGAAACATCAAGGTTCTTGTTCACAGCAGTTTTAACAGAAGTGTTATGTTTTTTTTCATTTTTCTTATTTTTAACAGAAGCAAGACTTGAGTTCTTCAAGTTATTTTGAATCTTCTGTTTTTCAGCTCTAATGCAACAACTTCTTTTTCTGAAGTTTGAAGCTTGTTTAGCATGACATCCAAACCATTTTTCTTGATTTTTTCATTCTCAAATTGAGCAATTTGTTTTTCCAAGTCAGAAATTTTATTACTCAAATTACTACATTCATTGTCCAATGGTCTGTCATGAAACAAGCTTCAATCTTCCTTTTTAGATGATGATTTCTTCAACAAGTTTTTGCATTTCTCATTTATTTGATGATCATGAGCCATGTTGGAAATCTGTTTATTAATTGATCATTATCAAATTGGAAGTTTTCATTGAGATCAATCAATTTCCATTTTCCTCTTCCAGATCAATAACTTTTGTTTTCAATAGCTCATGATTGTCCTTCAATCCAATCAATTTATTTTCACAGATTTGGACTTCATCTTCTAAATTTTCTTTTCAGAATTTAATCTTTCAACTTCATTTTCAAATTCTCAATTTCTTCTGAAGGACATTTATCATTTTTCTGGAGCAATTCAATTGTATTTTTTCAAGTTTCACTTCTTTATGGCAATGATTTAAACTCTTTTCAAATCTTTATTTTAGTGTTTAGCTTTGCATTAAGATTTTGCATCTTTTTACAGAATTCAATCAATTCAGCATAAGACATACTTTCATCTTCATCAGAATCAGAATTGGAATATGCAAATGGATCTGGAGAGAATTTACCTGACCTTTTAGATCCATTTGAACTCTTATGTTCTGAAGAGGATGAAGCATGCTCTGAGCTCTTAGAATGTGCTGTCAGAGCCATATCCTTATGAATTGTTGATTTTCTGATTCATTGAGGCTCCTCTTTGCCATTAAGTACTTGTGAATTTCTTTTGCTCTGTGTCTTTGTGAGTCCTTTGAGAGATCCAATGAAGATAAGCTTGAGGATTTCTCTGAAATTATAACAGGAGATTCATGCAGATTAAATAGATTTGCCATTATATCAAGACTCACAAAAGACTGTTAGATCTAATCACAATGAATCAATGTGACAGGGAATTAGATCTAACAATTAGATTGGTTAATCTGCTCTAATGCCAAAAGGAGGAATCAGAGCGATTAAGCACACAGATCAAGCAATTAAATCAGATCAGCCAATTTACACAGAGATCAGCCAGAAGTAATCAAACCAGATCAGTAACAGACAATAACCGCTCTGATACCAATTGAAGGATCGAGGTATAGGTGAGGAAGATCTAGAAGGGGGGTTGAATAGATCTAATACCAATTAACGCGGAAGCTTAAGCAATTAAAAATTACTTCTAATCAGAGATCAAATCACCTAATTAATTTACTGATCTGAAGTGTGATTCGGGTGTGTGATCAAATCAATTAGTAGTGTGAACGAAATCCCTATGCATGCATCTAGCGAGATACAAAGGCAAACCACAATTCAAACCAATGCACAGAGGATTTTTAGGTGGTTCGGAAATCACCTCCAGTGACTCCTACGTCCACCCCTCACACAGTGAGGCCACACTACTCAAAAACTATGAGTACAACTCACACAGGAGCACGACGACTCCAAACACCTTGAGCACGACGACTCAAGAAACACCTGGAGCACGACGACTCCAAACTGAGCACGACGGCTCAAAACAACAACCGGAGTACGACGACTCCAAATTGAGCACGACGGCTCAAACCACACAATGAGTACGACGACTCACAAACTAGAGCACAACGGCTCACAGTACAACTTGCTAGAAAAAACACAAGACTAAGATCCTCTAGCAAGAGATCTAGTCCAACCAGAGTTAATTCATGAGACTCATGCAACAACTCATGCATAATCTCAGAATCACTCAGAAGAGAGAAAGGAACATAAATATTGATTGATAGATTCTTCTCTTCAGATGTACTCCCTTGTAGAAGGTCGAATTGTGAAGTGCTTTAATTCTGGAAGTTCCTGGACGATGCTCTGCAATTTGATCTTCAGGATCTTCCTTGAATTCTTCACAGAAATCGGCTTCTACTTGATCTGCTCCTTTGAAGTCGATGCTAGTGCTTCATGTTGATCAGACTTCTATCCTTGTGCTTGGAGGAGGATGAATTGAGGTGTAGAAGCACAGGAGGGAGCAAAACAGGGAGGAGGAACCTTCCAGCCGCCAATCGGATCTCTTGGAGGCTGTGTAAGGGTTCTCTTCAGATGAGTGCCCTTAAGGAGGGTATTTATACCCTAAATATCTGAAGGGTACCCTTGGGGTACGAGGGCACATGATCCAAAGTGATCCACCATCTCCCTAGGGTGCCACGTGTCCAGGAGGAATCTTAAGTTACAGAGATTCCGGAGTGTGTCGACCTGCCCAAGGGGTGTGTCGACACACTGTCCCAGACTGGCCAAACAAGTCCCTGGGAGAGGTCTCTAGTGTCGACCTGAGATCAGGTGGTGTCGACTGCTGTCCCAGACAGCAAACACAAACTGTTCTGGGAATTGATCCAGTGTCGACCTGCCCTGGTGGTGGTGTCGACCTGCTGTCCCAATTCTGACAAACAAGCTGTTCTGGGAACGAGATCCAGTGTCGACCTGCCCTGAGAGTGCGTCGACCTGAGTAGTCAAATTCCAGGAATTTGCAACTTGTGTCGACTGCTTTTTGACTAGTGTCGACACAGTCTCAGCATTTCTTCAGTTTTTGCCTTTGAGTCTTAGGTGTTGTGTCGAACCATTGTGGGGTGTGTCGACACTACCTTTGCAAAAAGGATTTGTACCTGAAAATTAAACACATATATCATTAGTAATATATTTTATTATGAGTGCTAAGATAAGTTGTCTTTGAAACATGCTTTTGAATATAATTCTCAGGTAAGGTGTGTTTATCATGTTTCAATTAATTTGCATTAAAATCACATTTGTCATCATCAAAATAGGAGGGAAATGATATGAAATTGCACTCAACCCAACACTCCTCACACCAGACCTCCCGCCTGCAATCCTCACTGCCCTGCAGTCCAATCCAGGTGACCACGAGGTCGCCCTCTCCTGTTACATGCTTTCCACCGATCTCCAAAAAAAAAAACGCCCATTTCAAATGCACGTTGAGGTCGAGGAGACGGCATTCCTCCTTCACTCTCCTGATCAGGGGCACCCCTCGACTGGGCTTTCCCTCCTGCTCCTTCATTAGGAGCCATTCTCTTCGAGGACACCATGTCCTCCCTCAGTCCTGTAGAGTCGTCTAGTCTAGGAGAGTCTAGGGTAGGTGAGTCTAGCATTAGGTGATAGGCCTAGGGTAGAGAGTCAGGACAGCCCGATATCCACCAAATTCAAGCACCGTCCTAAGAAGCAGCGGGGAAAAGCTATTCCCCGGAGATATCTTCAAGAGCTAGCTCGGCGGTGTCAAGCGCTGTTGTTGATAGAGGAATTCACGAAAGAAGCGCTAGTGTTTGAAGAAGATTTTGAGCAGGATGGGGTGTTCATAGACGACGGATTTGGCGTCTACGAGATAATGAATGATGAGGACCCAGTCGATGAAGAGGATAGCGAAGTAGATGACGCTGCCTAAAAATATGCCAGTGGAGTAAGAAGATTTGATGAACCCACAACGGCAGTGGATGAACCTACTAAGGAAATCAACCTCGGAACAGAAGAAGATCCCAGGATTGTGATCATCTCAGCGAATCTCCCTCCTGATGAAGAAGAGGAACTGGTGCAAATCCTGAGGGAATACAAGGATACATTCGCCTGGTCTTACGAGGACATGCCCGGTCTAGACCCCTCACTAGTGGAGCACCGACTGGTACTAAAAGAAGGGGCAAAGGCAATCAAGCAGAAACTCAGAAGGTTCCACCCACTCACGGCCCTGAAGATGAAGGACGAAGTAGATAAACTCCATAAGGCTAGGTTCATCAGGGTAGTACTTTATCCAAACTGGGTGGCCAATATAGTCCCTGTCATGAAGAAAGACGGCAAAGTCAGAATCTGCATCGACTTCAGGGACTTGAATAAGGCATGTCCGAAGGACGACTTCCCGCTTCCTCATATTGATGTGCTGATTGATAATACTGCTGGGTATGAGACCCTCTATTCATGGATGGATATTCAGGATACAACCAAATCCGTCTATCTCCTGAAGATCAAGAGAAAACATCCTTCACCACGCCCTGGGGAACGTACTGCTATGTAGTCATGCCCTTCGGGCTGAAGAATGCTGGGGCTACCTATCAAAGGGCGATGATGGTCATCTTCCACGATATGATACACGTTTATGTAGAAGTATACGTGGATGACATCTTGGTGAAGTCAAGAACCAGGAGAGAACACCCCGAAATCCTAGCCAAGGTGTTGCAAAGATCAGAGAGTACCAGCTGAGAATGAATCCCAAGAAATGCGTGTTCGGGGTATCGTCAGGAAAGCTGCTAGGTTTCATAGTCAGCAAGCGGGGCATTGAGATCGATCCGAACAAGGCTAAGGCAATAGCAGAGATGCCTCCTCCAAAGAACATCTCGCAATTAAGAGGGCTAATCGGGCGTTTGCAATTCATCAGAAGATTTATCTCCCAGCATTCGCAAAGATGTCGCCCATTTTATGATCTCTTGAAAGGAGGGGCAAAATTCGAATGGAATGACAAATGCCAAGCAGCCTTCGATGAGCTGAAAAGTTATCTCATGAATCCCCCGGTCTTACAGCCTCCTGTACCCGGAAAGCCGCTAATCCTATATCTCTCAGTCATTGAGGACTCCCTAGGAGCTGTCCTGGCACAACATGATGAATCCGGGAAAGAAAGGGCAGCATACTACCTCTCTAGGCTCTTCAACACCGCCGAATCCAAGTTCACCACCGCGGACAAAACTTGTGCCGCACTTGTGTGGGTAGTCCAAAAGCTCAAGCACTACTTCCTAGCCCACGAAGGTCAAGCTGATCTCAAGGATGGATCCACTCCGCTATCTGCTTGAAAAACCCGTCCTTTCCGATCGGCTAGCACGCTGGCAGAGTTTCCTCTCTCAGTTTGACATATCCTTTGTGGTCCAAAAGGCCGTCAAGGGGTATGCCATCGCCGAGCATCTGGCCCATCTTCCATCCCTCACAGTGACTCCCTCCGAGAGGAATTCCCCGATGAGGAACTCTCAGTCATAATCAAAGACCCCTTCTGGTCCCTTCATTTCGATGGTGCACTCAACTCTCAGGGACGGGGCATTGGAGCCGTGCTGCTTACCCCGGAAGGTATTACCATCCCCTTTGCATATCAACCACCTTCCCCGCTACCAACAACATGTCAGAGTATGAGGCTCTCCTTGCTGGTCTCAAGCATGCTTATCTGCTAGGGGCATCGCACCTCAGAATTATAGGAGACTCTCAGCTCGTCCTGCGGCAGGTGCTCTCAACTTACCGCACCCGTGACCTAAAGCTCAAGCCATATCAGGACCTGGTCACGCTGTTGGCAAGGCAGTTCCGCAAGCTCATCTATATCCACACTCCTCGTTCCCAAAATATCCTGGCCGACGCTCTGGCGTCGCTAGCCTCATCCCTATCCTTCCCTCTGAGTCGCCAGACCGAGACAATCGTCGTCCAGCGTCTCGATGTTCCATCTACCCAGGACCCTTGGTTTAGCAACCTTAGGGCGATCTTAGAAGAGAGGGCTAGGAAGAGAGGAGCACAGCAAGTCATGTTAACTGAGCTCGAAGAGATCCTGAATGAAGAGGAACTGCCATGGTACTTTGAGATAGAGCAATACTGCAAGGATGGAACATATCCTGAAGGGGCAAGTGCAGAAGACCGCAGGGCCATTAGAAGAGCCGCCTTGAGGTACACAGTTGTCGGAGAAGTCTGTACAGGCGAGCCCTCAATGGAGTCCTTTTGAGATGCCTTACCGATGACGAGGCTTGGAAAGTGGTGGAAGGGGCCCATGCTAGTGAATGCGGAGGGCACGTTAACAGTCAAATGCTCGCAAAGAAGATTATTAGGCAGGGCTATTACTGGCCAACCCTAGAGGAAGACTGTACCATCTACGTCCGTAGGTGTGTCAAGTGTCAACTCCATGCTGATAAAATCCATGCCCCTTCCTCTTCACTGCATCCACTCTCCACACCTTGGCCATTCTCCATGTGGGCTTTCGACATTGTTGGCCCTCTTGGTGACTCTAATGCTCAAACCAAACAAAATCATTTATCCTAACAGCGACTGAGTATTACACTAAGTGGGCAGAAGCCAAAGCTTTCACAGAAATCAAAGCATCCACGGTGTGCCGCTTCATCATGAGGAACATCATCTCGCGGTTCGGAGTGCCAAGCAGCATCGTCACGGATAACGGGCCGCAGTTCATCGCGCAAGAGCTCCAGGACCTCTGTAAGAAATACAACATCACGCTGCATCATTCATCGCCGTATTACCCGCAAGGCAATGGCCAAGCTGAAGCAACTAACAAAACCCTTCTTAAAATCTTAAAGAAGACCTGTGAGTCGCATAAGTTCGCCGACTGGCCAGAAAAGCTAATAGAGGCTCTATGGGCCTACCGTACCTCCGTCCGCACTCCCACGGGGCAAACCCCGTACGCTCTCACTTATGGGATGGAGGCGGTAGTTCCATACGAGATCCTAATCCCTTCACTCAGAGTCCAATTAGACAAGGAACTTAATCTCGACGAACGTCGGGAGGCGTTGCTAGTCCAATTGGAACTCTTAGATGAAAGACGGCTTATGGCAGCCGACCATGTGCTTTCATATCAAAGGCGAATCTCAAGGTCTTTCGAAAAGAAGGTAATTGAGCGTAAATTCCAAGAGGGTGATATGGTCTTGAAACGCATTTTATCAAACCCGGAGGTCCTAGGTCCAAACTGCAACCTAATTGGGAGGGTCCGTACGTTGTGAGGGAAGTCTACCCCGGAAATGCTTACCGCTTAGTCAATGCTGAGGGCGTCGAATTGTCGCATCCGTGGAACGGGTTATACCTCAAACGTTTCTATCCTTAGGACTATAGGTGTGAGGCACAACACCTAGATCGGGGAATAACCCCGTGTTGAAAGTCTAAAATCCCTCCCTAATCGTCGAGGATCGTTCTAAGTTAGGATTAACGCACACCCACGGCAAGCCCGGATAACTGCACTTGGTAGATGCTGCAACTGTGCGGGCTCTACTCTAGCGATGCATCGGTCATTCTCTCCTAATCGGTCGAAGTGTAGGGGCAAAAGGGGTTGTAAGGGTGAGGTCGTCAACCTACAGCATACTCCGACGAGAGGAAGCCTCAAACAGGGACGGTCAAAATAACAAAGGGCAAAGAAGCAAAGAAACGAAAAGAAAAGAAAAATCATAATACAACAGGGGCATGGCAAAGAGTGGCAAAGTCCCGCGGGACGCTCATGAGCCCGGTCGTACGCATGCCCCAAATAGTGCAAGTCCATAGCAAAAGACCATAAAGTCCCTCCACAACAGGCCTAATCTTTGAAGGGTATGCTGTAGGAAGTAGTCGAACCCAACATCCCTAAACCCACACAAGACTTTCCTTAAATAATCTTCCGTTTCTCCCTATAAGGCTGAGTCACCTCTCGGGTACGGCTTAACTAGTCGCAGCATCAACTAAGGGTAGTTTCCCGAGGCATTGTCACCTCTCGACGCACATCCTAGCCTAGTGAGGTATGTGGCGAAAATCGGAGGTGATCAAGGCTCTAAACCAGTGGCTCGAACCGGTCTAAGTGTTGTGGCCCAAAGGTGCGAGTACCTTCCGTCTCGCGCGTCTTATTTTAGGAAGGGTTAACGTCGGCTTCAGGCGCTCACCAAAAACCCCAAAAAAATCAAATATCTCCAAAACTCCAAAAAAACCAAATATCTCCAAAACTAAAAAAAAACCAAATATCTCCAAAACTCCAAAAAAATCAAATATCTCCAAAACTCCAAAAAAAAAAACAAATATCTCCAAAACTAAAAAAAAACCAAATATTTCAAAACTCCAAAAAAATCAATATTTCAAAATCTCAAAAACATCAAATAATTTAAAACTAAAAAAAAAAAATATTTCAAAATTCCAAACGTTTGCATTCATTGTTTATTGCATCTTTTGCCTATTTAATAAGGCTTAGCCCCTTGACTAATTATCAAGGTCGGTCACTCGTCGTATTTTAAAGCAAGGGGCTAAGCCTAAGAACAGATCTAACTTGTCTTGTGATTGTCTAAGTGTGCAGGGCGCAAAAGAAAGAAAGCGGCACTCACGTCTCACCTGTCGCTCTCACTTCACTCAGTCGCAAACCATAAAGCAAAAAGATCCATTCCATTCCATATCACATCATGTACATCGTCATAACACAAGAAGGAAGGGCAAAGCAAAAGTACAAGCCCTCAACCGCTCTCCCCCGTACCCTCAGGCGGGCGGGGAGACGGAGGGGCCATCGCCCTCGGCCCTGTCTCACTACCCTCCGGCGCTCTCTCCTGCCGCCGTGCCTCCTCCTCGTTCCTCCGTCGTCCGGAGGAATCGGTCAAATAGTGTCCAGTGGACCCGCTCGGGATACCGCTCTTGCTGGCTGCCGAACGGCTGCGTCCGACCAAGGCTAGGGCCCTCTCCAGGCCCTTCATCTCGGAACGCAGCATGTCACAGCGGTGTCTCTCCTCTCCCAGCTGGGTGCGGAGGTCTCCGGCCTCGGTGCGCAGTCGCGCCGCCTCCTCCGCCTCCTGCTGCCAGCGTGCCGCCGCCTCTGCTTCCTGGCGCCACCGCGACGCCTCCTCCGCTGCCTCACGCCACCGCGTCACCTCCGCTGCCTCGGGGCGTAGGCGTAGCTCCGCCATCTCCGCCTCCAGCGTGGTCATCCGCGCCAGGGCGGTCCTCAGCTCCTGCTCCTGCAATATCAAACATCTTGTCAGAACTCACAAAAGAAACAAAAGCCCAGAGGCATCTAAGTAAGCAACTTACCCGCTCTCACAGCTGGGCGAGGGCGTCCTCCGCTCGGGCCGCCGCCGACGCTAGCTGGCCCTCCAAAACGGAGCGGCCAGGATCCTCTCGGGAAGAGGAGGCACCTCCCACCATCTGCTGGGCCCTGTCCAACTCTGCCCGCTGCAAAAGAAACAGCAGGGTCAGTCAACCGAAACTAGAAATAGAAGGGTAGGGTGCAAAATACTCCCAGCTGGTCCACCACCACCTGAAGATCATCTCGCTGCTGGATGGTGGAGTGGAGGATACCCTCGAGCGAGGAGATCCGCCCCTCAGGGTCAAGCTGCAAGCACAAGCCAAGACAGTCACACAATCAATTAAGAACTCAAAAGAGATTGAAAGTAGTAAAATACGTACCGGTCGCCGGGTCCCCTTGTACACCTGGGCCCCGTACCTCCTAGTGTAGGCCCGGAAGTAGTCCTCGTCTCTCGTGGCCTCGGAGACCACCTCCTTGCCCTGCTGTTCCCAGTCATCCAGCTGCTCCCGGACCCGGACCGTCCAGTCCGTGACCTGTTGGATCCCCCGGAAGCTCCGGCCTGGTCTCTCCCACGGCCTCTGTTGGGTCGGGAACTCCACCACCGCCTGGTGGAGTCCCAGAGTACGCGCCACTATCCGGTGGTGGAGCGGGACCACCGTGTTGAAACAATGAAGCCAAATGTCCCTACCGAAGTAGGGACGACCCTGCTCCACCCACGGCTGGGCGGCGTCGTTCTCCCCGACATAGGGAGTCCACCGTACCTGTACACCACAAGTAAAGACCCGTCGGTCAACCATCAAAATAAGCAAAGCAAGGAAAAGGGCTAAGGGTAGAAGTACTCACATGACCAAAAGGAATGGTGTCCAAAATGTCATCGATCAGCGTCACTGCCGCCGCAGGGAACGCTCGTCACGGCAAAACCGCCAGCGCTGCAAGAGAGGTACAGCGCCGCGTCGCCTCGCCACCCCGCGACCCAGGGAGGGAAGGTGGTAATCAACACGAGTCAGTGCCACAGTTCATAAAAATAAACATGAAAAGCAGCAAAGGGTAAGGGTATAAACGTACCTACAGAAGTGGGAAGAATTCGGCTACACCTGTCTCCCGGCTGGAGGTGCCCAGACTGTCAAAGAGGTGGGCCAGGAGGGCCGCACCCCATGCGTAGCTGCCCACGCTGGACAGGTCCTCCAGCAGGGGCAAGCATCGGCAGCCAACTGGATCCCCCTGTTCCCCAGGATCAGTTTCCTGATCACGAGGGTCAGGAAAAGCCGCAAATCTCTGTCCGCTGCCTCACCCTCCTCCTCCGCCAGCACCGCTCTGGCGTCCTCCGTCAACCGAGCCATGTACTCCGCCTGGATCTCTCCCGTCCGGTGGCGCGCATTGCCACCCCTAAACTCGCCTGCAACGCTGTCCTTTGCACCAGTGGAGGATCTCTCTCCCCTCACCTCCAACCCGAGCAATCTCTCCATCGGCTCCTGATAACTGGTATAGGTAACCCCGGTCACCGCCTGGCCGTTCACCGCGCAGGCCGGTGATCCGTACCACGTCCTCTAGCATGGGGATCATGGTCCCACGGGAGAAGGAAGGCGTGGCACTCCGGGTCCCACCTCTCCTTCAGCGCCTGGATGAGCGCCACATCCGGCTCCAGCACCTCCAACCGGAGGAAGGGTCCGAACCCCATGCCCTCCAAGCGGCGCCTCTGGAAGTCCGGCAAGCCGTCATAGATCTCCCGGACGACGGACCACCCAAGTCGGGACCGCAGCTCACTCTGCAAAGCAAACATCAAAAAGATCAGAAATCAGTAGGAAAATTGCCCAAACCACTCTCTGTCCTGATAAGGCGACAAGGGGTCTGTCGCCTTCTGAAGGCGACAGGAGACCTTTCGCATTCTGATTCAGGTCGCGACGGCAACCCGTCGCCTTCTAAAAGGCGACATGGGGGCCGTCGCCTTCCCACTGGTAAGGCGACAGGACCCCTGTCGCATTACCAGGGTCACTCGAAACGAGCTTTGACCGTTCCCGGCCGTTTCCCATCGGGCGAAACACCCCACATCCGAGTGCTCCGCACTCCTCATTCCATACATACATGGGTTTAGGCTCAAGATCTTACCTTTTTGGGCCCGACGGGGTCATCTTCGTCCCCCACCGCCGGCGCGATCTCCTCCTCCATCAGCATGACCGGAGGGAACTCCGGGGCCGTGGATGGTCCCTCGCCCAGTTGTCGTCGCCGGATCGTCTTCTTGCGCCGCCGACCGCCGCCGTCACCGCCTTGGCCTTCTCCACGTTCGCCCTCCATCGCTGGGCCTCAAGGGGAGAAAAGGAAGAAGGAAATAAAGAGAGGAAGAGGAAGAAGAGAAGGGGGGGGGGGGTCGTCGCCGGTGACCGCTGTTGAAGAGGGGGGCTCGCCGGAAGTGGGGAGTGCCGGAAAGGGGGAAAAGGAGGATCGGTTCGCCGGAGGTAAGGAAAAGAGAAGGAGGATAAGAAGTTGAAAGGGGAAAGAGGAAGGGGCGCTCGGCCCTAGAATTCAAATTGCCTCGGGACCTGTGATCGCGACAATGCCAATGTCGCCTTCAGTTTTACTGAAGGCGACCGTTGACCAGTCGCCTTCAGGATGGCGACATACCCTACGTCGCCTTCTCAACCCAGTGCACAAAAGCCTCCAAAAATCAATTCCCATTGCAAATAACTCCATGCTCACATCAAACAAAGTCATGAAAAAAAACAAAAATCAACATGACTCCATTACATGAAGCCCATGTCAATTCCCATCAAGCTCAAAAAGTACAATCAACTCTCACTTGCTGGCTCATGGTCCCCAAGTGGCCGAAGCTTCTCGTGCTCTCGGAGGTACGCCTGGTACGTCTCCCGGTCCTCATCTAGTCTCGGCGGGAGTGCATGGGTAGCACACGCCCTCCACAAGGCCAATGCGCTCCGTACGGCCTGCTCGTCCTCGGATTCCCCAGGCGCCGCTTCTTCACGGGTGGCAAATGATACGGCGGAAGCACTCTAGTCCTGGCTTCCCGATCTGCAAGTATCACCGCTGCGGGTTGTAGAGTACGGTCGCCATATTCCCTATCAATTACAAATCCAGTCCGCGTCCAAGTGGTAGCCGGATCTCCGCTCCGCGCAATGCCGCTACACCCAAAGCAAAGTGCTCCACCGGTAGGGTACTGAAGTAGAGGCGCCATGCACTCCTCGTCTTTTTGTCCGCTGTCCTGCATAAAACCTTGTCGGAGAATTTGGCCGCCCCGCCAATAAAGTTCAAAGGATGTCACCCGAAGATCCGACTGTCAGTGGTAGGATTGTCAACAGGCTTAAATTTATCCTCACACCCAACCAGCACTCCAATAGGATCATGGAGCCATAAAGGAAACCCCCCGTGGAAGCCGAGGTAAGACCCGAGTAAAGATACGCCAAGACGGCGTGAGAGAGTGAAAGTCCCGCCATACCCCACTAATAGAACTAAGGCTCGCGTAGTCTATGAGGTGATCCCCGGACGGGAAGAGGACCACCCCACACAAACATATGGCCACGACCTTTGCTATCTCCCGGTGGTCCGTTCTCTTGTTTTACATTGGGAGATGACCCACTTAGACAACGGAACTAAATGGATGAATTGTGGGCTAATCATGGTATGAACATCCCCCGGATCGGTCATGAACTCCCTAGAATAAGCTTCGGGTGATGGGTTCAACAGTGTAGCTTATGCTTTGCTCGTCCCCCGGCTTGGTCTTAGAAGAGCTAGGAAAGCCTCGACCTCCTCTAGAAGGACGGTCGCCTCGAACTTGGGAAAAATGAATGTATGGTTTGTGGGTGCCATAATTCGATGAGGGCCGTGATGCTATGCCAGTCAAATGAGATCTTATGATAGTTGTGGGCCGCTATCAAAACTCCACCTAACCCCACTCTCTCAAAAATCGGATAACGAACATGGGTAAGGCTTTGATCATGGGGGTGATCCATGTAAGTTTAGAATAGCGCGGGAGCCCGGGAAGAGCTAGAAGAAGAGAAAAAGAAGAGAAAAGGGAGGAAGAAGAAGAACAAAATTAATGAAGAAATTCGTAGCAAAAAATTCATTGAAAATTGAAAACACCAAAAACTTACCTCTCTCACTTCCTTGCTCCGGCTCAAGTGGTTGGGGACATCCGTCAACCTCATGAGAGCCTCGTAGGTCGCCCGAGCGCGTTTGGGACCGTCATAAGCCGCCTCCCCATCCATGGAAGCAAGAGGAGCTCTCTTCATGGCCATGAGAGCTTGCAACACTTGAAGAAAAGAGGAGAGAGGAGAGAGCTACGAATTTGGCTTCTCATCCCCTTATTTATAGAGCCATAGCACTCCTATTCTGCTAGGAAAGGGTAGAGAAGACCCATTAGGAGTGGGACTTTGAGTGGAGAGCAATTGGAATCCAAATGAGAGTCAAACTCAAGCTTGGGGCTGAAAGCGTTTGAGCTCGGACTGAGAAACCTGTGAAAGCGACATATCGACCCGTCGCCTTCAAGGTGGCGACAAGTCTTACGTCGCCTTCTTCAGTCAATGGTCGCGACACGCCCTATGTCGCCTTTGATCATTTATACCGTCCTGCTCAGAATGTTTGCACATATGCTTTCATGTCCATTATTCGGTGCATTGTATCATATAGTTTTTATTGCTTTGATTATTGAAAACCCACAAAAATCAGAAAATACAGGAAAATCCATAAAATCAGAAAATCCAGAAAATCAATAGAGACAGTCCGTCAGGTAAGTCAGGTAAGTATCTTTAACCCTAATCCCTCCGCATTACTATAGTTATCTACGCTATTATATCAGCTCAAGGACCGGCTGGTTCCCAGTGTGTTCCAGGATCTGAGTTCCCCTTCACCAAAAACAAGGATGATCTAGGTGCACACTGCTAATCGCTGGATAGGCCATTGGGTGATATGACTCGGGGACGATGGATTCTATCGCACGTCGGGGATGCGAAGTGTCTTGACCTTGCTTATATTATCTAGCAATATTATCCTTGAATATTTGTTATTTTCTCATTTTCTTTGCGTTCGTTTTTATGATTTCTTTTCATTTAGCCCAGCATGCATCATGTAGGAATTTTGAGCTTCATGAATCATGATTTGTCAAAGTCAGCTTCCCAATGATGTCCCACCCAGATCCTCATTTTCAGACAAGAATTCCACTCCAAATTTGAAAGTTTTCCTCGAGCCTGTGCTCGATCCAGTTTGCCAGTATGGTTCCTATAAAGGATTCCTCTCATCCCCATTCATTACAACAGTCATTCCTCTATCCCGATCCGCTCATTAGTCGTGACCCGCTCAAAGGCCAGAGTCGAATCGACCCGCCGGGCAGCACCTATCCCCCTAATGAACGAAACCTGCACGCTAAAGATAGCCAGGGTACCTCTTGAATCGAGAGGTTGATCACTTCTTTCTTTTGATTTTTATTCGTCCCAAATAAGAACCATCATCGCATTCTGTCCCCAGCCATGATCGAGGTCAGCTGAATAATTCTCGCTGCTTATTCGTCCAGAATGGGTGTCTCTTTACCTTGATGCCCGCTTTTCAGCTCATTCCACTTCACTCCGCTACATCGCCGTTTCACGCCATTTTCGCTCCATCATCTCTCCACTCCCTTGCAAAGCAGGCATCAAGGAGGGGCAATCTGTAGACACCCATTTCTGACCCATAAGTCGAGCAAAATCCCTTGTCGTATCATTGACACCCCACGTTGGCTCATCATCGTCAAGTTGGCTTTCTCCGGTCATGACATCATTTTCATTAGTTCATCGCCCTGGAGGATTCTTCCTGGTCAAATCAATCTCTCTCATTATAGCTCTCTGAGTCTAGAGTCTGATGTTTCAAACCACACGTCAATCCGAAGGCTGCGCATGGAGATTGGACACATTGCATGGCCAAAATGCAGAAAAGTCACTGAAGGCGACATGCCCTATGTCGCGTTCTTGAAAATGACAGCCCCCATGTCGCGATCTTAAATCCACATTTTAAATCCTTTCAAAAATCGCAAAATTGACTTAAGTCACCTTCCATATGAGGAAGGCGATGTATCGAGGCGTCGCATTCAGGAAGGCGACCAAAGGCCGTCGTGTTCAGGACCTTAAACAGGAAACCCTTTTCGAGGCCAACTTGGACACATGCCAAAGATGGTAATTGCTTCATTTGGACGTCCAAATCACGTCCAAATCCTATCAAATTTTAAAGAGACCTCCTAACATATCCCTTTCCAAGTTCCAATTGCCCATACGCAGCCATACTTAACCAGAGTCGGACTCCTTCCCATTATTCCTCTCGGACTCGAGTTGGGAATAATCACCATAAGTACCTCGTCTCTGCATCTTTTGGGCAATGCCGGATTCATTAGTTTGCTGAGCAAGAGAGCTTTCTCTCCCAAGAAGAGCGTTTCTTCTCCAGACGACTCAGAAGAGCCCTCCAGGGCGTTTTCCCATCGGCTACACAATTCTTCTCCCTTTCTCTTCTTTATTTCTTTCAATTCTTGCATGCACAGCCTTGTTTGCTTCATAGAATAGCATTAGATCACGACACACACACCTAAACTTAACACCCACAGGGGTTAAAAACCCAATCTTGTGAGTTCCCCCCATATTAGTTCATGTTCACAATGCTTTTCATTGAATAGATTTCATACACACGAATTCTAATGGGTGTTTCTCTTGTTACATCACTTTGGGAGGGTTTGAAGGTCAGAGCAAGGTGAGGCTCTTGCCCCTCGGCCGGCTGAGGAGCAGGAAGACAAAGAACTCAAGTCTCCCCCCCACAGAAGAGGAAGGCGACCAGGCCACTGTCGCGATACAGAAGGCGTCGCCGCATACGTCGCGTTCAGTTGAGAGCAAGGCGACGCCCTATCTGTCGCTTTATCAGGTACGCCTCCTTTTCACTTTTTACTTTCCAAGGTAGTCAGCCCTCCATCTACACATCACGAGGCGACTGCGTTGGTGGCGATCACGGTCAGTTCCTAATCCCTCTCATATTCACAATCTTTCAAAAAGGGAGCACAATCCCGTGATTACAGTAGGAACCAGCAGTGAACCGGGTCATCCCTCGTAGCAAACAGGAGTCTGCCAAGGAAGAAGATGAGGAAGTGACGCAGGTTCAGGTCTGCCTGGCTCATCTGCTAAGGCCTCCTGCAACCCCTCGTCAGCCGCTGCAGCTGCTCATCCGCCCTCTCAGCCACCTCCCTACCTATCTGGAAAAGTCCTAGGCTCTCCTGAAGCTCAACCCTAGAAAGGAGGGAAGACCTCTGTCCTACAATCAAGCCCAGCAGTCTATGAGCTAACTCCCTGTAGCATGGGTAGGTGTACCCGCTCACCGGGCGCCCGTACACTCTTAGGCCGGTGATGCGGCTCACATCCTCTAGGCTGGGGATCATATGTCCCCATGGAAGAACGAAGGCAGTCACCTCCGCATCCCACCTGCTACGCAGGGCTTGCGTGAGTGGTGCATCTGCCCTCATCCTCTCCATCTTGAGGACCTCCCCAAACCCCATGTCATCCAACCTCTCCCTCTGGAATCCTGGGAGGGCTAGGTAGACTGCCAAAACCAAGAGCCAGGAAACTCGGGCCCTCATCTCGCCCTGCAAGCAAATTAGTCAGTGCGTCAGATTAATCAAGTTGTGATTAGGTTTCTCGGCTGAGGTCGCGCCGGCCCAGTGGGTCGCGACCTTGTCGCGACGCCCCGATGCGCCGCGACATGGTCGCGACACCACAGAGGACCGCGATTATGTCGTGACAGCCATAGTCGATGCGTCATAGTCACGGCCTTTGACCCCATCGCGACTACTGGTGTCATGACGGGGCGGGCCGTCGCGTTCTCAGGTGATGACCGACCGGAGCCTATCCTGTCCGGGGTCGCATTTTCTGGGCATCTCGCCCTACATCCACCCTCTATGGGGCCTCTCCATCCCATCCATACCATCAATTATAGAGGTTAGGGTTTCGAGGACCTACCTTCTTCATCGCCGCTTCTCGTGCCATGGCCACCGCTTCAATGTCCACGAGCGGTGCCTCCTCCTCTTCCATCGCAACCTCCGGTACTTCCTCCGCCACCGGAGGCGCTCCCTCACGCCGCCGAGAGCTCCTCCTTGCCGCCGTCTTCTTCCCCTTCCCGCGGGAGGAACCAACGCCATCGCCGCCTCCCTTCATCGCCGGTGGTCTTGGGAGAGTGAGTGAGGGTGAAAGAGAGAGGAAGGAAGAGTGGGGAAGTGAGTGAGTGAGAGAGACAGAAAGCAAGAGAGAAGGAGTCAGAGAAGGGAGGGTGATCACCGGAGAGAGAAGAGGTTATGCACGATGAACGCACAAAAGGGGGGAGAAAGGGGGTTGCTGCGTTTTGAATCCTCAGGTAGAGTCGCGACGCCCATGTGCGCCGCCTTCATGTCACGGTGTCGGTATACGATGCGAGCTTGTCGCGGCCTGCCGCCATGCCGCGACCCTAACGCGACCACTTCCCTAGTCGCGACATCCACCGACCTAATCAAGCCCCCTAATCAATTGATCAGGAGCGTTGTGTTTATGTGTATGATGCTAGTTGAGTGCTTACTTGTGTCTGTGCATAGTTTGTTTGTTGTGTGTATATATTTTCTATTCTATGTTATTCTTTGCTTTGATTATTCATAAAACCGCAAAATAATAATAATAAAAAAATTAGAAAATCACAAAAAAATGGAACGTCACAGGTAAGTTAGGTAAGTATCTCTACCCTTACTCCCTTGCATTACTATATGGTACCTTATTTATTATATCGCTTCAAGGACCGGCTGGTTCTCAATGTGCTCTGGGATCTGAGTTCCCCTTTATCAAAAACAGTGATGATCTAGGTGCACGTTGCTAATCGCTGGATACGTCGTTGGGTTAGATAAGTTTAGGAACGATGGATTCAGGCCTACACTGCGGTTGCAGATAGTCTCTTGACCCATTCTTGTCCGGCTTATCAATATTATCCTTGATATATTTTCTATTTTCTCCTTTCTTTGTATTTGATTTAATGATTTCTTTTCCTTTAGCCCAGCATGCATCATGTAGGACTTTGAGCCTCATGACTCATCCCTGGCTAATGGTGAGCCCTGTTGAGTGCCCAACCATTCCTCATATTCAAACAAGAAATCCTATTCTACTCCAAATCGGATGGTTTGCCTCCGAGTGAGTTGTTCTTGCCTGTCTGTCAAGAATTTCCCTATCTGGATTTCCTATATGATTTTCATCCTTGTTCCTTTTGATCCATTTTGGTTGCGAACCGCTCCCAGGACAGAGTCATGAGTTACCTGCCTGGCACGCACATGTCCCTCCAAATGAAACCTGCAGGCCAATCGGCTAGGGTACCTCTCAATCGAGGGGTTAATCGTCCTTTTCTTTCTCCTTCTCGTCCAGACTTGTGTTTTCCTTGCATTCTGCTCGAGCTGCTAGCTCGGGGCTTTCAAGAAGATTCCAATTGCTTGTTGGTTAGATCGAGTGTCTCTGTACCTTGGCTCCCACTTTTCAGTCCACTCCGCGTCATTTCCGCTTCACCGTCATTTCATGACACCTCCGCTACACTTCCGCTTCGCTCCCCTGCAAAGTGGAAGCCAAGGAGGGGCAATCTGTAGACACCCGATTCTGGCCCATAAGTCGAACCACATTTCTTGTTATCTTGATGAGCCCCAAGTTGGTCATTCACCTTGAGCCCACCATTAGCCTTGCTTTGAGCCCATTAAGAACCCAATTTTCATGATATCCCGTCCATTATCCTTTTAAAAGAGTCCATGTGCCTCAAGTCCCCATTATTCTCCCATTTTATTGATCTATTTTTGAGAATATTTGATTTTCCTTAATGCGACGGGTCGGGGTGCCGCGTTAGCTTTGTCGCGCCCCTCATGGCCGTCGCGACAGCCCATGCATATCCATGCACGTGACTTTAGAGTCGCGCCCCTCATGGCCGTCACGACTATGCTGTCGCGCCCCTGCGATCCATCGCGACTACAGCCGCGTACACAAGCCTCCGCAACCACCTCCTATTTATCCTCCTTTGGCCTTATCTTCATCCCATGCAACCTCCCAACTCCCCTAAGCGTAGTTTGAGGTTCCAGGACCCTTGGAAACCTCCCTAGGACTCTCCATGTGGATTTACATGCATTTATCATCTTATTTTGGCCATTATCTCCTATGGACGGGATTCTCTCCTGTCCTATATAAGCAAGGCCTCTCTTTCAGAGGAAGAGAGAGCCCCTTTTTACCACGAAGTGCTGCCAAATTCTCTCCAGGCCAGTCACTTAGCCCGTAGCTCTCCCTTTCCCTCTCATTTCTACCTATCCTCTTCATCAAGCTATGTTTATCTCTTCATCCATGGAGCTTGGTGCATGAGGAGGGCGATTTCCACTTCGTCTGAGGCTTCTCCAGCACTCAAGGACAGCACACAACAGCCAGGGAGTCGCCCTATTTGGGGCTCCTTCTTTCCCTCCTTCTTCATTTCCCTTTTCATGCATTTTATTTGCTTTCTTAGATAGGAGCATATTCCATTTTCCTCCCACGTTTTCCATACACCCAAGGGGTTAAAAACCACCCCCAGGTTCGTTCCCCCATGCTCCCTTTCTTCTCTTTTGTGGATAGATTCTATACTTAATATGTTCTAACAGGGTTTTATTTGTTGTTTCTTTGTATTGGCAGGCATCCAAGCATCATTCTACGAGGAGATCTTGTCCCCTGGCCGGCCGGAGGACGGGAAGAAGGTCCAGCCACATTTCTCCCGCACTACAGAGAATGCGGCCTAGGAGGGCGTCGCGACAATGCTAACGCGCCCTGTTCGGGCGTCGCGACATCAGTTTCATCACGGCGGGCTTCCCCGTTGTGACAAAGGTTAGGTCCTCGTTCTCCTTCTTTTTCCTAGCGTAGTTAGCCTATCTATTTCTCTATTTTGGCAACTATCTAGGTGGCGATCACACCCTCCATATTTCCATGCCCCTTAGTTAATTTTAAAATGTGTTTCGAGGGGTTCACAACCCGTGATTACATTGGGAGTCGCACCTTACGATGGTAGAGTTTGCATACAACAACAGTTATCACTCGAGCATGGAATGGCACCATACGAGGCTTTGTATGGTCGGTCGTGTAGGACACCACTTCACTGGTTCGAAGTCGGTGAGAGGCAGCTTTTGGGACCAGAGATGGTGCAGCAGTGTGCAGACACAGTCAGAGACTTCAGGCAGCACAGAGCAGACAGAAGAGCTATGCAGATGTCTGCAGAAGTTCGTTGCAGTTCAGCGTGGGTGACCTTGTGTTTTTGCGGGTCTCGCGACCAAGGGTGTTATGAGATTGGAAGGAAGGGAAAGCTCAGTCCCAAGTATATTGGGCCTTCCCCTATTATAGGGAGGATCGGAGAAGTGGCTTATAGGTTGTGTCTTCCGGCAGAGTTGGCAGGGGTGCATGAGGTCTTTCACGTGTCGCAGCTCAAGAGGTACGTTGCAGATCCGTCGCACGTGTTGGACTACTCACACCTTGAGGTAGTGCCAGACTTGTTAGTGCCAGAGTACCTGATCAGAGTTGTGAACCGCAGAGTGCAGCAGTTGCACAGGAAGCAGATTTCACTGGTCAAGGTTGTCTGGGAGAACCGCGTTGGTGGCGAGGCCACCTGGGAGCGCGAGGATGAGATGAGAGAACAGTTCCCATATTTGTTTGATTGATCAGTACGTTGTTTTCCCTCTTTTGCACTGCTTCCTATTGAAACTGAGTTTCTTTTAATTTCAAGGATGAAATTTCTTAAGGAGGGTGGGATGTAAGACCCGCCCCTCATGGGCCCTTGGCCCTATCCTCAGGGTCGCGACGGGGGAGCCCGTCGAGACAGAGTTGTGTGGCGACACACCTGGCCGTCGCGTTTAGGTCGCGACGGGGGTGGGCATCGCGTTCTTGTCGCGCCGTCTGAAGGCATCGCGACTGCTTTTCTGACCGACTTGACCGCTGTCCTATCTGTTAGAATGGCCTTGTCGGGCGTCAGGTGCGTACAATGTTGACGTGACCTGGTCAGCCGTCGCGTTCTTGTTTCCAGGTCTTCAAGGTTTGACCATTTTTGGTGTCGCGCCGTGGGTGGCCATCGCGACATGGTCGCGATGCCCAGGGGAGCCGCGACATGCTCGTTGTCGCGCCGAGCCGACCTGTCACGTCTTGGGGCCCGTCAATTGAAAACCGAGGCCGACGCCCCATTTCCCCCTCTCTCCCTTTCCTTCCTCTTCTTCTTCCTTCTTCTTCCTCCCCCGAGCTCCCTCTTCTCCGGTGGTTTATCAGCGTTCTTGAGGTGCTCGTGGTGGGAGGTGACGCCCCGTTTGTGCAGGCGGCGTAATCGTGGAGATTGGAGTGAGGAGGAGGTGGCCATTCTGACGTGAAGGCCCCAACGGGTCGGCTCTACTATTGGAGGTAGGGACCCTTGACCCCTCTCGTTCTAAGCATGCTCCCTTCCCCCGTGAGATGATGATTTCTCCATGGTTTGGGGTTGTGGGGTGTGAGGATCATGCTCGTGTTGAGTGAGGTTTCCATCGAGTGTAGATTCCTTGCAATCCATGTTTTATGGGGTTTTGAGGGTGGTTTGGCATGATTATAAGTCCCTATGGTGTTTCCATGCTCCCCTCCCCCTATTGGTGTGGTTTGTACCAGATTTGGGGTGGTCTTCGGGAGGATCGTCCCGGAACCCCTCTCGGCTGAGAACGCGACTAGTATAGAGGTCGCAATGATGTCGCGACTGGCTAGGCCGCCGTGACATCATCGCGATGCTCTTGAGCGTCACGACATGGTCGCGACGGCTTGAGCCGCCGCGACAGCCCTAGGCGTCGCGACATGGTCGCGATGGCCCGATGCGTCGCGACTATAACAGAGATAGGTAGATCTTGCGGAGTTTCATTTTCTTGGAGTCTTTGCCATTTCCACTTCTTACTGTACTCATGGCACCAGTGCTAGTTCCCTAGTATGGTCCGTATGGTCCTACACTAGTCGTTCGCCCGGTGCTCGGAACTTGAGGGCTTGTCCCGTGAGAGAGGTTGTTACCATTGCATGGGACCCTCGTTGCCGCACGCCTGTTGAGGGAGTACTCCGGGCGGCGGGCGTGCTCGAGTCGCGGACTCTGGAGTGGAGGGGAAAACAATGGTTAGGACAGCGGCGTTGAGTCATTTTCAGAGCTCTCGTAGTTGGTCTGGGATACCGAGGTCGTTTGGAGTCCTTCCCGGCGCAGGCCAGTCAGTCCTCTTTCTCACTGCCTCACTCTTTACGACCCCGGAACTGCTTAGAGAGGCCAGGCATGGGATCGTAGTCCGGCCAGACTACGGCGGTTACTGTTGTGCTACTTTGTGTCCCTGCCTCACTCTGACGAGACGTGGAGGTTTGGACCTGGGTCGAGGATAAGACGTCAGTGGACGCACCTAACCGGTTGACTAGTGGTAGTATTTTCCGTAGCTAGTGTCTCTTGTCCAGGCAGGGTTCGCTCTGCCTGTGTTGCCAACCGTGTGGTGGTCATGACGTGCAGTCATACGGAGTTTCCGACCGTAGTGTTTTTCCGTACCGCGTTAGTTAGTAGCTTGCTTCTGCACTTTCCTGCGTAGGTAGAAGATATAACTGTTGTTAATTAATTAATTAATTATATATATATATATGTTCTTCTGCCTGTTAGAGCCAATAGGAGATTGGTAGTCCCTACTGAGCTTCTGTTGTGAAGCTCATCCCTTCCTTTTTCTAGGTGAGACTTCTCAACAGCGGCAGGGCGCGCGCCGGGCGGAGGAGACGGGGCGGTAGTCATCGTCCCCGTAGCTAGCAGTGGTTCCCCCTTTCAGTTGTACGTCACCCTCGGGGTATGCCCCTAAGGGACTTGTTCTTCCCCTATCTTTACTTGTACTAGTGTGTGTGTTGGGACTGTACCTAGAGCGATACGCAGCGGTCTCGCTCTTCTTTCTGCTTTTGCGTGTGTGCTCCTAGTTAGCAGTTGATGTTTATTTCCTTTACATATTCTATTAGCCTTGTGTAATAGCCGTTCCGGGTCCCAGATCCATGGGCGACGACTGCGAAAATCGGGTCCTCGGCTTGGGCCGAGGGTCGGGTTCTCGGAGTCGTTACAATGATGGTGGAGTATTTTATTCGAGGATTGTGACCAGAGCTTTAGGATGCAGTAATTCCCTTGATGTGCAGAATAGTGGAAGAAGCAGCGCAGAGAGCAGCAATTCTTGAGAGGACTGTGCAGGATAGGCAGTCCGGAGGAGTAGGGACAAGTAGTTTTCGGCTTCCACAGTAGTCCACAGGTATTAGTAAGGGTAAGGCATCCTCAGGAGCATCGTCATCATCAGGATTTGCAAAGTGGGGTGGTAAATTGAAGAAGATGTTTAGAGGACGAGGAGGCGGCATGCAGCAAGGTTTTCAGCAGGGCCGAGGTGTTAGGCCAGCATCGGGGGAGTCGCAGTAAAGTACGACAGGGCAGCCCGCAACTTTTCCACGTTTTTGGTGTTATAATTGTGGGCAGCCGGGGCATCTAGCTAGAAATTGTTCGCATCCACGGGATTATAGTTATGGTAGAGAGGTACAGCAGCATCAACCCTTCCAGCAACCAGCAGCAGAGCGAGGTAGAGGTGCACCTTTCCAGAGAGGAGGACGAGGTCGAGTTATGGCAATTACTAGAGCTCAGGCGGAGGCATCCAATTTAATTGAAGGTATATTACCTCTTTTGACTTTCTCCTAGAATATTAATTGATCCGGGTGCTTCGCATTTGTTCATTTCTGAGGATTTTATGGATAGCATGGTACATCCCCTAGAAGAAAGGCAGTGTGAGTTGATTGTAGAGATTCCTCAGGAGGTTTTATGCTTACTTCATGTTCTTAGATAAGGTTGCGATAGTAATTCATGGGAATCAGATGCCAGCAAGACTGTATGTACTTTCATTGAATGATTATGATGTGATTTTGAGGATGAATTGGTTGGAAGCCTATGAGGCATTGGTGGATTGTAGAAAGAAGAAAGTCAGATTTTGCAGCCCTGGTGGAGCAGTGTTTGAGTTTCAAGGTATGCCCTTCTACACTCCTAAGTTTATTATTTTTGCACTTAGAGTTAAAAGGTTGATTAATGCGGGGTGTGTAGCGTACCTTGCCTAAGTTAGTCTAGTAGAGTCCAGTAAGTCTGTTGATGTGGTACAGGTAGTTAGAGGATTTACAGATGTGTTTCCATCGAAGTTGTCGGGGTTAGCTCCACATAGAGAGGTGGATTTTACAGTTGAGTTGTAGCTAAACAGTATGCCGATTTCAAAGGCACCTTATAGAATGGCACCGGCAAAGCTGAGGGAATTGAAGAAGCAATTGCAAGAACTGTTTGAGAAAGACTTCATTAGACCCAGTCATCCGCCATGGGGAGCACCAGTTTTGTTTGTTAGAAAGAAGGATGATAGTTTGAGAATGTGTATTGATTATAGGCAATTGAATAAGGTTACAATCAAGAATAAATACCCGCTTCCCAGAATAGATGATTGTTTGATCAACTTCAATCAGCCAGAGTATTTTCCAAGATTAATTTGAGGTCAGGGTATCATCAGCTGAGGATTAAGGAAGAAGACATTGACAAGGCAGCTTTCAAGACTAGATATGGGCATTATGAGTTTGTTGTTATGCCATTCGGGTTGACTAATGCGCCGGCAGTATTCATGAATTTGATGAACATGATATTTCATCCTTATCTGGATCAGTTCATTGTGGTATTTATTGATGATATATTGGTATATTCAGCATCAGAGGAAGAGCATGCAGCACACTTGAGGATCACGTTGCAGACTTTGCAAGATCACTAGTTGTATACCAAGTTTAGTAAATGTGAGTTCTGGCTAAAAGAAATTCAGTTTTTGGGTCATGTGATTTCAGGTGAAGGTGTTGCAGTTGATCCGGCTAAGGTAGAGGCAGTGATGAAGTGGGAAGAACCGAAGACAGTGTCAGATATTAGAAGCTTTCTGGGTTTGGCAGGATATTATAGGAAGTTTATCCAGGATTTCTCGAAGATTGCATCACCAATGACAAGATTGACAAGGAAAGGAGTACCATTGTGTGATCTTCGGATTGTCGCCGCAGTTTTACAGAGCTAAAGAAGAGGCTTACCACATCACCTATGTTGGAGATTTCCTCAGGCAGTGGAGGATTTGTACTATATACAGATGCATCTAGAAGAGGTTTGGGAGCAGTGTTAATGCAACATGGAAAAGTGGTGGCCTATGCATCCAAACAACTGAAAAGGCATGAAGAAAATTATCCGACACATGATTTAGAGCTGGCAGCAGTTGTGTATGCACTGAAGATTTAGCGACATTATTTGTATGGAGAAAGGCTTGAAATATTCACTGATCACAAGAGTTTTAAGTACATCTTCTCCCAAAAAGATCTGAATTTGAGGCAGCGTAGGTGGATGGAATATTTGAAAGATTATTGTAGACACCCGTTTTTGGCCTATAAGTTGAGCATATTTCTCATTCATATCATTGATGTACCAAATGGTCATCACTTTGAAGCTCTTCTTGTCCCATCATGAGCCCATTCACCCTTAATTTCAAGCCCATTCTCAAGCCTATGGCCAAGATCCACTTGAAACATCAAAATTGTGCAGTCTGCCCTATTATCTGAATATGCCTTCACTTTGAGAGCTTATAACTTCCTCATTTCTAATCCAAATCTAGCATTTTACACTATCCTTTCGTAGCCCTCTAAGTCTAGAATCCAACGCAATAAATGACGCATCAATTGATGTCCATGGAGAGAGTTATGGTCCATTTTGTGGACCCTGCGCGCACTGCCCTGCTGACACGACTAGGAACATGGTCGCGACAAGAACGTGACCCCACGACCCGTTGCGACAGTGCCATGCACGTAAACACGTGTTTACGTGATTTTCGGCCTCTCTTTCCATCCTAGAGCCTATCTAAAGTCCCTTTGAGTTGGATTACAACCTAAACCTCCTATCCTCATCCTTAGGGAGCCCCCAAGTCCATCCAAACTCTAGATAGACTCTCCAATTCTCCCACAAGTTGGACTCTCTCTCTAACTCGGGATTGGACTCTCTCTTTCTCTAAAACACATGTTAGGACTCTCTAGGGGATAGAGGAAGGCGACCACCATGAGGAGAGGTCTCTGGAGGCTTTGCTCACGAGGTCCCATCGTCCCCAACGCAGAGGAGGGGCTGTTCTTCCCGTTTTCCTCTGTTCTCTCTCTTTCTCTCTCATATCACCACCAAGACCAACAGTGCTTGCATGAATTGTGGAGATCAAACCGGTCAGATATCTTCACGGTTTCTTGATCAAAGTTACTCTCCACAGAGCCCTCTTCAACCTCGAAGTGGAATCACATCGATTGGTGGCCTGTGTGCAAAGTTACAGCAGATTATTCATCACTTTCTCTCTCATATCGAGATCTGCATATGCAGGATTAACGTGCCTTCCACAGCCCAAACCAGGCCAGATCTCTTCAAGACATCTTCATGAAAGTTGTTCCTCACATCCTCCTCTATGACCTCCAATTGGAATCACATCAAACGGGGTAGTATCTGTTCAGTTTTGATTTTTACTTTCTTTTTCATGTTTTGCACATGTATACATGCTAGTTAGGGTTCCTCCCTCTCATCTTCCATGATTTCTCCCCATGCATATTCCGTCCTTATTTTCCTATACCCAAAAGGGGTTTCCAAAACCACCCGGTACGCACTCACCATGCTCTCTACATGCTCTCTCATATGTGATGGATGCTACACTTATTTGAATGTCTAATTGGGTTCCCCTTTCATTTTTCATGACTTGGCAGGAACTTGGAACAAAGAACAAGCGAGGAAGCTCTTCCTCTTTGGCCGGCTGAAGAGGAGGAAGGAGGTCCGTCATTCATCTCCTGCACTACTGAGAAGGCATTGAGGGACCCGGTCGCGACATCCATATCGCGTCCGATCGGGCGATCATGACAAGGTTGTTATCGCGTCGCACCTCAGTGACGCGTTAACAGGTAAGTGGCCTTCTCTTTCCTTTTTCCAAGTTGATTAGCCCATGCTTTAGGAGTATTTCTTTAGGCAATCATCTTGGTGGCGATCACATTCCTTCATTTTATATATCACATGCTCTTTTGTGTCTTAGAGGGGCGCACAACCCCGTGATTACACCTTTTGGCGATCACGGTGGGACCTCCATTGCTAAACCTTGTTTGCTCTGCCATTTACCTGCCTTTTTGTTTGTTTTTGAAGTGTTAGAATCATCTTAGGATCAGGTTTTTCATTTTATTCCCTCTGTTGCTTTCGGGCCTTGTCGCGATAGATCGGGCATGTGCGACCTTGTCGCGGCAACGTTGGAGGACGCGATATCAGGTACGCTTTGGTTGGTACTACTTTCCGTTCCATGGTCCAGTTTCTATTTGTTAGTGTGTCTTTGTCCTCTGCTTAGTTGTTTTCACATTGTACTGCGTTTAAGGTAGTTTGTTTGCCATTTATTTGTGTGCAGTTTAGGGTTTCTGTACACAAAGGTTATAGTGACTGACCCCACGGTCGCGATAAGGTCGCGGTGGATCCTGTCGTCACGACTTTGACAGAAACTTTCTAGACTGTTGTTTGTTAGTTTAGGTTAGTATTTGCATACACTTCAGTGTAATTAGGTTTATGCATACACTATTTTATGTAGATAGGACTCCTCCTTGGTAGTGGAGACCCTCTCACCTGAGAGCACTCGTGGGTTGACCAGGGCCTGCTACCGAGGGTCTCCATAAGTCCCCATTGTCGTACGCACGTTGTGGCCGCCAGGCTGGTTGTACCTGTTGCCCCTTAGTTCAGGTCGTGTTTGTGTGAGTTGTGTGTTCCGCCTTAGTCATCCCGGAGTACTTGAGTACACACCCATTAGGGTTCCTCTTTAGCCGAGTGCAATTCAATTAAATCAATCCATTAAAAGGCTAAGTGATAACCCTAAAATCCTAACGCATATCATGTTAACTTAGGTGTTTGCTTGAGAACTCCCTTTCTCATTCCCTTCTTGTGTGATCTTGATTGTTGTTGTACCCCTTATTTGTATTTTAGTGTATCCTTTTTAATTCCCCCATTTCTCATCCTCTCATGGCTCCTTTCCACTTCACCTATCCTCCAACCTCTCATCCTCATGCAGACCCCTTGTCTCATGAGTCTCTTCCAAATTCGGCTCAGTCTAGGGCCCATCGGGCCGATGAGAGTGTCGTTTCCCACTCTGTCCTGTCACCATCCTCCTCTGATGAGGTCGCTGAATTGGATCGCCTCCTGCTTGAAATGGGCCCTGACCAGGCCCGAAAATTGTTGTCCACCTTTGCTCTATAGTCTTCTTCCAGGATGGGCCCAAGATGCCCACATTATCCTGCTCATTCTAGATCCCCTCACGTTGTCACTCCTAGATCGGGCCATCCTTCTGTTCAGCCCACATCATTACAACCGGCCCATTATGCTCAATCTGGTCTGAACCTTGACTCTCGACTACACTCTCATGCCCAAGCTGGCTCTCACTATCCTTAATTCATATCGGCTCAGGGCTTCCAATCCGAGTTCGGGTCCATGAAGCGAGAGCTTAGTGACTTGCGGAGGTAGTTAAATCCTAAACCCTCCTTTAATGATACACTCCCTGATTTCCATGGTCTCCGAATCCCTCCACTCTCTCAGCTCCCCGTTTATCGCAAATATAGTGGAGCCAGAGACCCTTACATCCATCTGAAGGAGTTCCTCTATGAGTCTGTGTCCTATCAACATGATCGTCGCTTATTGGCTTATCTCTTTAGGCGGTCATTGGATGGACCCGCTCTGGAGTGGTTCTATTCACTGCCTCCCAATGAAGTCGGAGATTTTGAAGTGGTCAAGGTTAGATTCATACAACAATACTAAGACTGGGTAGGGCCCGAGTATTCAATGGCCGATCTGGTGGCTGAGCAGATGAAGCCCGATGAAGAATTTGCATCATATGTCGATCGGTGGCGTCAGATATCCATGCGTGTCCAGATGGATATCCCATAGGAGGAGAAGATCAAGCTCATCATTGCCAATGCAACACCCAAGTACCGCCACATTTTGGCTATGAATGACATCACATCCATGCAACAGTTATACAGTCGTGCTCGCTTTATCAAAACCCAACTCATTGACTCCCCATGCCATCCTTGTTTGAGGCCCAACAACCCAATTGCACATTTCAAGGGCCCACCTATGAGGGAGTCCAAACCCATGCCCAAGTTGATGCATCCTGTAAGACCCGACTTCCCGACTTTCTGTCCGGTGTCCAGGATGACTGACCACTAACGCGTCTAGGCAGGGCAACGCATTAGTGTCGCGTCGTGGGTGTTCGCCGCGACAGTCATCCGTGTCGTGACGCGCATGTGCGTCGCGTTCTTGTCGTGCCCAGTGTCTCCGTCGCATCTTGGTGTCACGACTGGTCAACGGGTCGTGACTGATTTCTATCCTATTGGTCCTCTGACGCCCGTTAGAGTGGCAGGTGTGTCAGTATGTCCTGTCGCGTTGTCGCGGCGTCCGTGGAGGACGCGTTCTTGTCGTGGTCCGTTGACCCGTCGCGTTAAGGTGCTTAACGCGATGGGGCGGTCTGTCGCGTCTCGGGGGCCAAAGGCTAAAAGCCTTGGCCGGAACCCCTTCCCTCTCTCTCTCCTTCTTCCCTTCTCCCTCTCCCTCCGGCGGTGCTCCACCTCCCCCTCTCCCATTTGTGTATTTTAGGCGAGGAGGAGGGCCGTGCGTGGTGCCGTGGCGTTGTGGACCTTGCATGGAGCGAGGAGGAGGTGGCCAACCAATGTGAAGGGCTCCATTGGGGTTCGTTCTTCGTGAAAGGTAGGGATTACTGGAACTCTTCTCGATCCGGGTGGATTGGGAGCTTCTCGTGGTTTCTAGTTAGCATTTACTGCTTTCCCCAAGCTCCCCTCCCCCGTGTGGAATGTTTGTATAGTGTGGGCGGCCCGGGATTGAGGATCCCATTGGTCTGCCTCTCCGCTGATGTCGCGATGGCTCGGTGCGTCGTGACATCAGAAGTGGCGTCGGCCCGGTCAGGTGCGACCTTATCGCGGCTCGTTTGGCCGTCGCGATAAGGCGCGCTGTCGCGGCACGTTTGCCTGTCGCGACAGGGTTCCTGTCGCGACGTGTTGCCCCGGCGCGACAGGGCTGTCGCGGCGCGCTTGCCTGTCGTGAGAAGGTTCCTGTCGCGACGTGCTGCCTCGGCGTAGCAGTGTTGCTGTGGCGGTTCCCCGCCTCGTCGCGATAGCATCGCAATGGCCTTGAGGGCCGCGACAGTGCCTGTGTGTGTCTCGGGTGTTCTGTGGCCCGATTGTGTGTCGACGTGTGCCCTAGGGCAGGCTTTGCCCTTAGGACCTTCTGGTAGGGAACACGGCAGGTGACCCGTTCAGCGACCAAAGGTGACACCTTCGTGGTCGTGTCCTGGCAGTGGTTCCAGGAGGGTCACATCTGTCTAATAATCGATTGACTGGCGGTCAATCGATTATTAACAGAGCGATGGGTTTTCCGTACTATCTGTTGGTGTTCCGAGGTTCTAGCAGTTCGTGCGTGCCTTGGTTGGCCGACGGCCCTCTTGAGGGTCCGTGCGTGCTTCTCGCTTGCTGGGCTTGTCGTGTGTTACAAGCTAGCAGTTCGGCGTGGTTTCTGTTGTGCTGCCCCGCCTGTTTCGCCCGGTGCTTGGCACTTGAGGGCTTGTCCCCGTTCTGAGAGGTTGTTACCGTTACCTTGGACCCCCATCCTCGAGAGCCTATTGAGGGAGTGCTCCGGGCTACGAGTGTGCTCAAGTTGGAAGCTGACAGGGCGGACTCTGGAGTTGAGGGGAAAATAGTGGTTTGGACAGCGGCACTGAGTCGTTTGTAGAGCTCTCTTGGTTAGGCCTGGGACACCGAGGAAGGCTGGAGTTCTACCCGGTGCAAGCTAGCCAGTCCTTTGTCTCACTGCCTCTCTCTGCGTTGGTTCCAGAGCCACATAGTGGTGTCAGGCATGAGTCCGTAGCTTGGCCTGGCTGCAGTGTTGCGTGTGTTGTGTGTTCTTGGCGGCTCTGTCTCACCCTTCCGCGGGGGTGGAGGTAGGAGCTAGGCTAGCGAGCAGAGCGTGCGGACTACGGGTCCCCCTCTTGGCTGCTAGCGGCGGTGGCTTGGTTGTTGTTGCTATGACGGCATTTCCTCACGACGTTTCTAAGTGTTATCCGTTGCCCTAGTTTGCACGGCGGTTATAGCCTGGTTGTGCCTAGTTTCCGTGGGCGTCGTTGGTCTAGCCTTGGGCAGACCCGTACTTCTGGTGGTTCCCATTCGGTGTCCTCTTGGTACCGTAGTTCTGTTCTTAGGTGCCAGTCCGTAGTGGCACCGGCGTGTATGGCTTCCCGACCTTGCGGTGTACTCTGGGTCTGGGGTGGTTCTGCTTGTGGGCCCTCGACCCTGTGGAGGTCTGAGGTGGCCGTTCTTGCGGTGAGACGTCGTTCTCACCTGGTTGTTGCGTGGTCTCGGTGAGCATGCTGAGGGCGACTTCCGCTGTGTGCCCAACTTCGTTGGTTTCTGCGGGAGTTGTGTGTGTGGCCCACCTCGGTTGGTGGTCGTGGCGTCATACTATTCTCTTCCATTGCTTAGTAGTACCATGCTGTAGGTGTTACTCGCTTTACAACTTTCTAGTGTAGTTTTCCTATTTTCGGAGTTCCTGCTGCTCTAGCCGGTGAGGGACTGGTAATCCCTACTGGGCCTTGTTCGCGAGGCTCACCCCCCTACTTCCTTCAGCTAGGGGCTCATCGTCACGGGAGCTCGGTGTCGGATGGGTTGCGGAGGCGGCTGTGGCTCCGTGTGTTATGAGCAGCAGTGAGAGCTGAGTGTTATGAGCTCTTGTACCTGAGTGAGCATAGAGTTGTGTTTTGCAAGTCCTCGAGGTATGCCCCTTAATGACTGCACCTTTCTTCTTGTACCTGTGCTTTTGCTTGGGACACGTTGTACAGACCTTTGTATGTTGTACATATTGTTATAGTTATTTAAATTCAGTACATATCTCACTAGACTATTTCTTCTAACCCTTCCGGATCTTCGAATCCGTGGGTGGCGACGCGACCTTCGGGGTCCCTGGCGGGGGTCCGGGAGGTCGGGTCATTACAGTGGTATCAGAGCGAGGAGTCTACTGAGATTTGTAAAGAGTTAATAACTATAGTTGTCCCAAAGAAAGGTACTAGTGTGCTACTGACACTGTCTGACTAGTGTTAGGCTTGTGTTTTCAATGTTTTGCAAGTGTGCGGCTTCCCTGCAAGGTTCGTGCGCATGCTGCAGGTTGCAGTTGTCGCTGTGCTGCGTGTGTGGCGAGTGTGGTCGCTCAGCGTGTTCGTGCCGTAGCGGCGCAGTTGGCGCTGGACTCGGCAGTGGTCTTCCTTGTGTGGAGGACGCTTGCAGGCAAGTCCAGGTGCAGTGCTCCTGGTCGTCTTCGGCGCATTTAAGCGTGTGTGCGTCGCGAAGGCTGAGAGAGCCTATGTGTGGTGTGGCCTTCACCGGTGCAGAGTTGTTGTCTGTGGAACCGGTCAAAGTGTCCTGGCCTTGTTGGCTGTCCCCCTGTTGTTGGGGTGTGTGCTGTGTTGGTTGTGTGTGGTCTCTTGTCTGTGCGCCGTTGTGCGCTGTGCTCTGCTTGGTCGGCGTTGTTGCTTGGGCTAAGCAGGTGTTCTGTGTGTCGTGTTGCATCGCTGGTTGAGCGCTACGACACTTGCCTGTGGTTGTTGTCGGCCTTGTGCTGACTGGTTGTGAGCTCTGGTGAGGTGCTCCCGGAGTCTATTTCTGTTGGTTATGGCGGAAGTGAGGTTTCCCCAGAACTGTGTTGTGCTTGTTTCTGGTTGCTGTTGCGCTGCCCTCGAGGCTAAGGTGCATCGCTTGGTTGCCCTATGTTCTGGTGAGGTTTCCCAGAACCGTTTGCTGTTGTCCTGGTGAGGGTTTCTCTCAGGACTGTTTCGTGCTCGTTTCTGCTTTTGTCATGCTACCTCAGAGTCTAAGGTGTGCTGTTGGTTTGGCTGGTGCGTTCTGGCGAGTTTTCCCAGAGCAGTGCCTTGGTGGTTCTGATGGAGGTTCTCCAAGGACCTGCTTGCGTTGCTTCTGCAGTTCTGCTTGCTGCAGTGTTCTCTCTGATGGTCTGTGTTGTTTGGTCATTGGGTTGTGCATTCTGGTGAAGGTTCTTCCCAGGATCGCCCTTTGTTGCTTCTGGTGGAGGTTCTTCCCAGGAGTGCTCTGTGTTTGTTTTGGACCACCGTTGTGTTGCCCCTGTGGTTCGAAGTGTGCCGTTTGGTTGGGGGCTGTGTTCTGGTGAGGTTCTCCCAGGAAGGCTCTTGGCGCTTTTAGGGGAGGTTCTCCCCAAAGCTGCCCGGTGTTTGTTTTGGTCGTCGCTGCTCTCTCTCTGTGTAGAGATGAGCTGTCGTTGTTGCCGGTTGGACTGTCTATGTTACAGTCTGCCTGGGCATTGTCGGTCAAGGTGTGGTGCGCTTGGCCGTGCATCTGGCAGCTGCGTTGGCCAACTTGTTTCGTGTTCGATTCTGTGTTTCTTGGCTGCACTGGTGGGACTTTGTGTGTCCCCGTGGCTCGGATGGTTTGCCTCGTTTCTCGCACCCTGCGTGCTCTCCTAGATAGTGGTCTGGTGAGTGCAGTGGGTGTTTGGCTGGCTGTGCTTCTTGTGGAAGCGTCAGTCTTGCGTTGGGGTTTTCCCTCTTGCGGGTGGAAGAGACTCGTTGTGTGTGTCTCCTTCCCCTGCTTTCCGTTGGTTGCTCAGGGTGGCAATGCTCCACTGTGGTGTTGTGTTGCCAGGGTGCGCATCGTTGCAACCTTCTGGTGGAGTCATCTTCCCTTGAGTTGTTTTTGGGTTGAGCTGGTTGCTCCCCTCGTGCTGTCGTTTCCTTTTGGCACCGTGGGTCGGTGGACCCGTTCGTGCCGTTTGTCATTGTGATGGTTTCTTGCTACCTGCCAGAGCAATTTGGGGCATTGGGACCCTATTGGTTTAGTGCGAGGTAGTCCCGTTTTCTTGTCGGGTTGCTTTGCGTGAGCATTGTTCCGCTGTGCATTGGATTTTCTTGGTTGGCTTGCTCGTGCAAGCATTGTTCAGTGTGTGCTCCATTGTGCCTCGGCTTGTGCCTTGGAGGCATTTCGTGTCATCATTTTGGTGTTTGGCCTCTCTATCGGTCACGATAGAGGTGGTGCTTCTTACTCTTGCACGCCAGGGAGTCGCCGTGGTTTCCGCTCCCCGTGCGACAGAGTCGATGCTTCGTGTTTTTGTGCCTTGAGGGCTGGGGACGACGTGGCCTATTGTGCCCTTTCAGGCTTGCAGTTCCTTGCGCGTGGGTTTTAGTGGGTCTCTGGTGAAGAGTCCTTCCGGTTAGCCCATAGTATTGTTTCGGCAGCTGGTGCACCTGTGTTGCACTTGCTTAGTTTTTGTACTTGTGGTAGCACCTTGTGCTCGTGCTCGAGTGTTTTGGTTTCATGCCGTCTGGAGCCTGGGTGCATTGCATTGTACCTTGGGTGGCTCCCGGTGCTTGTGATAGCACCATGTGTTGTGCCATGTGCCTGATCGTGAGATTCGTGTGTCGTTTCACGAGTTCGCTCAGTGTTTGAGGCGTTGAGCTTTCCGTCTCTGGGACACTTTGTGCTGGCCTATGCCTCGTGGTCGTACCATTACCACTGTGGGGTGGCTGCTTTGCCTTGTCTAGGTAGCCCTATCAGTGGTACGCCAGGCTTTGGTCGTGGCCTGTGTCTAGGTTTTCCCTCTCGCTTTGGGAGTGAGCGTGTTCGGTTGTGGTACCCTGCTTCGGTCTGGGTCCCTCTGAGGTCAATGTGTTGCCCTCGACCTCTGCGGTTGTTTGTTTCCCATATGGTTGTGTGTTTTCGTGGCGGTTGGTTTGTTGGTACCCGCGTTGTGCCCTGTGTGCGCGTGGCGGGTGTGCTGCCAACGCTCGTTGGTTCTTCGGGTGTGCGTGACGTTGGTGAGTCTGGAAGCCGATGGCGGAGTCTCCTGTCGGTTTGTTCGGTGACGGTGAGGCCTTTTGGCTTTCCAGTACTCGACCACGTGGTCTGTCAATGTTGGGAGGTGTTTGGCTTTGGCTTAACCTCAGACGTCTTCTGTGTTCCCGTCGCAGTGTGCCACGTTGTGGAGCATGTAACTCCTAGTTTTTGTGGCTCCGCGTGTGTTGGTGTCCTTGTCGGACCACGAGGAAGGTCTGAGTGAGACCTAGTGGTGACAGTGGATGCCATTTTCGCATGTTGAGATTCTCCGCGTGCGTTTGCTGTCCCTGTTGGACTGCGAGGAAGGTCTGGGTGGGACCTAGTGGTGACAGTGGATGTCATTCTGTGTGTTGCGGATCCTCCGCGAGCGTGATGTTTCTCTGGTTCTCGTCGCTCGCGTGACTTCTCGGTTGGGCCGGTGACCGGTGCTAGCTGCTACTAGTAGCGTGGGGCCGATCCCCTGAGTGTCATGCTTGACTCTCCGGCGTTTCTCGTGTGGTTGTTGGCAACCGTGTCCTCTGTCGGGTTTTTCCGACGACAGAGTGGGCTGTTGATTGGTTGGTCCCAACAGTGAGGTCTGTTGGTGGCTGCAGCCGTGTAGTTTTCGGTTGGCGTTTTTCGATGTTCGGGCTGGATTTGGCGTCGCTCAGCACTTGTGGGGTTGTCGTTCTGTTCGGACACCCCCCGTGCGTGGCTGGAGTGAGCCATTGGTTTTCGGTTGTGTGCTCCCCATGTGTTTGGAGCCCGTTGTGTGAGTCGTTGGTTTTCCGGCTTCGTGTGCCCGCACGCGTTTGGCGGTGTGGTTGTTGCCACAAGGAAGTCGTGTTGAGACTTAGTGGCTTATTTCGCATTGGTCTTACGTTTTCTCCCTGTATTTCGTTTCGTGCCTCGGGATCTTTCGGCTTGCCCCAATTTCAAGGACGAAATTGTTTTAAGGAGGGTAGAATGTAAGACCCAGCTTCCCGACTTTTCGTCCGGTGTCTGGGATGACTGGCCACTAACACGTCCAAGCAGGGCGACGCGTTAGTGTCGCATCGTGGGTGTCCGCCGCGACAGTCATCCGTGCCGCGATGCGCGTGTGCGTCGCGTTCTTGTCGCGCCCGGTGTCTCCATCGCGTCTTGGTGTCGCGACCGGTCAACGGGTCGTGACTGCTTTCTATCCTGTCGGTCGTCTGACGCCCGTCAGAGTGGCAGGTGTGTCAGTATGGCCTGTCACGTTGTCGCGGCGTCCGTAGAGGATGCATTCTTGTCGTGGTCCGTTGACCCATCGCGTTAAGGTGCTTAACACAATGGGGCGGTCTGTCGCGTCTCGGGGGCCGAAGGCTAAAAGCCTTGGTTGGCACCCCTTCCCTCTCTCTCTCTCCTTCTTCCCTTCTCCCTCTCCCTCCGGCGGTGCTCCACCTCCCCCTCTCCCCTTTGTGTATTTCAGGCGAGGAGGAGGGCCGTGCGTTGTGCCGTGGCGTTGTGGACCTTGCATGGAGCGAGGAGGAGGTGGCCAACCAATGTGAAGGGCTCCATTGGGGTCCGTTCTTCGTGAAAGGTAGGGATTACTGGAACTCTTCTCGATCCGGGTGGATTGGGAGCTTCTCGTGGTTTCTAGTTAGCATTTACTGCTTTCCCCATGCTCCCCTCCCCCGTGTGGAATATTTGTATAGTGTGGGCGGCCCGGGATTGAGGATCCATTGGTCTGCCTCTCCGCTGATGTCGCGACGGCTCGGTGCGTTGTGACATCAGAAGTGGCATCGGCCCGGTCAGGTGCGACCTTATCGCGGCTCGTTTGGCCGTCGCGATAAGGCGTGCTGTCGCGGCGCGTTTGCCTGTCGTGACAGGGTTCCTGTCGCGACGTGCTACCCCGGCGCGACAGGGCTGTCGTGGTGCGCTTGCCTATCGTGACAGGGTTCCTGTCGCGACATGCTGCCCCGATGCAACAGTGTTGCTGTGGCGGTGCCCTGCCCCATCGCGATAGCATCGCGACGGCCTTGAGGGCCGCGACAGTGCCTGTGTGTGTCTCGGGTGTTCCGTGGCCCAGTTGTGTGTCGGCGTGTGCCCCAGGGCAGGCTTTGCCCTTAGGACCTTCTGGTAGGGAACGCGGCAGGTTACCTCCCAGTGTTCAGTGACCGAAGGTGACACCTTCGTGGCCGTGTCCTGACAGTGGTGCCAGGAGGGTCGCGTCTGTCTAATAATCGATTGACTGGCGGTCAATCGATTATTAACAAAGCGACGGGTTTTCCGTACTGTCTGTTGGTGTTCTGAGGTTCTAGCAGTTTGTGCATGCCTTGGTTGGCCTACGTCCCTCTTGAGGGTCCGTGCGTGCTTCTCGCTTGCTGGGCTTGTCATGTGTTACAAGCCAACAGTTCGGCGTGGTTTCTATTGTGCTGCCTCGCCTGTTTCGTCTGGTGCTTGGCACTTGAGGGCTTGTCCCCGTTCTGAGAGGTTGTTACCGTTACCTGGGACCCCCATCCTCAGGATCCTGTTGAGGGAGTGCTCCGAGCTACGAGCGTGCTCGAGTTGGCAGCCGACAGGGCGGACTCTGGAGTTGAGGGGAAAACGGTGGTTTGGACAGCAGCGCTGAGTCGTTTGTAGAGCCACTCTTGGTTAGGCCTGGGACATCGAGGACGGCCGGAGTTCTACCCGGTGCAGGCTAGCCAGTCCTTTGTTTCACTGCCTCTCTCTGCGTTGGTTCCGGAGCCACGTAGTGGTGTCAGGCGTGAGGCCGCAGCTTGGCCAGGCTGCGGTGTTGTGTGTGTTGTGTGTTCTTGGCGGCTCTGTCTCACCCTTCCACGGGGGCAGAGGCAGGAGCTAGGCTAGCGAGCAGAGCGTGCGGACTACGGGTCCTCCTCTTGGCTGCTAGCGGCGGTGGCTTGGTTGTTGTTGCTGTGATGATGTTTCCTCACGACGTTTCTAAGTGTTATCCGTTGCCCTAGTTTGCACGGTGGTTATAGCCTGGTTGTGCCTAGTTTCCATGGGCGTCGTTGGTCTGGCCTTAGGAAGACCCGTACTTCTGGTGGTTCCCACTCGGTGTCCTCTCGGTACCGTTGTTCCGTTCTTAGGTGCCAGTCCGTAATGGCACCGGCGTGTATGGCTTCCCGACCTTGCAGTGTACCCGGGGTCCGGGGTGGTTCTGCTTGTGGGCCCTCGACCCTGTGGTGGTCTGAGGTGGCCGTGCTTGCGGTGAGACATCGTTCTCACCTGGTTGTTGTATGGTCTCGACGAGCGTCCCGAGGGCTACTTCCGCTGTGTGCCCGACTTTGTTGGTTTTTGCGGGAGTCGTGTCTGTGGCCCGACCTCGGTTGGTGGTCATGGCGTAATACTGTTCTCTTCCGCTGCTTAGTAGTACCATGCTGTAGGTGTTACTCGCTTTACAACTTTCTAGTGTAGTTTTCCTATTTTCAGAGTTCCTACTGCTCTGGCCGGTGAGGGACTGGTAATCCCTACTGGGCCTTGTTCGCGAGGCTCACCCCCCTACTTCCTTCAGCTAGGGGCTCATCGTCGCGGGAGCTTGGTGTCGGACGGGTTGCGGAGGCGGCTGTGGCATTGTGTGTTGTCAGTAGCAGTGAGAGCTGAGTGTTGTGAGCTCTTGTACTTGAGTGAGTAGAGAGTTGTGTTTTGCAAGTCCTCGGGGTATGCCCCTTAAGGACTGCACCTTTCTTCTTGTACCTGTGCTTTTGCTTGGGACACGTTGTACAGACCTTTGTATGTTGTACATATTGTTATAGTTATTTAAATTCAGTACATATCTCACTAGACTATTTCTTCTAACCCTTCCGGATCTTCAGATCCGTGGGTGGCGATGCGACCTTCGGGGTCCCTGGTGGGGGTCCGGAAGGTCGGGTCGTTACACATCCACCACCCCATGTCTACCCACTCTGCTAACCACTATACACCTCCACCTCCATATAGCCAACTCGCTCCACTTCCACAAGAACAACCACCTCGTCCATGCTATCGCACCCTGCCATCCACTACCCAGCCATCATAGTATCCACTTGGCCCAAAGCGAGCCCATTATCACCCGTTGCCCGAAGCCCTTTTAGATGTCTTTACAGCCCTAATGTCTATCAATGCATTGCAGATCCCTCCAGAAAAGCCAAGTTGGGATGCTACTGTGGACCGGTCTAAATATTGCCTATATCATCGCTTTCCGGGGCATACGATCGCAAATTGCTGTGAATTTCGAGATGTAATATATGATTTAGATTTAGAGCAGAAGATAAATTGGTTTGAAATGCACAGACTCATCCTACATTGTCAAGAAATGAGAAGAACACAAGGACAGGGGCAGCAGCCCTCTCCATCACAGGCAGTGGAACAACCACCCAAGTAGCCTCAGGTAGATCAGTTCCAACTACCGCCGAGACAACAAGCACAAATATCAAGACAGTCGTCTACATCAGTGCAAGGCCAGGGGCGTTTCTTTACTTACCCTCCAAGTGAACTACCTGCTCCGTCACCACCTCAACAACCTCCTCCACTACCCCATGCTCAGGCCAGCACCACCACACCTACCCCCGACACCGCACCACGCCACGATGACAAGCTATCAGCTCGACGTATTGTGTCGGTATGTCGTCAGTCATTTCCACCAACGCCGCAACCCACTGATCCCTCACCTCCTCCAAACCCTCCATCCTTACCCATTGCCACCATCTCTATGCCACAACCACCTGTGCTTGAGCAAGCCACCACCACAACACCAAGGCTCGAGCAAGCTCCACTCACCTCTAAGCCGGAGCAAGAGTTTCCTACTCCCAAGCTTAAGGTTGACTCAGCCTCTGGGTTAGAGAAAGAGCTCCCTCCGCACGAGCCTGTCCTTGCCACCATCCAATCACCACATGCTAAACCTTTCGCATCCGACAAACCCTCCATAGCCACCATACATCCCATCACCATCACCACCCAATGGAGAGGGTGTGAACCACCAGGGGCATGCCTTGAATCTACTTCCCATGAACAAGACAGTTCGAGCAAGGATAACATAGTCCCAATCATGCATTCTGACCCCTACAATTACATTAGCAGCATGTCGTTCTATGTCCTTATCTCGGGCACATTCGGGAAGGGTGAGCCTTCATCTCCTCAGAAAATGACTGTCAAAAAGAGTTCCTAAGCACTGGTGCCGATCAGATCCAAAGCGGGGACGGTAGCTATTACACTACTCATTGGAGATGCTACCGTAGATGCCATCATTACCCCTCGCTCGGTTATATTTCAGATGATTGGACAAAAGGAGGGATTTTCTACAAACGTTGTGCTATCTCACACTACTGCCAAGGTTGTCATGAATTCAATGCTTAAAGGTCAGGCATGGCGACCTCTAGTCGAAGCTCTCAACAGTACAACCTCCATATCTCTGCTGGAGTTTTCACTCAAGGGGAAAGAGGCCAAGCTGCCCAAAATGCCTATGATTGTTCCGAAGACCCTCCATGCCCCCTTCTAGTTAGACCAGGGGCAAGTTGTCATGCCATCAAGAACACTCAAGGTTTTGCCAAGAGTCTTTTGCAATTTGCCTCGGCCTGTCAGTCAGCTGGCCGTACTAGTGCCACTCATCACACTCCCAGAAGCCTCCCCTCTTCAACTGCCGAGGGAGTTGGTCTTCATGCCAGACTGTCAGACCAAGATGCCAAATATCAAGTTGCTGGTACCACGCATCAAGTTCCCATGGGTCTGCACTATCCACATGTCAAAGGAAACCTCCTTAATGAAGAAGCCAATTTATGGCATTCCCCCAGGGGTGTCTATAGAGGTTGGGTATGCAAATGATGGCCAAGGGGCAAGTACACACATGTCAGTCATGTCAATTAATGAGGGAGCCATGTGGCTATAGAAAAGAGCGAGGTCGTCTGCTGCTTGGGCCCGTTATCTAAGGAGACATGTCAAAAACAAGAAGTCACATCTATCTGTAGAAGCAAATTGGCCTACACGCAAGAGGGCGACTGCCAAGAAGCGGAGGAGGTTGCAATCTAGATTTAAGCTCTACAAGAAACATGCTGATCTTAATATCTTGGCAACTTCTGACCTTGATCTTTCAATACTACTCATTCTGGTCAATTTTGTTTCAAGAAGAGGTGCCCGATCTCTCAGTCCAAGGCTGGTGCCACATCCTTCACCTCCTACTCCTCTAGGGTCGTTGGACCCTCACTTATCTCCTCCACCTGAGCCACTGGATCATCCTCTGGGTACTCAGGGTATCTTTTCATCCTCTCCACTTGAGCTTCCCAATCATCCTCTGGGTACTCAGGGTATCTTTTCATCCTCTCCACCTGAGCCTCCCAATCATCTTCTGGGTACTCAGGATTCACCTCACTTATCTCTTCCTCCTGAGCCACCCAATCACCCTCTGGATTCTCAGGGTTTCTTTCCATATCCACCTAGGTCACTTGACCATCTTCTCGGTGCTCAGGATTCCCCTCTTCCTCTTCCACCCGAGCCGCCTAACTGTAGGTCGGGTCCACATTCTCCAGGGATGTCTGATCCTAGTCCTGATTCCCCTCCTTCCACTTCCCTTCTAATCCTCCAGATCCTCCACCTTCCATTCTGCAATTCATTCCTCTAACCCCTCCTGATCTTGAGCCTGACCTGATTCCTCCTTCCCTACCGACTCAGGGTCCTAACCCTTTTTTCTCACTGCTTTCGAGGTTTTAGTCCTCACTAGCACTTTCTTCACTTCCTTGTAAATCCTTTATTGTTTGAGGGTTCTTAGCCCACACTTTGATGTAGAATCTTGACTCCCTCCTGTTTTTGTTGAGCTGGCTCCAATTCTTGCTGACCCCTACTTTTCACCATTTCCTGCAAATGAGCTAATTAAAATCAACCAAAATGAAAGTTCAAAGGCTAATGCAGGTCGTTCTTTCAATAAAGGGGTCGCATTGTGCACAAAATAACCATGCAAATATTTGTTTGAACATCAAGAAAACATCAAAGATAGTCATCTCAGTTCACAACAAGAGTGGTCGAGTCAGTCTTAGGTTTATTTTGCTTCTGCAGCACTCATGCTAGAGATTACTCCGCACTAGGAGTCTGACATCCCTTCCCCTATCATTAAAAGTCACTTTAAGCAAGGATCATCACACACTCACATGGCAACCTTAGTCGGTTCCTCTAGCAAACACCGTTGCTACTTAGGCCATACTTAGGAGGTGCAAAAGTTGTTCTCTTCTTTACTCGGTCGAAGTGTAGGGGCAAAAAAGGGCTATCTGGGCAAGGTGACCAACCTAAGCATATCTTGATGAGAGGAAATCTCAAATAGGGACGGTCAATCAAGCCTGCAAAAGAAAAGCAAAATAAAAAAAGAGAAGGACAAATAAAGGAAAATTGAGGAATAGGAGCATGGCAAAGAGTGGCAGTACAGTTCCCCGCAGGACGCCCTTGAGCCCGGTCGTACGCATGCCCCAAACAAGAAATAGGCAATATATATATATATATATATATATATATATATATATATATATATATATGAAATGACCAAAAGTCCCTGCACAACAGACTGAATCTCTAATGGGTGTGCCATGGAAGTAAGCTAAACCTGATTTGTTCTTTAAAACCTGCACTAGACTTATCTCAAAACTTTCTTCTTTTTCTTCCTATGAGGCTGAACTGTCTCCCAGATATGGCCTTTGTAGCGGCACCGTAAGCTAGGGGCAACCATCTATAGGATGCCACCATCTTAATGCACATCCGACATTTTCGGTGGTCTTTAATGAAAGGGGAATGAATGGGGACCCCTTGCCAGTAGTTTGATCTTGCTTTAGTGCTGCAGTAGCAAGGGTGAGTACCTTCCGTCTCACGTGTCTTTTTAGGAAGGGCTAACGTCGGCTTTAGACATTATTCAAAATCCTCAAAAAATAGATATTTTCAAAATAAAAAAATAGATATTGTCCAAAAAATCTAAAAAAATCAAATATTGCCAAAAGTCCAAAAAATTAGATATTGCCAAAAATCCAAAAAAATCAAATAATTTCAAAAACTCCAAAAAAAATCAGATGTTTTCAAACTAAAATAATCAAAATGAGTAGATCTAATCATACATGCTAAGTGTGCAGGTACATTGGCTCCCAAGCATTGCTCATTCAGATCTCCACATTTCTTCATCACTTTTGTCTGAGTCTTGCTCACATCATATTTATGATCTGCCTGTCACGCCCCTCCAATTTAGCAGCGGAATAAATCGGGGAGACGTGAACGAAGTACATAGTAGAGTAACATGTACAATCAGTTGAATAAATCAGAGTATCTAATGAACAATAATTGGAATAAAACTCTTCATTTCATTGAAATTCCACTAAGACTAGTACAACCACTAATCCAGAGCCAAAACATATAGCTCATTGACTCCATTACATTAGAAAGAAATCTAAAAACAATATCTACTAGACTCCATTGTACTAGAGTATCTTCATCAACTAATTCCAGGTCACTCAACACTCGGGTCTTGTCCCATGGGTGCATCTAACGTCATTGTCCGACTTACCTGAGACACAATAACCAAAAACGCAGGGTGAGCGAACAACGCCCAGTAGGACTTAAATCTCATGAGTCAAGCATGCTTTAAGTAATTAATGCATTAAAGGCAGAGTAACTAATGATAGAGAGAGTCATGTAAAGTCGAGAAAGTAATAGCACAAGTAACCTGGTTTAGATAGCAGACGAATCAAGTATAGCACGACGATTAAAGTCAAGTCACGATAGAAAACGATAACAACAATAGCAAGTAACGATATTGTCAAGAATAGCAAGCGACATGTATAGCAAGAAGAGATGATAGTAGATGGTCATGTAAAGAGTAAATTGCACTTTGAATGTGATCAAGTCGCGATAGCACACAATAACTCAAGATAGCGAGTATCAAGTAGAGCAAGTAGAGCGTATGATGAGATAGCGTGTAACGAGATAGCGTGTAACGAGATAGCGTGTATGGTTGCACAACGGTGCACTGGTAGAATACGGCAGTAGTCACTTCTATGACAGTAGCCGTTTCATGATAGTACATTATGTCTGAACTCCTCAGACTAATGTATAACAGTTTGTGATAGCACAGTAATATCACAGTACGTCTGAACTCCTCAGACTAAAAGGATAGTAGTCAGATGTCTAGCCAATACAGTATAGTCAGAACCGGTGCAATGCAGAACACCGTCAATAGCCCTGCAGGTATTTTCGGGTGGCTCTCTGCCCCCAGGACTAGATTGGAGCCCCTCGGACACTCTCCGTGCCCTGCACAGTATGCATTATAGCGCTAGACAGTCATGAAATAGTACAAACGATAGGAGCCACAACAGCTCAACGAGTCTCAAGAGAGTACTAGATGAATAGACGAGAGAGACGAGACAGTAAAGTGAACGTGAATAGACGAGAGAGACGAGATAGTAGAGTGAACGTGAATAGACGAGCGAGTACAGTATAGATGAGATCTTATGGTCATTGCACATGAAACGTCGAGTAACGAGCGATAGTAACAGTTGCACAACACGCGCGCACGGTGTTGGCAGTCAGGTGGAACTCACGATCTTTCCGCTGGCCATGTTATGCACAAGTCCAGAGGTCCGGCGTGATTCAAGATAAGAGCGAGAGAACAATCTAAGGCCGTTTGGATCTTACTGATCCCTAGAGTGTATCATAGGTGTTAGGGTACAACCGGCTCGTCGACCATGTGGGAATCCATGATCAGAGGAGACTTATGGAGGCCTTGAACAAGGAGTCACTAGTCCGGCGGAAGGAGTATCCGATGGAGAGTTCGTCCAAGTCAAGAGAGTGTGTAATTATAGAAACAAGTACTCGACGTTCTAGAGGAATTCTAGAACAGTGGAGCGTCGGGATCGGTGTTCCAAAACATCGCACGAATTGTAAACAAGTACTTCTTAAAATAAGGTAATTAATTGCATTAATTACCAGATAGGTTATGTATCATATTCATGCCAATTAATCCATATTTGGATGGTTCAACGTGTGTGCATGTGTCATGAAATCATGGATATGAAAGATCAAGTGATTGACTTTTATTATATTAAAATGCAACCCATACTTACAACTTCATTTTTTTCTGTAATTAAGACCGTTAACATGATATGGAAGTTACGGTGGTACAGCGAGACTTGCACAAGATGAGTTTTCTGGCCCAAAAACTGAGATCGCGACGTGGTCTTGCAAGGATCGCGACGGGGTCGTCAGATCAGACAGGCAGAACGCGACAGGGGTACTGTTGCGACCAGAACGCGACAGAAGTACTGTCATGACCCGACCTCAGAACGCGACATATCGGGCCGTCGCGTTCACAGGGTCTGCGTCTGAGTCCGACCGGGATCTGGCATGCTCTTGGTTCAGACTTACCATGTTTTGACACAGGGGCGATATTCATGAAACGCCTATATCTCTCTATATGCTAACCTTTAGACAAAACGCTCAACATAGAAAATGTCGAGGACATCTATTGGAAGAACTTTTGTGTTGTGGGCTGGGTCTGAATCGATCTCTAATTGCATGAAATACAGGAAGAACGTGGGAAATCCCTAAACATGCATGACTTCGTTGTGACTTACATGTTAGACTTGTAACATGAGATCTACTGACATTTGGACAAAACGTCTAACATAAAAGATGACAAGGACAACGAGTATAAGAACTTTGTTGTTGGGGTTTTAACCTAATTCGGTCTTGAACCTTGTGAAAAACATGAAGAAGTGAAAGTTAAATGCAACCTGAAAACGCAGTATCCTGCATGACTCTATTACGAAGTTTATAACTTTCTAACTAATGATATTTAAACAAAACACTTAACATGAAAGATGACCATGACAACTATCTAACGAACTTTTATGTTGGAGGCTTGACCTACTTCAGTCTTAAATCTCGAGAAAACAGGAAAACCTAAGGCTAACTGCAAACCCGAAAACACAGTATTATGCATGACTCTCTTACGGGGTTCATAACTCTCTAACTAAAGATTTTTAGACAAAACGTTCAACATGAAAGATGATCGTGACTACAAGTAGAAGAACTTTGATGTTGATGATTTAGTCTAATTAGGTCTCAAATCATGTGCATAATAAGAAGAACGGGAAAAGCCCTAACTGTGCGCGACTTAGGGAGAACGACTAATACACAAGGTATACTCCATGAAAATTAGTAAAATCAGAAGCAAATGAAGCTAGACTCGAAGCTCTACAAGATGGTATTATTTTTCTTTAATCTTGACCCAAGAATGCCTACCTTTGAACGCTAAGAACTCCCTGCAGATTCCTGGGTTGATGCAGTGGCTTGGGGAAGATGTTCTTCATGACTCCAAGCCCTAGGGTCGTCCTCCTTGCTCCTGGGAGTTGTTCCCATGTCCAGCAACGAAAGGAGCATGCTAAGGTTGGTCATAGAGGGTCTTAAGATAGTTTTATAAGGCTAGGTTCTCTTAATTCCGAGTTTTGGAGTTTCTAAATCTTGTAGTAGGAATCCTACAATGACTAGAACTACCATAGGAGCTATTGCCATCCTAAAGCAACCCCAATGAGTAAGTAGTAGGGAGCAAATTCGTGCTCTCATGTTGGGCTTAGATTTGGGTCATGATTAATGGCCCAACTAACTCATGGTTAAGCTTAAATGACCCATTTTACTAATAGGTATTGGGTTATACAAATTTTAAATATTATTTCCTTTTTATTTGGCCACCTATTGGCCCAATAATTGTGATTTGGCCTCGAACATATATTTTACTTTAGTTTGCTATATTAAATAGCCGGTTTCCGACTTAGTTTCCTAATTCGGGTAACTTGGTCACGTGTAACGTACATTCAACCAATACGATTTTCGTTGCACGAATTCCTTCATGAAATGCTTAGGGATAATATTTGAGGATGGTTTATAATTTTTACGAAATTTTCTAATGTGTTTTCTCACGTACGATAGTGGTACGTAAGTTCTATCATTATGATAATACGGAAATTATTTATCTACTATTTCCATACTTGCATTTGTTCATAGGTCATAAGTTGTCCATTGGTCCAATTTCTTTTATGAACTATCCCCACATATTATTTGGAGTCTACTCATAATTTTTATTTCAATTGTTAATCTACTTGGCTCATGTAATAATGGATATTTCAATTTATTCTTATTTACCATGATAAGTCACATAAATTCTAAATCATGGCCCGGATTATTTTTCTATGCCCAAATTTCTTAATGTGTCATTAGAGAATAATTTTTAAGGTACAACTATTATTTTTATAGAATTTTTACATGAGTTTCTACTCATGCAATAATGACGTGTATCTTTTAGCTAGTTTGGTTTTTATAAATTGACGAATTTTCTATTTATCTAAAAATTTTAATTAATGAAATTTCTGGGGTATTACATCCTCCCCCACTTAAAAAGAATTTGGTCCACCAAATTCCATGACTTCTTCAGTTACCTATACATCATCATTTCCATGTTAAAGGTAATAATGAGGGTAGGTTTAAAGTTACCTTCCAGAATGAGGTTGACATTAGGGTACAAAGGTAGTATTAAACCAATAGGGTAAGTATACACATTTTATATCTTAACCATGGTTCTACCCAATCCTCACATAAGTATGGGGTTGTCTTAGACACGTGTCATGTCAATTCACCTAGAACATCCTAGGACCTAAAATATCCTAATAAGGATATCCTAGGCTCTGATACCAACTGTCACGCCCCTCCAATTTAGCAGCGGAATAAATCGGGGGAGACGTGAACGAAGTACATAGTAGAGTAACATGTACAATCAGTTGAATAAATCAGAGTATCTAATGAACAATAATTGGAATAAAACTCTTCATTTCATTGAAATTCCACTAAGACTAGTACAACCACTAATCCAGAGCCAAAACATATAGCTCATTGACTCCATTACATTAGAAAGAAATCTAAAAACAATATCTACTAGACTCCATTGTACTAGAGTATCTTCATCAACTAATTCCAGGTCACTCAACACTCGGGTCTTGTCCCATGGGTGCATCTAACGTCATTGTCCGACTTACCTGAGACACAATAACCAAAAACGCAGGGTGAGCGAACAACGCCCAGTAGGACTTAAATCTCATGAGTCAAGCATGCTTTAAGTAATTAATGCATTAAAGGCAGAGTAACTAATGATAGAGAGAGTCATGTAAAGTCGAGAAAGTAATAGCACAAGTACCTGGTTTAGATAGCAGACGAATCAAGTATAGCACGACGATTAAAGTCAAGTCACGATAGAAAACGATAACAACAATAGCAAGTAACGATATTGTCAAGAATAGCAAGCGACATGTATAGCAAGAAGAGATGATAGTAGATGGTCATGTAAAGAGTAAATTGCACTTTGAATGTGATCAAGTCGCGATAGCACACAGTAACTCAAGATAGCGAGTATCAAGTAGAGCAAGTAGAGCGTATGATGAGATAGCGTGTAACGAGATAGCGTGTAACGAGATAGCGTGTATGGTTGCACAACGGTGCACTGGTAGAATACGGCAGTAGTCACTTCTAGGACAGTAGCCGTTTCATGATAGTACATTATGTCTGAACTCCTCAGACTAATGTATAACAGTTTGTGATAGCACAGTAATATCACAGTACGTCTGAACTCCTCAGACTAAAAGGATAGTAGTCAGATGTCTAGCCAATACAGTATAGTCAGAACCGGTGCAATGCAGAACACCGTCAATAGCCCCTGCAGGTATTTTCGGGTGGCTCTCTGCCCCCAGGACTAGATTGGAGCCCCTCGACACTCTCCGTGCCCTGTACAGTATGCATTATAGCGCTAGACAGTCATGAAATAGTACAAACGATAGGAGCCACAACAGCTCAACGAGTCTCAAGAGAGTACTAGATGAATAGACGAGAGAGACGAGACAGTAAAGTGAACGTGAATAGACGAGAGAGACGAGATAGTAGAGTGAACGTGAATAGACGAGCGAGTACAGTATAGATGAGATCTTATGGTCATTGCACATGAAACGTCGAGTAACGAGCGATAGTAACAGTTGCACAACACGCGCGCACGGTGTTGGCAGTCAGGTGGAACTCACGATCTTTCCGCTGGCCATGTTATGCACAAGTCCAGAGGTCCGGCGTGATTCAAGATAAGAGCGAGAGAACAATCTAAGGCCGTTTGGATCTTACTGATCCCTAGAGTGTATCATAGGTGTTAGGGTACAACCGGCTCGTCGACCATGTGGGAATCCATGATCAGAGGAGACTTATGGAGGCCTTGAACAAGGAGTCACTAGTCCGGCGGAAGGAGTATCCGATGGAGAGTTCGTCCAAGTCAAGAGAGTGTGTAATTATAGAAACAAGTACTCGACGTTCTAGAGGAATTCTAGAACAGTGGAGCGTCGGGATCGGTGTTCCAAAACATCGCACGAATTGTAAACAAGTACTTCTTAAAATAAGGTAATTAATTGCATTAATTACCAGATAGGTTATGTATCATATTCATGCCAATTAATCCATATTTGGATGGTTCAACGTGTGTGCATGTGTCATGAAATCATGGATATGAAAGATCAAGTGATTGACTTTTATTATATTAAAATGCAACCCATACTTACAACTTCATTTTTTTCTGTAATTAAGACCGTTAACATGATATGGAAGTTACGGTGGTACAGCGAGACTTGCACAAGATGAGTTTTCTGGCCCAAAACTGAGATCGCGACGTGGTCTTGCAAGGATCGCGACGGGGTCGTCAGATCAGACAGGCAGAACGCGACAGGGGTACTGTTGCGACCAGAACGCGACAGAAGTACTGTCATGACCCGACCTCAGAACGCGACATATCGGGCCGTCGCGTTCACAGGGTCTGCGCCTGAGTCCGACCGGGATCTGGCATGCTCTTGGTTCAGACTTACCATGTTTTGACACAGGGGCGATATTCATGAAACGCCTATATCTCTCTATATGCTAATCTTTAGACAAAACTCTCAACATAGAAAATGTCGAGGACATCTATTGGAAGAACTTTTGTGTTGTGGGCTGGGTCTGAATCGGTCTTAATTGCATGAAATACAGGAAGAACGTGGGAAAGCCCTAAACATGCATGACTTCATTGTGACTTACATGTTAGACTTGTAACATGAGATCTACTGACATTTGGACAAAACGTCTAACATAAAATATGACAAGGACAACGAGTATAAGAACTTTGTTGTTGGGGTTTTAACCTAATTCGGTCTTGAACCTTGTGAAAAACATGAAGAAGTGAAAGTTAAATGCAACCTGAAAACGCAGTATCCTGCATGACTCTATTACGAAGTTTATAACTTTCTAACTAATGATATTTAAACAAAACACTTAACATGAAAGATGACCATGACAACTATCTAACGAACTTTTATGTTGGAGGCTTGACCTACTTCAGTCTTAAATCTCGAGAAAAACAGGAATAACCTAAGGCTAACTGCAAACCCGAAAACACAGTATTATGCATGACTCTCTTACGGGGTTCATAACTCTCTAACTAAAGATTTTTAGACAAAACGTTCAACATGAAAGATGATCGTGACTACAAGTAGAAGAACTTTTATGTTGATGATTTAGTCTAATTAGGTCTCAAATCATGTGCATAATAAGAAGAACGGGAAAAGCCCTAACTGTGCGCGACTTAGGGAGAACGACTAATACACAAGGTATACTCCATGAAAATTAGTAAAATCAGAAGCAAATGAAGCTAGACTCGAAGCTCTACAAGATGGTATTATTTTTTTTAATCTTGACCCAAGAATGCCTACCTTTGAACGCTAAGAACTCCCTGCAGATTCCTGGGTTGATGCAGTGGCTTGGGGAAGATGTTCTTCATGACTCCAAGCCCTAGGGTCGTCCTCCTTGCTCCTGGGAGTTGTTCCCATGTCCAGCAACGAAAGGAGCATGCTAAGGTTGGTCATAGAGGGTCTTAAGATAGTTTTATAAGGCTAGGTTCTCTTAATTCCGAGTTTTGGAGTTTCTAAATCTTGTAGTAGGAATCCTACAATGACTAGAACTACCATAGGAGCTATTGCCATCCTAAAGCAACCCCAATGAGTAAGTAGTAGGGAGCAAATTCGTGCTCTCATGTTGGGCTTAGATTTGGGTCATGATTAATGGCCCAACTAACTCATGGTTAAGCTTAAATGACCCATTTTACTAATAGGTATTGGGTTAATACAAATTTTAAATATTATTTCCTTTTTATTTGGCCACCTATTGGCCCAATAATTGTGATTTGGCCTCGAACATATATTTTACTTTAGTTTGCTATATTAAATAGCCGGTTTCCGACTTAGTTTCCTAATTCGAGTAACTTGGTCACGTGTAACGTACATTCAACCAATACGATATTTCGTTGCACGAATTCTTTCATGAAATGCTTAGGAATAATATTTGAGGATGGTTTATAATTTTTACGAAATTTTCTAATGTGTTTTCTCACGTACGATAGTGGTACGTAATTCTATCATTATGATAATACGGAAATTATTTATCTACTATTTCCATACTTGCATTTGTTCATAGGTCATAAGTTGTCCATTGGTCCAATTTCTTTTATGAACTATCCCCATATTATTTGGAGTCTACTCATAATTTTTATTTCAATTGTTAATCTACTTGGCTCATGTAATAATGGATATTTCAATTTATTCTTATTTACCATGATAAGTCACATAAATTCTAAATCATGGCCCGGATTATTTTTCTATGCCCAAATTTCTTAATGTGTCATTAGAGAATAATTTTTAAGGTACAACTATTATTTTTATAGAATTTTTACATGAGTTTCTACTCATGCAATAATGACGTGTATCTTTTAGCTAGTTTGGTTTTTATAAATTGACGAATTTTCTATTTATCTAAAAATTTTAATTAATGAAATTTCTGGGGTATTACACTGTCTCTCCTCCTCAGTCCCACCCATGATTTGAATTTGAAGCTTATTATCCCACCAAGTCTTTCCCAAGTCCCATACGTATTCTCCCTCATCTCAATGGCTCCATGAGAGGACTCTCTATGTGTGAACCTGGCGGTTCTTCAGTGCTTTGTTTCAATCATGTGGGTGACTGAGTTGTGTATGCTTGTTGTTATTAGCTTGTTTAGTGCTTTGTTTATTACCTCGTTTACACAACAACAACAAAAAAAAGCAAAAAGCAAAACCTAAAAAAATGGCAAGTTCTATGCTCCACAAGTAAGTTCAGGTAAGTATCCCTAACCCTTCTCCCTTGCATTACTATATGGTGCTTATGCTACTATATTATCTCAAGGACCGGTTGGTTTTCAATGTGTTCTGGGATTTGAGTTCCCCTTCAACAAAAACAGTGATGATTTAGGTGCACATTGATGATCGCTGGATAGGCCGTTGGGTCAAATAAGTTTGGGGACGATGGATTCAGGCCTACACTGCGATTGCAGGTAGTTTCTTGACCCATTCTTATTTGGCCTAGCAATATTATCCTTGAGTATTTTCTATTTTCATCCTTTCTTTGCATATTGATTTGATGATTTCTTTTCCTTTTAGCCCAACATGCATCATGTAGAACTTTGAGCTTCATGTCTCATGTTTGTCAAAGGTTGCTTCCCTGGTGATGGTCAATCAAGCTTAAGTTTCTTGAACAAGAAATCTATTCCACTCACAATTTGAAGGTCTTCTTTGAACTAGTCCCTTGGTCCAGTTGGTCAGTATGACTCCTGTCTGGAATTTACTCCCTCCATTCATCCAAATCAGCTTAAATATTCCCCTTGATCTGTCTTGGTTGCGAACCGCTCCCAGGCCTTGCATCATCGTGACTCGCCTAGCACGCACATGTCCTCCCAAGATGAAACCTGTAGGCCAATCGTCTAGGGTACCTCTTAATCAAGAGGTTGATCATCTTTCTTTTATTTTCCTTTTTCTGTCATTCCAGATAGGAGTTGTCCGTGCTCGCTCTTCCTTGAGGTTAGTTTAGAGTCTTCCAAAGAATTTCTATCACTTATTGTTTGTGATGGGTGTCTCTTTACCTTAATGCCCACTTTTCAGTCCACTCAACTTCATCCGCGCTCCATTCCATTTTATTACACTCCGCTCTCCTTCCGCTTCGCTCCCTTGCAAAGTGGGCATCAAGGAGGGGCAATCTGTAGACACCCATTTTTGGCCTATAAGTTGAGCATATTTCTCGTTCATATCATTGATGTCTAAAATTGGTCATCACTTTGGAGCCCTTCTTTGTCCCATCATGAGCCCATTCACCCTTAATTTCAAGCCCATTCTCAAGCCCATGGCCAAGATCCACTTGAAACATCAAAATTGTGCAGTCTGCCCTATTCTCTGAATATGCCTTCACTTTGAGTGATTATAACTTCCTCATTTCTAATCCAAATCTAGCATTTTACACTATCCTTTCGTAGCCCTCTAAGTCTAGAATCCAACGCAATAAACGGCACATAAATCTGATATCCATGGAGAGAGTTATGGTCCCTTTTGTGGACCCTGCACGCACTGTCCTACTGACGCGACCAGGAACATGGTCGCGATAAGAACGTGACCTCACGACCCGTCACGACAGCGCCATGCACATAAACACGTTTTTACGTGATTTTCGGCCTCTCTTTCCATCCTAGAGTCTATATAAAGTCCCTTTGAGTTGGATTACGACCTAAACCTCCTATCCTCATCCCTAGGGAGCCCCCAAGTCCATCCAAACTCTAGATAGACTCTCCAATTCTCCCACAAGTTGGACTCTCTCTCTAACTCGGGATTGGACTCTCTCTTTCTCTAAAACACATGTTAGGACTCTCTAGGGGATAGAGGAAGGCTACCACCATGAGAAGAGGTCTCTGGAGACTTTGCTCACGAGGTCACATCGTCCCCAACGCAGAGGAAGAGCTGTTCTTCCCGTTTTCCTCTGTTCTCTCTCCTCTTTCTCTCTCATATTGCCTCCAGGACCAGTAGTGCTTGCACGACCTGTGGAGATTGAACCCGGTCAGATCTCTTCGAGGTTTCTTCATCAAAGTTACTCTCCATAGAGCCCTCTTCAATCTCGAAGTGGAATCACATCGATTGGTGGCCTGTGCACAAAGTTACAGCAGATTATTCATCACTTTCTCTCTCATATCAAGATATGCACATGCAGGATTAACGTGCCTTCCACAGCCCAAACCAGGCCAGATCTCTTCAAGACATCTTCATGAAAGTTGTTCCTCACGTCCTCCTCTACAACCTCCAACTAGAATCACATCAAACGGGGCAGTATCTATTCAGTTTTGATTTTTACTTTCTTTTTCATGTTTTACACATGTATACATGCTAGTTAGGGTTCCTCCCTCTCATCTTCCATGATTTCTCCCCATGCATATTCCCTCCTAGTTTTCCTATACCTAAAAGGGGTTTCTAAAACCACCCGGTATGCACTCACCATGTTCTCTACATGCTCTCTCATATGTGATGGATGCTACATTTATTTGAATGTCTAATTGGGTTCCCCTTTCATTTTTCATGACCTGGCAGGTACTTGGAACAAAGAACAAGCGAGGAAGCTCTTCCTCTTTGGCTGGCTGAAGAGGAGGAAGGAGGTCCGCCATTCATCTCCCGCACTGCTGAGAAGGCATCGAGGGACCCGGTCGCGACATCCATATCGCGTCCATTCGGGCGATCGTGACAAGGTTGTTATCGCGTCGCACCTCGGTGACGCTTTGACAGGTAAGTGGCCTTCTCTTTCCTTTTTCCAAGTTGATTAGCCCATGCTTTAGGAGTATTTCTTTAGGCAATCATCTTGGTGGTGATCACATTCCTTCATTTTATATATCACATGCTCTTTTGTGTCTTAGAGGGGTGCACAACCCCGTGATTACACCTTTTGGTGATCAGTTTGGCATACCGTCCAGGTAGAGCTAATGTTGTAGCAGATGCACTAAGCAGAAAGGTAGTTATGAGTCATATGATGATCAGAGAATGGAATTGTATGAAGATGTGGCATAAATTCATTGTATGTACCGAATAGTCAGTGACGAGCAATATTAGCAAATAGTGCAGTGGAGCCTTCTCTATATTGGCAGATAGTGGAAGTGCAAAGAACAGATGAAAATTTGGTGGATATTGTGAGAATGGAGGAGGTGACACTTGATGATGTCAGTGTGGTCAGGCTTAAGGGCCAGTTGTATGTTCCAGCAGATGTCGAGGTGAGGCAGAAAGTGTTAGAGGAAGCTCACTGGTCCAGATACACCATCCATCCAGGCAGTACCAAGATGTATCAAGATTTAAAGAAGCATTTCTGGTGGCCTAATATGAAGAAGGAGATTGTCGAGTTTATAGCAAGATGTTCAATATGCCAACAAGTGAAAGTAGAGCACCAGAGGCCCGGAGGATTGTTGCAGCCATTACCCATTCCACAATAGAAATGGGATGTTATTGCCATGGATTTTGTAGTTGGTTTGCTCAGGGCTGCAGCAGGTCACAATGGTATTTGGGTTTTTGTGGATAGATTGACCAAGATTTGCATATTATTAGCAGTAAGTATGTCATGGACTGTGGATAGATTAGCCAGATTATATGTAGATAGAATAGTACCTTTGCATGGAATTCCAGTTACCATCGTTTTAGATAGAGATCCCAGGTTTACTTCAAGTTTCTAGAGGAGTTTGCAGAGAGTAATTGGCACATAATTGAGGTACAGTTCCGCTTATCATCCACAGACAGATGGGCAAATAGAGAGAACCATTCAGACTATAGAAGATATGTTGAGAGCTTGTTGTCTAGTATGGGGAGGTACTTGGGAGCACCACTTGGGTATGATAGAGTTTGCATATAACAACAGTCATCATGCAAGTATCGGAATGGCTATGAAGCATTATATGGCAGACCGTGTAGGACACCACTGAATTAGCATGAGGTAGGAGAGAGATAGGTTATGGGTCCAGAGTTGATTCAACAATGTGTAGAAATGGTTAAATTTATCAAGGAAAAGCTTCAAACAGCACAGAGTCATCAAAAGAGCTATGCGGATACCAGACGCAGACCACTACAGTTTGAAGTTGGTGATTATGTGTTTTTAAAGGTTTCTCCAACCAAGGTGTGCTCAGGTTCAGCAAGAAGGGCAAATTGAGTCCGAGATATGTTGGTCCATTTCAGATATTAGAAAGAATTGGTGAAACAACTTACAGATTAGATCTCCCAGCAGATTTCACAGATGCACATGACGTGTTCCATGTTTCAATGCTCAGAAGATATATCTGAGATCCTTCCCAGGTGGTCAGTTACCAGAGAGATGATTTGAAGCCAGACATGACAATGTCAAAATATCCAGTACAGATTACAGGCCGCAGAACCCAGAAGCTAACGATAAGGAAATTGAATTATTGAAAGTCAGATGGGAGAACAGACAGGGCGGAGAGGATACGTGGGAATTAGCCGAGGAAATGATGAAAGCGTATCCATACTTGTTTGAGTAAGCTTTTATTCTTTTAGGTGAATACATGCTTGTTTAATTAAAAATTTTGGTGTTGAGTTTTCTTTCTGAATTTCGAGGATGAAATTTCTTTTAGGTGATAGTAATGTAGCGTATTGACTGTTCGGATCGTGATTAATGGTTGTGGAGGCCAGTGTATGCCTCTGGCTTGAGTTTCAGGTGTTTACGCAGGTTGTGGGGCTTTGTGGGCCGACAGGTTGGGCCCAAAGCACCCATCGGTTCACTGTTTATGAACGCGACAGGGCTGGACGTCGCATTCTTAACACGACGGACCTGGGTGTCACGTTCTTGTTACCGCCGGTTCGAGTCTTCATCTGCATGTTCGCTACATGGCACGTGCTGGGCGACTCGCTGGCATCGGCAGTGTGAAGGCGATGGTCTCCTGTGTCGCGTTCTTGTCACGACGGTAGGGTGCGTCGCATTCATAACTCTAAGTTGCTTATTACATTAGGTCGGCCGAACAGAGCTCAGGAAGCTCTGCTCGGCCAGGAAGGAGTTTTTGTGGAGGATTTTGTGTGAAGGCATTTTGGAGTCATTTTCGGCGTACTCTCGCCGCGAGGATGTGCTACGGAGCGGGGGAAACATCGGGGTATCATCGTTCTTCACGTTCTACGCGAAGGTAGGGAGATTCTACCCTGTTTCTCGTTGTAGATTGCATGTTTAGCATGTTTATCTTGTTTTACATGCTATAGATAGTGGATACCATGCTAGTGCAATGTTTAGAGCTTGAATATATGGGTTTCATGGTAGATAGCATGGGTTGCATGGGAATTCCGGAGATGGAATCCCGGAATTAGGTCACTGTCTGTGAAGGCGACGGACCTGACTGTCGTGTTCAGAACGAGACAGCCCAACCCATCGCGTTCTTCTTCAGAATGCGCCGTATCGAGGCGTCGCATTCTGAAGGCGATAGTAGACCCTGTCGCGATAAGGATTCCGAGGACAATAGGCTTGTGTATGTTTATGTGATTATCGGATTATCGATATTTGTTGTGCATGGCAACGGTAAGCGGTGCGACGACACTTGTGGAGTTTGAGGAACATGTTGTTCACGTGGTTGACATGTTGTTCACGTGGTTTGAGCAGTGTTCACGTGGTTTGTGTGTGCGTGGTGAGTAGTACGACGCCTACCGTGGATACCTCTTCAGTTGGGAGCCCCAGGTTTTGTGTGAGCCAGGCACGTTAGTGCTCAGGGCTTGTCCTGGTACTTGTGTACCATCGAGGTCTGTGTCATCTTCTTGGACACCCTCACTCTTGTGTAGAGCTGTATGTCCAGCTGAGGGAAAGATGGCAGTGGGACAACGACTTGTGAGAGTTTGTGCTCTGTCGCTAGTAGTGCGCTCGTGGTTGGGGGTTACAGACACCAGTAGACGTACTGGGCCCCAGCTAGTCTTGTTTTCTAGTGCCTCACTTTAGGGAGCTCGGGCTGGAGTCCCTAAAGGTGCCAGGCATGGGCCTACGGCAGTGTGGTCCGCAGGAGTGGTGTTGGTTGGTCTCCATAGTTCTTTGGTTTGTTATGGTGGAGCGGCAGCTGGACCTTTCATCTGTGGCTGCGAGGCTGAGAGGTAGTCCTGTGTGGTTTATCCGGGTTAGTTGCTGGTGTCGCGAACCAATCTTCATGACCCGAGTGTGGCATTTTCTACTTTAGCACGTACACTTGGACGAGGTTTGCCGTTTATTTATTAAAGGTTGATTTCTGTTAATAGCTTGAGATAATTGTTATTTACAGCTTTAATATCATGTGTCGCCATTCCTATAAATTGCCTAGTGTAGCTTCCTGCGTCTATACTTTGTGAGTTTGCATTGTATGGCTTTTGGGGGAGTTTCCCTACTGAGCCTGTGACTCGTGAGGCTCACCCCTACTTCTTCCAGGTGAGGGAGAGCAGGAGGCTTCTTGCCCCTCTTTTAGTTCGGAACCGCACCATAGCGGAGTTGGGTCTGCACCACCAGCAGTGTAATCTTCTTTCTTTGTACACCTCGGGGTATGCCTCAGGTTGTTGTTGTACTTATATTTGGCGACAGTTGAGAAAATGGCTATGTATATTTCATGTAAATATTTGTGAGAAATATATATTTGAACTGTTTCCTTTATAATTCTATGGACTTGTGAATGGTATCCCTTGCGAGGCTACAACTCATTCGCGGGAGGCGGAGTCGGGTCAAGCTCATTATTAGGTTAACATGTTTGAATGACGAGGACCGCTACAACAACCATGTGCTTGCATTCTGTAAAATGGTCGGTGGATTCCGATGACATAGCCTTAAGCGATTTTGTTTTTTAAAAACCACAATCCGGAATCAACCCGTTCTGACATGGTAACAACGACGTTTAATCATAGATAAATCGAGCACAACTTCTAGGTTGTCGGGGTCTATCTGAGTGCGAAGTGACCACAAGAACGACCATGCCAACTAACATACTCATAAGATCGTCGGGTCAGGCCGAGTGCTGAAGCCACCTCACGGTTGCCCAAATTGACCATTAACATTAGTTGTCAAAGGCAGGCTGAGTGCCGAAGCGACCTCACGACTACCCAAACCGACCTTTCAGCTAATCGTGGGTGATGCTTAAAGTGACTCGCCTACCGATGTGAAAGATGTTGTAAAACGACTCGTTCAGTGCCATAAGATAATATTATGGAGCAACTTATCTTCGACGAAGACCACGAGACGATGCTATTAAGTGATTCATCATTGTTCACAATATCCACAAAAACAAGTTTTTATTTCTATCAAGGGAAGTGCATTCCAAGCTCGTGGAACGGCCGACCCATCTAACTTCCACAACCGATAGGCCCCCCGTTCGAGGTCATCGACCACTCGGTAGGGGCCTTCCTAGTTAGGAGAAAGCTTACCAACGGCACCCCTCAGATCCAACACCGTGAGCTTTCACAGGATGAGGTCACCAACGCCAAATCCTCTTGGTCGGACCTTGGCAGAGGATGTGCGCTTCATCTTTCATTGGTATACTTTAATCTGTGTAGCTGCCCGATCTCATCGCTCGTCGATGAGGTCCAGCTCCGCTCGACGAAGAGCTTTGTCGTTGCTTTCGCGGTTGAAGCCAAGTACTCTTTGGGAAGGTATGAGCAGTTCCACCAAGGTTACTACCTCCACCCCGAAGGCGAGTGTGAAAGGAGACTCTCTAGTGGCCTCCTGAGTGACGCGATAGGCCCAGAGCACGTGAACCAGCTCGTCGGCCCATTGCCCTTAAGATCATCCAACCTCTTCTTCAGCCCATCGAGGATTGTCTGGTTTGTCACTTCAGCTTGCCCATTCGTCTGAGGATGCGCCACTGAAGTAAATCGGTGTTGGAGACCTAACTCAGAGCAGTTTCTCTGAAATCTTGCGTTATCGAACTGTCTTCCGTTGTCGATGATAAGGGCTCTCGATAACCTGAATCAACAAATAATGTTCTTCCAGACAAATGCCCAAGAATTGGTGTCAGCGATTTTCACCAAGGGCTTGGCCTCGACCCACTTTGTAAAGTAGTCGACCGCAACGATCAAGAACTTCCACTGACTTGACGCCAGGGGGAAAGGCCCAATAATGTCCATTCCCAATTGGGCAAAAGGCCACGGAGCCATCAAGGTGGTAAGATCGACTGGCGGTCGGCGATCCACCTTACCGAAGATCTGACACTGATGGCATCTTCTGACTTAAGCTTCAGCTTCTTTTAACATCACCGGCCACCAGTACCCTTGTCGGGTGACTCTTCGGACAACCGAGCAAGGACCGATGTGGCTTCCACATGTTCCCTCGTGAACCTCTTGTATGATCTCTTCAGCTTCAATAGGGCTGGCACATCGGAGGTGGGGGTATGAGAAACCTTTGCGGTACAAGATGTCCCCCATCATGAAGAAACTTAGAGTCCGCCTCTTGACTCACAACTCCTCGTCTTGATCTTTGGGGAGTCTCCCGTGATGTAGGTACTCTATTATCAGAGTCATTCAGGTCGGGTTGAGCTTCGTACATAGGACCTCAGCTACAACCCCCACCGATGGCTGGAGAAGCTCTTCTACTAGTACCGTTGGCCCGAGATAGCTCTCGGCGGCCGTGGCATACTTAGAAAGTGCATCCACCTATGAATTGTCAGCTCGAGGAATCTTCTGCAGTTGGGCTTACTCAAAAGCCTCCATTAGCTGCAATACCTCATTGAGGTATTGCGCCATCTTTTCCTCTCAGGCTTTGTAATCCTTGGTGACCTGACTGACAACGAGCTGGGAGTCACTAAAGATCATGACTTGAGAGGCCCCCAATGATTTCACCATGCGGAGTCTCGAGATGACGACTTCATACTTTGCCATTTATTAGAAGCCACAAAATCGAACCGGATAACATACCTCAAGACGAAGCTCTCGGGGGAGTGGAGGACGATGTCGGTCGCGCTACCATGTGAGCATGAAGCCCCGTCCACATATACCTTCCATTCTGCAGAGCTTGTCTCCTCTAGCTCAGCGGGCCTTGCTGTGGCTTCAGAGATGAAGTCAGCGAGGGCCTGAGCCTTTATAGCGAGACGGGGCCGATAGGTGATGTCAAACTCACAGAGCTCAATCGCCCATTTCGCCAGTCTTCTCGAGGCCTCAGGATGACTGAGAATCTGTTTGATCAGTAGGTTGGTGAGGATGACGATTTTATGGGCCTGGAAGTTGAGTCAGAGTCGTCGTGCAGTGATGACAAGCACGAACCCTACCTTCTTTATACCGGAGTACCGTTGCTCGGCCCCCCAAAGTGCCCTGCTTGTGTAGTATACAGCAGTGTTGACGCCCTTCCTCTCGGACCAAGATCGAACTTACAAAGTAGTCTGTGGATGAGAGTTACAATAGTAACTCTTCCCATGACTGCGGCGTGCTGAGAGTTGGCACGCTGTCTAGGTACTCCTTCAACTCATCGAATACCTTTTGACAGACATCTATCAGCTCGAACCGTCCTTTCCTTCATACGTTGAAGAAGGGATGACATCTCTCGGCGGACCTTGACATGAACCTACTCAAGGTCGTAATCCGACCATTAAGCCTCTGAACCTCTCTGATGGTTCTCGAGGGTGACATGTAGATAATGGCCTGGACCTTATCGGGGTTGACATCGATCCCTCGACTAGAGATCAACTAGCCGAGGAATTTGTGGGCTCGGACACCAAACACACACTTCTTGGGATTCAGCTTCATCCCATAGCACCGTAGCACCCTCAATGGTCTCGACAATCTCTGACGTGGTCCCTCAGCATGTCGGCTCTTCACTAGCATGTCGTCGATGTAAATCTTCATGGTCTTGCCGATCTG
>CM024758.1:106137889-106173029 GCA_014218235.1 Colocasia esculenta | reverse complement strand
TATACCACGTGACTATAATCCTTCGCTCGTACAATGCTCCCGAGTGCACTTAGGGTATGGTCAACTGTCAAACCCTAATGTGTGCACTCACTTGGTTTAGATGCCGCACAGTAATATCAGAAAACTCCTTTTCCGATAAGTAGTCTTGCCCTGGCCAGGGACTATCAGGCATCTTTCCCTAGAGCATTCACTCTCTTATTACCGAGAGCGAGCGATCCCATATTGACCACACAATCACCTTCGAAGGTATTACGCTAGATCTGAACACTTAACTGATTAAGACCTCATGGCTAGAGATCTATATGTTAGGTCAAAACCTAGAAGTCCACCGATAAGGTGTCCTTGGTGTCTCATGTCTAAGAACCAATCACGCCACTGTGATAATGAATCTAGCTGGTTGACAGTTAGGTAATTTACCATCCAACGATTCATACGGATCAGTTCAGTGAACTCATTCTCCAATGAGCACCTACAGATTCACCTTAGTGTCTCCACACAAGTGACTATGAGACCAGTCACCCTCATCATATGAGCAGGTGCAACTTGTACTATCTAACCGGATATTCGATGTCCTTCTCGAATATCCTCCGACTAGGAACAATTAAGAATATACGTTTAAAGGATATTAATCCCATTGTTATGATCTCATCATAATTAATCCATTGCGCATATTCATGGACTTCATAATGAAACGATAAATGAATTACACATAATGAATATAAAAGTCTTATTATTATTATTAAAGAACAAGAATGTATAAGTTATGATTGGCTTGAGGACACCCATAACTAACAAGAACTTTGCGAGGTCACTGTCCATAGCCTCCCGTCTATCGACAGATAGAGGCCTCTTCTTATGCTTGACCGGTCATACCTCGGGGTCAACATTCAGATGGTGCTCTATCACCTCGGGATCAATCCTAGAGAGGTCAGCTTCTGACCAAGCAAAGACGCCAGTGGCATCCATGAGGAATTCAACCATTGGATGCTCCAGCCTTGAAGCTCGGACTAGAGGACCAATGCCTTGCCATCCGCAACTTGCACCAAATGAGTTTGCTCGGCTGGCTCCCCCCTAACCGAGTCTTCCAAGGGCACAACATCACAATCAGAAACCACTGGTTCCTTAGCCTTGATAGAATTTACATAGCATCGTTGGGCCTCGGCCTGGCTCCCGTCGACCACACCGATCTCGTTAAGTGTTAGGAACTTCAACTTCTGGTGAAAAGTGGAGGGGACTCCCCTTAGTCTTCCCAACCATCCCTGACCAAAAATCACGTTGTAAGCCGACTTGACTTTGACAACAAGAAATTTGGCTTCAACCGTTACCGTTGGTGGCTAGATCGAGGCCACAGGTGCCTCGGGATGGAACTCTCTGTGGGTGCCTGAAACGGCCGGAGGAGAAGCGGTTGCCACAAGGAACGCGACGTAGCTGGGGTTGGCGACATGGACCTCAGCTTGGGGTTGAGAAGCAACCTCCCGAATAGAGATTAGTTGTCATTGCTGCTCCATCATGAAGGTGATCATCTCTTGCATGGTCGCCATGGTACGCTCCACGAGGTCATGGCGAGCTGAACTAGTAGAATCACGCTCACTCGAACTAGATCCACCTACTGCATTCTCCTATGGTGGAACAACGGGTCCTACCTCTTGCTCTTCTACGAGGCCAGAATTCTCCTCCGCTACTCGGCTAGGATTCTTTCCTTGGGAGCCATGGAAAGTAGTCATTTCTCACGGACGACGCTAAAAAATGTTGTTGTTGCTATCGCATGTCGGCTAAAAGCTGAGGTATCCCAAGGAAAGATGGCGTAGCCGAGAACTGGAAATCGCCGAGATGCCGAAGCCTTCGCCCTGCAAGACCAACGAGATGGTCTTGGTGGGAAAACACTCCGACGCTCAAGTCAGTACTGAGAAAGTGGTTTACACTGGTGCTGGGAGAGAGAGTCTGTACCTATATCTGTGAAATGTTACCGCTTAAATAGGAGGAGGGTCACCCAGGGAGACTACAGGTGACTCGTAATCTTTTGCATCAGTTTCTGAAAACGTCGACTCATTAACTACCATAACTGACCCCAGTCCTCATCACTGGCAGCCTCTGAGGTCAACTCTCATCCGCGTTGTTGCCAATCCTCGAGCTACTCTCGGGACCGTCCCTCCAGTCTATGACTTACTGGATCTTACAGAAGCTACGGCCCAGCCTCTCCCTCTATCGAGTCGGGAACTCCACTACTACCTGGTGGAGCCCCAGTGTCTTCGTGACTAGTTGTAGGTGGAGCAAAACTACAGTGTTGAAAGCATGAATCCAAATCTCCCTACCGAAGTAGGGGCGGCCCAACTCCACCCATGGCTAGTGGTGTCATCCTCCCTAGCGTATGGTGTCCACTCAACCTGCATCATAGAAAGAATTTGTTAGTCGTACTCACAATAGAAAGAAAGGAAAGGGTGCAAGTTGGGAAATACTCACGTGTCTGAAGGATATGGAGTATGAGCGTCTTGAATAAGGGTCACTTGCAGATGCAGGGACTGCTCATCTCTACGGAACTGCCAGCGCTGGAGAAGGGGCACCGCACTTGGCCACCTCAGCACTCTTCGGCCAATGGAAGGGAGGTACTAATATGCCCATACCTGCAAAAGAAGATGATCAGTGGTATAGTAAATCATAGAAAAGCAGGAAAGCAACAAAGGTGAAGGCAAGAGGTGTACTTGTAGGAAAGAGAAGAAGCCGGCCACCCCTGTCTCCCTACCAGAGGTGCCCAGGCTATCGAAGAGGTGGGCGAGAAGGGCCATACCCGATGTGTAACTCCCCACCTAGGTCAGGTTCTCCAATAGGGACAAGCACCTGCAGCTCACCGGGTCCCCTCTGCTCTCGAAGATGAGCTTCCCGGTCACGAGGACTAAGAAGCTTCTCATATCGCGATTTGCTGCTGCTCCCTCCTCCTCTACTAGCGTCGCCCTGGCATCCTCTGTCAACGTGCCATGTACTCTGCCTAGCCCTTTCCAGTCAAGTGGTGGGCATTCACTACTCCCAGGCTGGCCTGGAGTCTCATCTGTGACACCAAGGATGACCTCTCTCTCGCCATCTCCAGCCCTATGAGCCTCGCCACCAACTCTCGATAGCATGCGTAGGTAACCCCAGTCAATGCCTGGCCATGCACCCTCAGGCCAGTGATGCATACCACATCCTCGAGTGTGGGGATCATGTGACCCCACGGAAGGAGGAAGGCATGGCACTCAGGGTCCCATCTCTCCTCCAATGCATGAATTAACACCAGCTCTGACATCAACTCATCCAACCTCAAAAAAGGGCTAAACCCCATATGCTCCAACCGGGTCCTCTGAAAGTCTAGTAGTCCCTGGTACACTACCCAGACGACAGCCCACCCTAGTTGGGACCTCAGTTTGCTCAGCAAAATAGTCAAAGGATGCAAAAGGGTCAGTCAGAAGGAAATTAAGCATTCAGATTAAGGTTGCGACGGGCTTAGTTGTCGTCTTCTGAACACGACACCATGGGTGACGCATTCTATTTCAGAAGGCGACAGCTCGTGTCATCCCATTATGAACGTGATGTCAGGGGGGGTGATGTGCACACAATGATCGTTGCAAGACACTGCGCACTCCAATCTTAAATTACTGAACTTGTTTAGAAAATTATAGAAAAGTAATTGTGAGTCCAAATCGATCCACATAGATGTTTTAGACCTCTTTTGATGCAATCAAATGCTTATAAGTGAACAAACTTGACATATTTGCTTTTTTAAAAATTTCAACTAATTATCAAGGCAACCTATGGATCTGAGAGAACAGAAATCTAACCTCTTGATGCTATGACCCTAACTTACACTATAGAACTCTGATTAATGTGAAATCAAAAGGAGAGTTAGATATTTGAGATAAGAACAAAAGAAACAAAGTTTGACTTGATTTCGCCATGTGGGCATTCGATGTAGTCGGTCCACTCGAGGACAGAACCGGAGAAATCCGTAAGAAGTCCTTAGTGCAAGTCAATCTAACATGTGAATAATGACATGGATCCGGCTTACCCAAGCTCGCCGCTGTCAGTCCACTATAGAGATAGGCTAGCACCGTCGGTCCCAATCTCTCACCTTCCCATATACCACATACCGCACTCAATTGTTCCCCTTCAAGTACATTGTCTATAGATGGAAAGAGGAGCGCTCCCGCTAGGCATATGGCGAAGCCTTTCATCACCTTCTCAAGTTTCTCGTCATCCTCTGCCTTCGGCTATTCCTTGACCGTCCAAGCCGCAAGTTTTTTCAAGTTGATTCCTTTCACGGCTTGGACATCTTGGGCCGCCTTTCCGCTCCCCATGAAGCTCTCCAGCACCTCCCTGCTTGCAATTCCCCTTGGCATGATCATCATGTCATCTTCATCTGCTTCAAACCTAATAAAAGCTCAACTTCTTCTAACATAATAGTGGCATCAAAGTTTAGAAAAGGAAAGTGTGGGTTTGTGGATGCCAAAGTTCGATAGAGTGCCTATAGCCGCCCAATCAAGATGGATTTCATGATAGTGTCTGGCATGGATGGCTAGGTTTGGATACCCCACTTGGAGAGGATGGCTTTCATGTTAAGGCTTATGAAGGAGGTCAATTTTTGGAGCCAAGGCAACCTCATATATCTGTTGGGTTGAGTGTGTTTTAATATCCCTCTCTCCTAGTTTGATGATGACACTTTGTGATTTTGTGCTTGTTGGGTTGAACATGGTACATGCCTCATTTATATAATAATAATGCCCAAACAACATGTCTTGAACATTTTACATTTCATACTTTGATGATAATACCTTGTGCTAATGGCTTATGTGTTAAATTCTCAGGGCTATACATTTTGTCATGATGGTGTCGACACATCCCTTGGTGGTGTCGACACTGGATCACTGTCCCAGAAGCTATCTTTGAAGACAGGGTCAAGTTGTGTCGACACACTCAATGGTGGTGTCGACACTAGTCCCAGCTTCCAGGAGATCATTTTGCCTACCTGGGACAGGGTGTCGACACTCAGTGGTGGTGTCGACACACTCGGCTGAAGTCTCAACATTTGTTTCCTCTAGACACGTGGCTACTTGGGGTTCAAGGGAAGTTGCCTTGGATCGTGTGCCCACGCACCCCAAGGGTACAATTGGACTTATGGGGCTATATATACCCCAATTGTTGGCCCCCAAGACATAGGAGACCTCAGAAGATTCCAGCAAAAAGCTTTTGGCGGCAAAAGGAGGAATCTCCCGCTCCTGCTCTTCTCGTTGCTGTGGTGATCCATCTACTTCCTTGGAAAGCACGAGGGAGTGAAGGAGAGCTCTGAAGAAGGAGTTGAAGCACTTCTCAAAGGAGCAGATCCAGCAGAAGCAAGCAATTGAAGATAATTTCTGGTGATTCAGGGCATTGGAGCAGAGCATCGCCAAGTGATTAAGGGCATCACCTAGTTTCTTCAATCAACCTTCTACAAGGAATCTTCATCGAAGAACACAAATATTGTATCTATTTCTTACAATTCTGAAGTTGTTCTTCTGATTCATCCATGAGATTTGTGCATGAAGTGTTGCACAAGTTTCTGTGAATGAATTTGCCTTGGATCAGATCATTGCTAGAGGATCTGATTTATGCTGGTCTAGATCTAGCTTGTGTTTTGTGAGCCATTGAGCTCAGTTTTGGTGAGTTGAACACTCAGTGTGTTTGAGCAAGTGTGCTCAGTTTCTGGAGTGGTTGTGCTCTGGAATTTGTGTGTGAGTTGTCTAACTCAAGTGTGTGGGAGTCGTTGTGCTCAGTGTGAGTTGTACTCAATTTTGAGTAGTGTGTCCTCACTGTGTGAAGGGTGGACGTAGGGATCACAGGTGTGATTTCCGAACCACCTAAAAATCCTATGTGCAATGGTTTGAATTGTTGATCTGCGCTAGATGATTGCATAGGATTGCGGTTTCACACTAATTGCCTAATTGTCTCACACTCCTCTTACACACTCACACTTCAGATCTGAAAATGTTTTTGTGATTAGATCTCTGAGTCAAAGTAGTTTTAATTTTCTTAAGCTTCCACAAGAATTGGCACAGATCTATTCAACCCCCCCCCCTTCTAGATCTGTTTCACCTAATCACTCGATCCTACAATTGGTATCAAAGCAGGTTCACAATTGTTCTGATCTGATTTGAGTGTTTTTGTCTGATCTTTGTGTGACACTTGCTTGAATTGGTTGATTGTTTTGTTACTGCTTTGCTTCCTACTTAATGGATTCTCGAGGTTTTGTTGCTGAAGGTCATTCCATTAATAGGCCACCATTTTTCAATGGGTCTGATTACTCTTATTGGAAAAATCGCATGCAAGTTTTTCTTAGGGCTCAAAACTATGAAATCTGGAAGGTAGTTGAAGTGGGTCCTTATGAAAATCAAGGAGATGAAGAGAGTTGGACTAGAGAACAAATTAGGAGGGCCACTCTTAACTATAGTGCCATGAACATGCTTCAGTGTGCAGTCCACCCTAAAGAATATTCAAGAATATCCATGTGTAAATCTGCTAAAGAGATGTGAGATAAACTTGAATTAATGTATGAGGGAACATCTCAAGTTAGGGAAACCAAAGCAAACATACTTGTTTTTGAATATGAATTGTTTATGATGAAATCTGATGAATCAATTTCTGAAATGTTTGCTAGGTTTATGACAATCGTCAATGGACTGAAGGCACTACGTAAAGAGTACACTGATGCTGATTTGGTAAGAAAGATTTTGCGCTCTCTATCATCTATGGCATACTAAGGCCACTGTGATTGAAGATTCTAAGGATTTGTCCAAAATCTCTTTGGATGAACTCATAAGATCTTTAATGACATATGAAATAAATTTGAAAAGAATGAAGAACATATGCTTAAAGCCAAACCAGTAGCACTTAAAGCCTCATCAAGTAACAAAGAGAAAAGTCAAGAGAAATCAAGCTCTGAAGAGTCTGAGTCCAATGAGGATGAACTTGCCCTCATGACTAGGCAATTCAAAAAAAAATTTAAATCAAGAAAAGGAAATTTACTAGAAAGAAGAAATTCTCTTCTGGCAAAAGGAATATTTTTTCTGCTTCAAATGTCAATTCCAGTAGAAATAAAAAAACTGATGAGATTTTATTTGCTACAGGTGCAACAAGGCAGGACATATGAAAGGGGAATGTCCTGAAAATAAAAAGGACAAGTACAAAAAGAACAACAAATTGAAGAAGCCTAAAGCTATGGTAGCAACTTGGTCAGATGATGACCAAAGTGAGGATGAAGAAGAAAAGTCCTCAAGTTCAGGGAATGTGGAGCTATGTTTTATGGCCAATAGCAGCGATGGAAAGGTAAGTACTTCCTTTGAACAATACACTATTGAAGATTGGCAAGATGCATATGCTGAGTTGGTTGAAAAGTTTTTTGAAATAAGAAAGGAAAACAAACATTTGAAAAAGAAATTTGAAAATGCCATGCATGATACTTCATTGAATAGAAGAATTTCTGAACTTGAAAATGAAGTATATGAACTCAATGAAGAAAAGGAAGAACTTTTGAACAAATTGATGAACTGAAAATTGCATCTCAAAAGGCCAATAATGACTTTGAGAAACTTTCTGAAAAAATGGAATTGCAACAAAGGGAAAAGCAACAAGATATTGATGAAATCCAGAAACTTAAGAATTTGTTGGAAGAAAAGGAACAAGTAATTGAAACCTTCACAAAAGGAAAAGAAAATCTTGATGCATTGTTAGGAGCAAGAATGAGATCTGAGAAACATGGACTAGGATTCACCACACAAGAATCCTTGAAGAATAAATATGGTGAAAAGAAAGAAAAATCTTCAAAAACTCCCCTGATAAAATTTGTGAAAAGTGCTAGTCCAGAAAACAACAATAAACAAGTGTCAAATAATACATCTGAAATTTTCAAGAATCAGAACAAAAGAATGTCTCTAACCAAAAGAAACAAAATAGGTCGACACCAGTCCAACACAGGTCGACATGTCCAACTCTGAAAATCAACAATCAGTTAAGACAAAAAATCAAACAAAATTTAAAAAATAATCAAAACACAAAAGGAAACTTTCATGATAATTCTTTGAGATCCAAGACAACACATCAATCTGATTGGATCAACTCTTGGAATCAATGGTATCATAATCCTTATTGGTACCATTCACAATTCTTTTATCCAAACTTCCAAGATACCAACAGAATCCTTGGTTTGAATTTCCATACATGAATGATCATGCCCAATTGCATAACCTACATGCTATGAAAGAAAGAACACTGGTGTTTTCATTCCAAAAAGAAATGCTAAGTTGGCAAAAGAGAAATCACTTCTGAAACAAATCAAATGTCAAAAACAACTCAAATATGGATTAGAAAAGATCTATTGTCTCTGCTCAAACACATTGATGGTCCCAACAATGTTTGGGTACCAAAATCTTCTCTTCTCTGATTTGATTTTTGCAGGAAGGTCGTGCACCCAACTCCAATGTATGGTTTCTTGATAGTGGGTGTTCACGACACATGACAGGAGACAGAAAAAAGTTCTCATTTCTGATTGAAAAAGAGGGAGGATCTGTCACATTTGGAGATAAAAATAATGGGAAAATCATTGGATCTGGAAAGATTGGTAAATTCTCCTCAAACTCAATTGAAAATGTTCTGTTAGTTGATGGTTGACTATATTTGTAAGCTAAGCCAACTGTGTGACAAAGGTCACAAGGTTGTGTTTGAATCAGATTTTTACAAAATAATTGACTCTTCAACTGAAAAAATAAAATTCTTTGGCAAGAGAGAAAACAATGTCTACATGATCAATCTTGATAAGAACTTTGCTGAAAACATTTGTTTAGTTGTAAATAAAGATGAAGTTGCATGGACATGGCATAAAAGACTTGGTCATGCAAGTTTCAACACAATAAATAAACTTTTAAGGCTAAATCTGGTTAAAGGACTTCCTAAATCTTTTCCAAACATTGAGAATCAACTTTGTGGGATATGTGCTCAAGGAAAACAAACCAGAAAATCTTTTAAAATCTTCAATGATGTACTCACATCTAAGCCACTAGAATTACTTCATATGGACCTCTTTGGGCCAACAAGGATTCTTAGTCTTAGTGGCAAAAGATATGGTTTTGTCATCATTGATGATTTTACTAGATATACATGGGTTATTTTCCTATCCCACAAGAGTGATGCTTGTCTAGAATTCAGGAACTTCTGCACCTCTACCTTAACAGGTTTCTCACATAAAATCAAATGCATTTTAACTGATCATGGGGGTGAATTTGAGAACAAAACTTTTTCTGATTTATGTGCTGAACTAAACATTTTCCACAAATTTTCTTCTTCAAGAACTCCAGAACAAAATGGAGTTATGGAAAGGAAGAATAGAACACTTGTGGAAATGGCTAGATCTATGCTCTTGGAAAGCAAACTGCCCAAATCCTTCTGGGTTGAAGCTGTAAACACAGCAAATCACATTCTAAATAGAGCATTGGTCAGACCAAAAATCAGAAAAACCCCCTATGAACTGTTGAAAAACAAAAAACCAACTTTATCTTACTTTAAAATTTTTGGTTACAAATGCTTTGTACATAATAAAATAAGGAAAATCTTGATAAATTTGATGTCAAAAGTCATGAAGCCATCTTCCTTGGTTATTCAGAAATCTCCTTACTTTAAAGTTTTTGGTTGCAAATGCTTTGTACATAATAACAATAAGGAAAATCTTAATAATTTGATGCCAAAAGTCATGAAGCCATCTTCCTTGGTTATTCAGAAATCTCTAGAGCTTTTAGAGTGTACATTCTAAAAAATAAAACTGTGGAAGAATCTCCACATGTAGTCTTTGATGAAAACTCATTTTCAACTGATGATTCTACTCTTGCAGGGTTCCTCAAAATAAGGAAGATGATGTTTTCATTGTTGAGTCTTCACCAACCATTGAGGAAAATAAGACTCACTTGAAAGTCTGGACAACCATTCACCTACTACAAGTGGATCAGGTAATATTGTTCCAGACTTGAATGCATCTCAAGAGGTAATTCCTGAAGATAGAATTTTGAGAGATCATCCAATTGAGAATGTAGTTGGCAATGTGCATGATAGAGTTAGAACTAGATCATCTTTTTTGAATGCAATAAATGAAGACTCATTAGCACTAATTTTCCAAATTGAACCCAAGTCAATTGATGAAGCTCTAATGAATGAAGATGGATCAATGCAATGCATGATGAACTGTTGTGCGGGGGGAACAAACAGCACTCACTCTCTCACACTACCCACTCGTAGATACCAGAGAGAGAGAGAAGGAGGGAGGAAGGAGAACACAGGAACACCAGATTTTACATGGTTCGGAGGCAAGAAGCCTTCCTACGTCCACGGCCACAGCAGCTATCAATTACTTCTTCTCCAAGAAATAACACCCACACATACAAAGAGAACGTACCCTCCCTTTATATACTAGGAGGAAAGGTACCACAACAATGAGATATACAAGGACAGAATGCCCCTAACTTAAAACTGTCTCAAAGCTGCCAAGTCGTCTGTCCTGGGGTAGAGTGAGTCGAATGCTTCATATTTGACATTCGACTGCATGAGTCGAATCCTTCATGGTGACATTCGACTGCATGAGTCGAATCATTCACATCTGACATTCGACTGCATGAGCCGAATCATTCACATCTGACATTCGACTGCATGAGTCGAATCATTCAATCGACTGCTTCATTTCTGACTTCGGCTGTGGCAGTCGAATGCTGAGTCCGCCTGCAACACTTAGTCAAATTTAGACCTGACCCCTTATGGAGATTTGCTTCAGATCTCGGGCTCCACAATCTAACATGAACTTCATCAATTTGACAGAAATCAAGTGTGGGAATTAGTACCTAGACTTAGTGACCAATCTGTGATTGGCACTAGATGGGTATTTAGAAATAAATTGAATGAAAATGGACAGGTTGTTAGGAATAAAGCTAGACTAGTTGCCAAGGGGTACAATCAAGAGTTTGACATTGATTTTGAAGAGTCATATGCCCCTGTAGCTAGACTAGAAGCTGTGAGAATATTTCTTGCCTTTGCATCTTCATTGAAATTCAAAGTTTATCAAATGGATGTAAAGAGTGCCTTTTTAAATGGTTACATCAAAGAAAATATTTTTGTAGAACAACCTTCAGGTTTTGAAAATAAAAATTTTCTGATCATGTTTTCAAACTTCATAATGCTCTTTATGGTCTCAAGCAAGCTCCAAGAGCTTGGTATGACCATTTGAGTTCATTTTTATTGGATAAGGGATACACTAGAGGTAATGTTGATCAAACCTTGTTTACAAAAACAGTAAGTAAACAAATAATTGTTGTCAAAATTTATGTTGATGACATAATTTTTGGATCCACAAATAAAGATTTGTGCACTGAATTTGCTAATCAAATGAAAACTGAATTTGAAATGAGCTTAATGGGTAATTTACAATTCTTTTTGGGATTGCAGGTTAACCAAACAGTGAAGGGATCTTTATAAGTCAAACAAAGTATGTCAAAGAACTCCTGAAAAGGTTTGACTTTCAGAACCTCAAGCACTCAAGCACACCAATTGCAGTAAATGTAAAACTAGAAGAAGACTCACTTGGTAAGTCAGTAGACCCAAAGACCTACAGAGGTATGATTGGATCTCTACTTTATCTCACTACTTTTAGACCTGATATTCAATTTAGTGTGTGTTTGTGTGCAAGGTTTCAAGCTAATCCTAAAGAAAGTCACATGTTAGCTATCAAAAGAATTTTTAAATATCTTGTTGGAACATGTGAACTTGGCATTTGGTATCCTGCTGGTTGTAAATTCGATTTGATTGCTTATTGTGATGTTGATTATGCGGGTTGTAAGCTTGATAGAAAATGTACTAGTGGATTGTGCTTATATCTAGGTGGATGCTTGATTTCTTGGGCTTCCAAAAAGCAACACTCAGTTGCTCTATCCACTGCAGAGGCTGAGTATGTTGCGGCTGGTTGTTGTGGCACCCAAATTCTTTGGGTGAAACACCAGCTCCTAAGCTATAATCATAAGTTAGGATGCATTCCCATTTTATGTGACAACACTAGTGCTATTAATTTGTCTAAAAACCCAATTCAGCATTCACGCACAAAACACATTGATATTAGACATCATTTCTTGAGGGATGAGGTTGCTAAGAAATCTCTTGAACTTCATTTCATTGAAACTAAAAATCAAATTGCTGATATTTTCACTAAGCCTCTTCCAGAAAATAGATTCTCATCTTTAAGAAGAGAGCTTGGATTATGCAAGTGTCCACATTCTTCTTGACCTCTCTATCATTGGGTTGAGTGTTGTGTCTTTGTTAGGGCACAATCTGAGGGGGAGTAATTGCTTCATGATGTAAATATTTCTTGCATTCTTCCATCTATTTTTGCATTTGCAACACTCTTCACTCTTGCAAATAAGTTCCTCACTCTCACATTGCATTGGCATTCTTGGTATATCAAATAGTGATTTGAAGAAAGACAAGTCAGGCTTGTCTAGATACTTTCACTATGCGTGAGTATATGTCTCCGCCAAGTATCAAGAGTCTTGTATGCAATTGTTGAGGGGGAGTCCCTGTCCTTCAATGAAAACATTTCTGCTTATCTTAATTCTTTCATTCAAATCTTTTGATTCTCTTTATCTTAATGAAAGACTTCTAGAATCAACAACTCAGGGGGAGCTAAAGAATTCATACTTCTTTTCTTACATAAACTCAGAATTATTCATTGTGTTGATACAATTCCTATTCATGAGATGTTCATTAATCTTATCAAAAGAAACCACATAATGGCTTTTTGACTGATCTATTACATTTTTACAGTCAATCTTCATTATATTCTGAACTCCTAAAGTAATCTAATTTCTTTAAAGACATGAAGATCTCTTGTGCATTGAATTTAGACATCTCTTTTACAACTGATGAGGGGGAAGGTTGAAATTTTTTTTTATTCACTTTCCATCTTTCCTTCAACAGAGCAATGTCACTAATGCTGAGAAACTACAAACCTTCACAAAGAATGAAGTGTCATGTATGTCATGAAGTGTTTTTGTTGCTATCTCTGTTCAAAGGGGTAAAACAAAGTAAAAAAAAAAAAATCTTACAATATTGATGATAACTGAGTAACTGGAAATATTGGCGTCTCATAAACGTATATTTTCATGTCAAAAGGTTATCATTTGCCCCTTTGAAACTGAATAATGAGTAAATCTTTAGTAACCAGGGACTATGGTGTGTAAAAAATATTAGTTCTTGTGTGAACAAGATTTAATACATTTGAAAGTTTGATTAAAAAAAATGTCCACAAAAAATTCAGTCACAAAACATACAACCTTACCCCAAATCCGATTGATTAAGACTGTTTTACTTCATCACAATTGACTTCATTCAAAAAGAAATTCTCATTACCTTGGATCAGAAGAATATGAAAGATTGCCATTGACTGTATTGAATGTCCTATATCATTCAAAAATGTCATTTCAGTGTTTCATTATAATCAATGAACATATCTTGTAAGTTGTTGTTTAACCTTTGGATTAACAATGGTTTTTTGTTAAGAAATGACAAATGAATTCTTCAACATATTAAAAATCCTTGACAAGTTGATTTCATACCTCTTTCATTATCATAAAGACCCCATCCCAGTTTTTCCTGATCATATCATCCGTTTTTGCCCAGTCAGGTCGACGCAGTCCTCTTCATGTGTCGACACCATCACTGGTCAGGTCGACACAGTCCCCTTCTGTGTAGACACCATTGCTTCTCTAGGCAGATTTTTTTTTTATCAGTCACTGTTTAGGGTAAGGAGCACCGGCGGCTCATCTTACCTCTTCATTTCTTCCGTTAAGTCTTTTTCTATGCCCTCATTTACAGGTCGACCTGCCGCCTCTTTTCATCTCAAAGGAAACATGAGATTTCTCTCTTGTTCCCGCCATCTCCTCCTCTTCCACATCACCTTCCTCTCTTCTCTGCTTGCTGTGATGCCTCCCAAGCAGACACCAAGGAGGGGCATGAGGTCTAGGGCTACTGCTCGTGGGGTTGTGATTGAAGAGCCCCCAACCGAATGCAGGAGCAAGCGTCGCCATGATCCGACGCAGCAACTGGATGCGTCTTCACCCTCTGCAACTCCCTCCAAGCGAGGTAGGCTGCCATCCTCTGGTCGTGGCAAATCCCCCAAAGTGCCTCGTCATCCCCGGAGGAAGCTTCTCTCCAGTTCTTCTGAAACAAGTGCCTTCGGTTCAAGGGAATCTTCCTCCACCTCATCTGGTTTTTCTAATCCCTCTGAAGCTACACCTTCCAAGATAGTCTCTGAAGGAAAACCCATTCTTAAGCCCCGAGCAGTTGATTTGCAAGATGAGGACTTTGCCAGTGCATTTCCTGATTTCATCAACTTTTTCAAGTTTCAAGGCTGGCTGCACTTTATTTCTGAATTTCGCACTTTCTACCCTAGGCTGGTGCAAGAATTTTACATGAATTTGACTGATGTACCAGAGGGTTTTCAATCTGAAGTGAAAGGGGTTTCTATTCTCTTATCAACTGAGCTGGCTTCTACACTTTTCAAGATTCTTGATGAAGGGGAAGATTACCATGACTTTGAATTTGATTTGCATGAAGCATACACCCTGCTAACTGGTCTCCCTCATGATCAAACAGACTCCAGGCAAACCTATGTCACTAAGTTCAATACAAACACATTTCCACCTGTCCTTCGGTTAATTCATCACATTCTCACTACAATTATCACACCACAAGGTGGTGGAAGGGACAGGCTCACAGATATTCAGAGGTTTGTCATGTATTGCATGAAGAAGGATATCAAAGTCAATCTGCATCCTATCATGACACAAATTTTGTCTGAAACAACCAGAAAGGACCTTCATAGGTCACTGCCATATGCTGCTCATCTCACTGTTGTGTTCAAACATTTTGGTGTTTCTTTTGCAAATGAAAAAGTTCAATCTATTTCACAAAACAATATTTATTATTTGAAACATTTGCAAAAATTTATGGGCTTTCGGATTGAGGGTACTCAAGTTTGTCGAGGGCCAATTGTTGAGCCACCTGCTGCACCTGAAGGAGAGGCACCTCCTTCTGCTGTTCAGTTACCATAGCTTGATCAAGATGTTCAGCCCCCATCTGAGGTTGAGGTCCAAGTTCCACAGGATACACACATTTCACCTACACTTCATGGTTCTTCACCTCTATCTCATGATGTGGATCCTCCATCCTTCTTTCACCAATTTCCTGGTTCAGCATCCACTTCTACTGGTGGACCTTCTGTTCCTCCAGAGTTGTATAATTTTCTTGAAGAGAAATTTGCCACTCTCAATTCTTCTTTACAACAACTGGCCGACAGATTTGAGCATTGAATTCAAAGGTTGGAAAGTACAGTTAATGGTCAGTTCATTAGACAGAAAGAGCTGGCAGAACATGCAACTCATAGATTCAACAGACTTATTGGCACCTTGGGAGATGCTTGTGTCCAACTGAAAGAACTTCAAGACCAGCTTGAAGTAGTTCTCCAAGGAATTTTAGCTAACACTCAGCGAGATCTTTTCAACAGTCAAGAGACTATCTCACTTGTGTCTAAGACTCGACTGTCGTTTGCTCACTTAGTTGATGATATGGATAAATGAAGGCATCCTTAGCTCACATTGATGAGGAGATGACAGAACTCAAGGGTGAGCTCCAGAATATCCAACCATCAAGCAATGTGTCAAGCTCATCTTCAACCTCATCTCAAGTTCCAGCTAATCTCAGTACACTTCAAGAGCACATTCATGATAATCATCAACGAATGGAAGAACTGTTGCATACTCGTTTGTCCACCATGCAAACTCAGTTGAGGACAAACTTATCTGCTTTGGACGCCAGAATGCAGTCTATAGAGTCTATTTTACTCCCTCTCCCTCCTCCACCTCCATCCTCTTGATGGATTTTCTTGTTTTGATGATGTCAAAGGGGAGAAGGTTGGTTCATGGGTTGATTCATGTTGTGAAAGGGATGCTTGTTAGCAAAACTTTTTGATGTGATTGTCATATTTTGTATGGTTCATTTTGAAAAGGGATGCTTGTTAGTAACATTTTGTTTTGGTTGTGACAACTGTCATATTGTATAGAAACTCTCTTTCAATGACAACTGATGAAGTAATGAAGATGTTGAATTTCATTGTCATACATTATGTGTGCTTGGGATTTTGTGAAAGAATGGCTTAAAATCACATTTTTAAGAAAATCAATTTTCATGTTGATTCAATGTTGCCATCATCAAAAAGGGGGAGATTGTTGGGTTGAGTGTGGTTTTAATATCCCTCTCTCCCTAGTTTTGATGATGACACTTTGTGATTTTGTGCTTGTTGGGTTGAACATGGTACATGCCTCATTTATATAATAATAATGCCCAAACAAAATGTTTGATGATAATACCTTGTGCTAATGGCTTATGTGTTCAATTCTCAGGGCTATACAGTTTTTGTCATGATGGTGTCGACACATCCCTTGGTGGTGTCGACACTGGATCACTGTCCCAGAAGCTATCTTTGAAGACAGGGTCAAGTTGTGTCGACACACTCAATGGTGGTGTCGACACTAGTCCCAGCTTCCAGGAGATCATTTTGCCTGCCTGGGACAGGGTGTCGACACACTCAGTGGTGGTGTCGACACACTCCGGCTGAAGTCTCAACATTTGTTTCCTCTGGACATGTGGCTACTTGGGGTTCAAGGGAAGTTGCCTTGGATCATGTGCCCACGCACCCCAAGGGTACAATTGGACTTATGGGGCTATATATACCCCAATTGTTGGCCCCCAAGACATAGGAGACCTCAAGAAGATTCCAGCAAAAAGCTTTTGGCGGCAAAAGGAGGAATCTCCTGCTCCTGCTCTTCTCGTTGCTGTGGTGATCCATCTACTTCCTTGGAAAGCACGAGGGAGTGAAGGAGAGCTCTGAAGAAGGAGTTGGAGCACTTCTCAAAGGAGCAGATCCAGCAGAAGCAAGCAATTGAAGATAATTTCTGGTGATTCAGAGGCCATTGGAGCAAAGCATCGCCAAGTGATTAAGGGCATCACCTAGTTTCTTCAATTCAACCTTCTGCAAGGAATCTTCATCGAAGAACACAAATACTGTATCTATTTCTTACAATTCTGAAGTTGTTCTTCTGATTCATCCATGAGATTTGTGCATGAAGTGTTGCACAAGTTTCTGTGAATGAATTTGCCTTGGATCAGATCATTGCTAGAGGATCTGATTTATGTTGGTCTAGATCTAGCTTGTGTTTTGTGAGCCATTGAGCTCGGTTTTGGTGAGTTGAACACTCAGTGTGTGTTTAAGCAAGTGTGCTCAGTTTCTGGAGCGGTTGTGCTCTGGAATTTGTGTGTGAGTTGTCTAACTCAAGTGTGTGGGAGTCGTTGTGCTCCAGTGTCAGTTGTACTCAAATTTTGAGTAGTGTGTCCTCACTGTGTGAAGGGTGGACGTAGGGATCACATGTGTGATTTCCGAACCACCTAAAAATCCTATGTGCAATGGTTTGAATTGTTGATCTGCGCTAGATGATTGCATAGGATTGCGGTTTCACACTAATTGCCTAATTGTCTCACACCTCCTCTTACACACTCACACTTCAGATCTGAAAATTGTTTTTGTGATTAGATCTCTGAGTCAAAGTAGTTTTAATTTTCTTAAGCTTCCGTAAGAATTGGCACAGATCTATTCAACCCCCCCTTCTAGTTCTGTTTCACCTAATCACTCGATCCTACAATATCTTCTAGTGCCTGGAAAGAGTGGGTAATCCTATAGGGTGAATAATTGGCCGTGAATAGGGTTGTAAACAGATCCGGACAATATCCGGATCCGATTCGAATTCGTATCTGATTATTCAGATATTATCCATTTAACAAATATTCGGCGGAGCGGATTTCAGATACAGATATTATCCGGATAATAAATGGAGCGGATATGGAAATAGGTGATCCACTCCAAAATGAAGTTATTTTTGACCATTAGATCTTAAATCTAATGATCCATATATAATATATCTAATGTTAATCTTTTGTTTAGAAAATATTTTTGATATTTGTACTTTTTAAAAAATTTATCGATTTTTTAATGATTTTTAGATCACTTAATATATTTTATTAAGCTTATATTTTCGAAGTTGATAATATCCGTATCTACTCCGAATCTGAAAATTATTTGATTAAATTATCTGCTCCGTATTCGAATTGTATTCGAAGCGAATACGAATTATCTGATTAACTATTCGGATCGGAACCAAAAAACCCATATCCGCTCCGTTTACAACCCTAGCCATGAGGTGGCGCATGCATGGGTTGGGTAAGATAGGTAATATGGTCATTGTAGTATGGAGATGTAGATGGATCGACCATGAAGGGTTGGAAGAAGAAGAGAAAAGAAAAGAAAATAGAGAGAGAAGAACAAGGAGAACATCAAGAACACTAAATAAGAACTAATGAAAATTCAATGCATAAAATCAAATAACTTACCAATTTGACTTGAATCAACATGCAAATGTGTCCTCCCACCTTGTGTAGTCTCTCAAAATCGCCAACTCTTTGTCTCTCGGAGGAGCGAGCATCACCATGATCCATGGCTTCTTTCTTCAATATTCCTCTCTTCTTCTTCTCCTTTGGCCAATGCTTGGTTCTTGATCTTTGAAGAGTGTCAAAAGCTTAGAGAGAGCAAGAAGAGGGGTGTTTTATAGCCCTATGGTCATGCAAGCCCGGAGGGCAAGTCCCAAACCCACTAGAACCATGAAACGGGCAAGTTAATATGGCCTCGGGTGGAACTTGGAACATTATTGAAATTCGCGATGAATACATACGTTGCGATTCAAGAGCTTCACTCTGACTCCTACTCCGATTGATGAAGCTAATGTGAGACTGATAAAGTCGTCGCAATTTAGGTAAGTATGCACGACCAGTCAGCCTGTCGCGATTTAGAAGCATCATTATTTCAATATTTGTGCTTTATATATATGTTTGTCATTGTTGATTAGTCTTTGAGCGTAGGTCTGGATACGCGTCTCTCGCCGTGAATTTCACGCCCATCTTTGATAACTTGTGGTATCACCCTTCTGCATTTATACTATATATACTTTATTAGAGCATATCAAGGATCTTGAGGCTCTGATAAATCTGAAGTTTGAGTTCCCCTTCATCAAAAACAATAATAATTTCAAAGAATTCTTAGACTTGAGGATAAGTTGTTACGCTTTGCCCAAAGAGGCGGACAGACCCACAGTTGGAAAACCTGGTGTCTTGATTTAACTCAGCATCGTAACAATATTATCCTTGACTATTTTATATTTTTCTTTATTTTAATCTTTTCCTTTTAGCCCAGCATATATCATGTAGGAGTTTGAACTCCTTGCTGGAAGGTTACTCTCATGCTTAACTAAGGAGAGCCACTTATCTTCATACCATTAATATGAAATATTCCATCCGAGTCAAGTACTCAATTCACTTCGTTGTTGTTTCTAGACTGTCTTTTGAGAAACCCATTGTTTTGGATTCCTATACCAATTCATCTATTTTTCCCATAGATCCACCTTGGCCGCAGTACGTCCACAAGCTGGTAAACGCTCCCTAATGGTGAAACATGTCAGATTGTGTCCGTAGATACTTCCCCTAAGCTGGAAGTTGATCTCTCCCCTTCGTGCCCACGTGCACCCCCTTTCCTTTCGTCCAAACATCGGGTCATCTCTTGAGGCTTTCTCTAAGCCATTGCATTTTGAGCTGAAGAACAACTCCTATCATATGTTGTTGAAGACATGTCTCACCACACCTTGGCATCTACTTTTCAGTCATTCCACTAAATTCACTTCATTCCATTGCTCTCATCTCATGTCTTTACGCTTCACTTCCTTGCAAAGCAGACGTCAAGGTGAGGTAGCTGTAGACACACCAAATTTGACAACATACTTAGTAAATTTCATGTTATAATGCAATGCCTCAAAGTGGCTCTCCCAAGTTATCCATCAGAGTAATTTTCCTAATTTTCTAAATTTTTAGGAATTTTTCTAGGGCTTTTGGGGGTCGTTGATTCGCGACGGGTCATGTGGTCGCGTTTAGTGAACCAATCGATTATTATGTCTTGAATCAATTGAACCTTATCCATGTCAGCGTAACCATCACTTTTTATACATCGATTGATGAAGACCGAATAGATTAAACATCAATTGCTGAACAACGATACGCGACGTGTCAAGCCGATGTGATTCTCTATTCTGATTGATCTGATGGGTCTCTATCAATTGGTAATGTGTGAACATCAATTGTTGAACAACGATAAGCGACAGGTTAAGTGGTCACGTTTCTTTCTTCCGGTTGGTGCCTGTTATGATTGGAGCTAGTATCGATTGAAGACACAAACATTGATTGTTGAGAAGCGCAACTGGTTAAGCTGATGTGTATTTGGTTCCGATTCCCAGTTTGGTTCCGATTGGTCTTATGAGAATCGCGTCTTTTCAGATTGTCACAATTAATAGTTTCTATGCTTGATTCTTGGCAATTTCCCAAAATAGTTTTTAGAAAGTGTTTATTGCCAAATAAATACGCGTCCACTCAGGTCGTCACGTTTCTAACCTTCCTTTATTCATAAGATTGATTCCTACTAAAAGATCAATTCTTTACAAAGCACAATAGGTAATATCGTCACGATTCAAACTATCTATTTGTAAAATTTGGCAAGAATCTGATCAATACTGAAAGTGTTCATGAGCACGACGATTCGAGTGGTCGCTATTTATAATTACTATGTTTCAACTGAGTCAAAGTATGGAAAGAGCCAATTGAAGTATGGAAGAGTTTTAAATGCGACGACTTGACTAGACGCGATTCATCAATAAAGGCAACCACTATGTTCGTCCTGATTTGCATTTTTACCCTTATTAAAGGACCCCCGTGGCCACATTTTTTTTAAAAGGAGCATACCTGAGTACTAGCGAAGCCCTGCTGCATTCCAAAGCCTTCAAACTCTGAAGTTTGAAAAGAAGAGCCTTCCAAGCTTGCTTGGATTGTTCTTCAATTGAAGGGGCGGTGTTGTCAGCTTTCAAGCTTCGTTGGAGCGTAGAAGAAAAGTCTTCTTCCTTTCAACCTCTGTTGCGCTTGGAGATCCAGAATTTTCTTTCTCCTCTCCCTTTGCTTCTTTTGATTCTTCTTTAGTGCATGCATCTCACCATCATACAATCACCATAGTTTCATCACATACATCATTCACTTCACACCCATATTCTTAGGGGTTTAAAACACCACCACAAGGTGTGTTCAAGCCCATGCAAGCTTCTCCCTTGTTTTTTTTTTTTGGATTTGATACTATACAACTTGTTCTAATCATTCCTTCAATTATTTATTTGTGTCTTTCTTGCAAGGTAACCAAGAACTAAAGTCTTCCTCGCCGGCCGACCGGTTGGAGAAGTAAGAGTCAACCCATACCTCAACTCCACGATCTCCGAGTGAAGGTAAGTAACCTCTCCTTTGCTCTCTCCTTCGGTATCCATGCATACCTGGTGATCACACTCCATCTTAGTGCACACACACACTTTTCCTCTTTCTTCTTCTTCCATCCATATTTATCTTTAAAATTCTTCTTTTTCTTCTTTTAATTATTCTTTGTGGTGTTTTAAGCACATTTACAAGGAGCAGCTTTTGGGACTAGGGTTAGTGCAACAGTATGCAGACACTAGTGTTTTTAAGGATTTTGTTGACCAATGGCGCCATGAGGTTTGGGAAGAGGGAAAAGCTTAGTTCGAGGTACATTGGACCCTTTCCCAGTGTAGAGTGGATCGGCGAAGTCGCGTTTAGATTGTCTTTTCTATTAGAGTTGGATGGTGTGCATATTGTGTTCCACATTTTGTAGCTGAGGAAGTACATTGCAGATCCGTCACACATGTTGTACTACTCTTAGATTGAGATTGCACCAAACTTGTCATTACCTAAGTACCCAATCAGAGTAGTGGACCGCAGGGTGCAACAGCTTGGCAAGTGGAAGATTCCGCTCGTCAAGGTCATTTGGGAGAACCGCGTAAATGGCAAGGCCACTTGGGAGCGTGAGGCCGAGACGAGGGAATAGTTCTTGTACATGTTTGAGTGATTGGTATGTTTGTGTTATTTTCTCTTCCGAGATCAAGTTTTTCGTAATTTCGAGGACAAAATTTCTCAGGGGGGGGGGGGGAGGATGTAATATCTGGGCCTCTTGGATTGGGTTGACCTCCCTTGGCTTGTCCTCATTGTCACAACCTAGGGGTCGGACACCTTCTTAAGGCATCTGCCTAGGCTGACGTGTTACGATTGGTAATGCATCACCTTAGTCCAATGCGTTAAGGTTCCCGACCATTATATTGGTTTGTCGTCTTGTGGTCAAAGCAGTCAGGTCGTCTGTCAGGCAAGGATTGTCAGGTTGACGCAATTTGGGCAGCTCACCTGTAGAGATGATGACCATGTTTCAAAGTCGCGTCGGAGTGGGCGAACACGTTAGTCTCTAATGCATCGCGTCAAGTGGATACGTTAAGATTTAACACGTTAGGGGTGCCCTGATGCATTCTGGGAGCCTCGGTTTAAAAATCAAGGCCAAAACCCATTTCCCTCTCCCCTTCTCCTTTCTTCTTCTTCTTTCCATCTTCTTCCTCTAAGCTTCCTACTTCCTCTGGCGAGTTCTTGGCATTTTGGGTTTGAAGGTGAACTCCCTTTCATGTAGGTGGCTTGAGCGTGGTGCTAGGAGCGAGGAGGAGACGACCACTCACACAAGAAGGCCCCAACGGATTGGTTCTCCTCTTTGAGATAGGGACTCCACCATTTCCTTCTAGTTTTAACCATGCTTAGGATGTTGCACTCGTTGAGCATGCTTCCCTCGTCGTGTTTTCTGGGTTTTGGGTGAGAGTTCCATGCTTGCATGCATGTGAGACTTTCCTTGAGTGTAGATAGCTCCATTGGCATGCATTTGGGTGATTAAAGGGTGGTTTGATCTCTAGATTTGTCATACCCCGATTTTTAGCAGCGAAATTAATCAGGAACGCGACGAACAAGCATGCATTCAGAAGCCATAGACAATGACTAATACCAGTAGGGCCATAATTCAATAATCAAAGCTCTATTCATCATAATAAATGATTAATATAATATACAATGTCAAAATAAGAACAACTCTCTACTTACCAGTCTTAGCTATCTCTCAAAGAAAGATAAAATTTCAATGATGACCAATCTCTCACTAACTAGAATAAAGAAAGGCTCTCTAAAGTGTAATTCACGCTCAGCACACAATCCCATCATTAAGCTTTATTCTTTATTCTCGCTTCTTAAAAATGTTAGAAAAGTAGGTATGAGCAAACTAGCCCAGTAGGATTTACATCTCGATGTGCGGGCGATGATATAGTGATTAACATTTTAGTCAGGCAGGCACGAGTATAAACAAGATGTCCTAACATGCATGATAAATCCAATGAAAACATAATTGGCAATGCATTCAAGAGATGTCCAATGAATTCGAGATATTATGTGAGAAGGACGATCAAGTAAAAGAGATTATCACGCTAGAAGGTATATTGCATATACAAGGGAGCATTCACACTTGGAAGTAATAAACATGGTCAATAGTTCAAGAAGGTCAGGATAACTCATGTGTCAATATCACTGAAGAGGGAACAGTCAGGATTATACAAGAAAGTTGTTTCACGCAAGAAAATCACTAGAGTATCTTTCAAGAGATCAAGATAGCAATGGGAAGTGCAAGCACGCAGGGCAATTCACTAGCAATCATTTTGAGTAACCTATTCCGGGCACTCCACAAGAATGTACTTTTCATATCACGTAGGGTCTACTAGTGCCCCAAGCAAGTACGTCCCTCTACCACTTAGGTTAAGGACCAAAACGCAGTAGCGAGTAACAAGTCAAGTCAAGCAAGTATATCACATGTAACAAGTACGTGCCATGCCAAGTACCAATCATGATTCCGCACCACGCCAGGCAACACGACTTTGTTAGGGGATCAGCCTAACAATCAACTCCTAGGGTAACGAACATCTTTGGGAAACTGAGCAATCAACACCTTGGGGTAAACACGACTTTGTCGGGGGCGAATCCGACAATCACACCCATAGGTAACAAGACTTTGCCAGAATCTCCAGGACCAGATACGGGCCCTCAGTCAGGTTCGTATTGCGCAACACTGGCATGTGCCCAATGAGCCCGTCGACTCATGGGTGACGAGAACGAGTTTTGAATCCATGACTCTAATATCATTAATGTACTTCAAGAATGTATCACAAGAAGATAATGTGTATCAATAAGGATGGACTGGTCAAGAGAGTTCAAGACTATCATATGTCAAAGACAAAGATTCAAGATCACGATTGTAAAGAGAGTGATCAGGCATAATTTAAGTTTAACAATCCATTAATGTCTTTATCATTCAATTTGGATTAATGCCGAGACAGTAATATGAGAAAGAAAAGTGCATACTATCTCTTGAAAACTTCAATGGTACAATCAGCTCAGCCTCCATGAGGGAATTCAAAGAGTACAGAGACTTACAGAGGTCTTAACAAAATGTTCCTAGTCTGCCAGAACGGAATGTCCAACAGAGAGGTTCCAATTTGTCAAGAAATAGTTGCCTAACTTGTGCAAGTGTACAAGTGTAACGTGTATCGAAAACTTGTCAAATCAAGTGTGCTATAGAATAGCAAGAGAATTATGACAAACATGGGAAGTAACTAATAAGACAAGTTTAAAATCAAGAAACTCCAAATAAAGCAAGACCATTATGTAACATGTAGAATAGATTAAAAGCTATGCATGGTTAAGGTAAGGTTCTCTACATGCCATTATCACCAAGCCAAATTTCATTCAAATTTAAGTTATCATTTTAACTATAAACTGAGCATAAGATGATGAATAAGATCAATCATATGATAACAGAGACATGATCATATCATTAAGAATATTAGAATAAGATTTCAAGTTATTAACATCTGTACAAATGGGTTAAACAAATTTATATTACTAAAGTATGAAAATCATGCTTAATAAAACTTAATAGAACTTAATCAAGCTTAATCATGGCTTAATCATGCTTAATTGAACTTAATCAAGGTTAATTAGGGATTAACAAGACTTAATTAGAGTTAGTTAGGACTTAATCAAACTTAATTAGGACTTATTCAAGCTTAATCAAACTTAATAAAGCTTAATCATACCTTAATCAGACTTAGTTAGGTCTTAATAATAGTTAATTAAGCTTAATCAGACTTTAAATAGACTTAATCTGGCTTAATCATACTTAAACAACACTAAATAACACTTAATCAGTCTTAATCAGGTTTATTCAGGGCTTAAAAATACTACTGGTTAGCCTATTTCAAATAATAAATAAGAGTTAGGGGTTTCTGTGCAAAAAGACAAGAGAAAAGAATAAAAAACATGTTGGCAAGACAAGGGGAGGGCTCGGTCTAATGAGCCAGCCGAGGGAGGCAAAGAACCAAGTAGTAGGGCTCGGTGTAGTGCACCAAACAGGAGGGCACCTCTAGTCCGGCGCAGTGTGCTGTCGCATAGGGGGCTCTTTTGGTGGGATGAAGATTTCAAAAAGGGCAGGCACATTAGGCCAACCTGGTTCATTCAAGCACTGCGGCATAGTGTGCCCAGACAAGAACAAGGATTTGCAGAAAACGAGATTTCTTTGTTGGCATTGAAAAACACCTTTCTAATCCGATTTTGGAGAAACTCTTAACATGAAACTTGTTCCAAACTAGTTTTAGAAGGTCCCTATATATTTTATTTGAATCAATTTGACCTAGGGATGCGTGATTTTCAATTTTATGACCAAAAAGTCTTAATCCGTAGTATGCTTGGAAAATGCTTAATACTATCAAATCAATGCATAAAAGTTGGGGAAAATAGAGGGGAATCCTTCCTAACATGTTGAAGAATCTTTAGTCAAAGTTTCATAAATTTTAGATAAGGGATTTAAGAGATACAAACCGAGAACATGTGATTCGTATGAACACAAAAACTGAAACTTTGGGGCTTTAATTCGATGCATATGCATGATATAAATTGGGAAAAACTTGTCTAACATGCTTGAGACATGGAGAGGTATCTATGAACAAGTTTAATTAGAGTTTGGCCCGAGATTACCTACCTTTTGAATGTCTTTTGCAAAGGGGATGAAGAACTATGTTTTTTTGATGAAAAACACCCAAATCTTTGCTTTAGAGCTCCTCTTCTTACTCCTCGCCGATCCACTCACATCTAGCAAGGTTGGGAGAAGGTTGGAGGCAGCCATGGAGGGTTTATGGTGTATTTATAAGTATAGGATTGTGTAAAAACAAGTTTAAGTTTCATAATCTTGAGGGTAGGAGTCCTACCATGATTAGAGCTCCAATCTATGGCTATTTCCTTCTAATCCCACCCCAAATAAGAGGGTAAGTGGAAGCAAATTCGTGCTCCCCCATTGGGCTAGGGTTTAAACTCATACTATGACATATTTGACACACTTTTATGCTTAATTAACCCACTTTAAGGGTGGTTATTGGGTTATCACAAATTTTAAATATTAATTTCTTGTCTTTGGCTTCCTATTGAGCCCAATAAATATGATTGGACCCCAATCATCTACTTCACATGAGTTAGTCATAAAGAGTTTTCGATGTTATCGAGTTTTATCGTCTTCAGTCGAAGTTTGCAATTATATTAACTCAAAGATGTTTTTTTGACTCTATTTTTTTCTTCTATTATTTGTATTCCATTATTTAGTTTACCATCCTAAATTTCTATGTGATTTCGAGTTGATTTGCACATGCGATAATGGCTTTTATCATTATCGAGTTTATTCATCTTAAGACTTGATTTAGCATTGACCAATTAATTATTCATGCTTTGACCCACATTCTTTATCACTCCTTGTAATTTATTATTTAATGTCTAAACATAAACTTTCGTTTAATTCCGTGGCAATATCTCACATGTGATAATGAGTTTTTCTTATATATATGGGTTGCTACAAGATTTGCTAGTGTTTCCTATGCTCCCCTCCCTTGATTGGTGTGATTTGTGTGGCTTTTGGGGAGATTTGTGCGAGGACTGCGTCGACAGTCCCTCTGTCTGAGAACGTGTCTGGGCGACCGAACGCCTCATTGTCGCATCACATGCCAAGGACGCCGTAGCTTTTGCTAACGCGGCAGGCAAGGGTGACGCGATAATAAGGCATCGGACCTAGGCGACATGTTAACAGACAGAGAAGAAGTAAGTTCGCGCGGAGTATGTTTTCCTTCGAATCTTCACCTGTTTCTAGTTTCTTATATCCCCGTAGCACTAGTGTTGTTCCTAGCATGGTACTACACTAGTCGGTTCACCCGGTGCTTGGCACTTGAGGGTTTGTCTCGTAAAATGGTTGTTACCATTTGTTGGATCGAGATGGAGATTTAGATGTCCTAGAGGGGGGGGGGGTGAATAGGACTTCTTTGCACTTTAAAATTTATCTGAAAAATAGATAACACTAAATAGTAATGTTAGTACTTAGTGTAGTATGTGAAACAAGTGAAATACTTGACGGAAACAATCACACAAAGTGCATAAAAATTTTATCCTGGTTCGGCCCTTCCCACATAGAAGTCCTACGTCCAGTCCCCAAGAACCACTTGGGATTTCACTAACTGTCAATAACACTTGGCCTTCTCTCAACCTAAGAGGTATTACAACCCACTTGCTCCCAAGCAAGTCTTCCCTTCACCAAGGGGTAATACAAACATCTACAACCGCATGTCTTCCCTTCACAAGAGGGGAACTACAGGGAACAAACCCCCTGCTGGCTACAACACTAAAAAGAGTACAGTGTGTCTGCTCAAGGAGTGAGCAAACACATAAAATCAGAAAGAGATACAAGATAAGAATGATTGTTCTAACTCTTTCTGACTCAAAGGTGGTGGACGGAGATGACCTAGAATACAGATGCCACCAAAGAGAAAAGACTTCTGAATGCAGAGAGCTTGAAAGTGGAAGCTTGAAGCAACTGGCTCTCTTTAGATCTTGTGAGCTTCCCTCTTTCTCTTTTCTATAGAAGGTGTGGTTGTGTAAGCTTGTGGTTCTTGTGTATATCGCTTGCTTGCCTTCTTGTTATTGTTTGGTTCAAACTTCAGCTCATATATATGCATCAGAGATTTGAGCTTTCCGTTTGAAAAATAGCAATTGAAAGATAGCCATTTGATCCTTAGATGTTGAGACCTTGAGGCTTCTGAGATGACCATAAGTCCTTCAGCTCTTAGAGTCTCAATGACTTTAGGCTATACATATAGCTTCATGGCTCTATGTGACAACATCAATAAATGACTGCAAGCTCCATACCCACGACTGAATGCAAGCATGCTTCAGTAGGTAGCTAAATATCTACAAGGTCAAGAAAAACGCAAATACCTCTATCCTTTCGGAGGTAGGTGAGATAGAAATACATAAAGTATAAAGAACTTCAGATAGGCAAATGTTCAGAGCATTTAAAGAGAGACAGACAGTTGTATGGGAAATGTAGGACTTTTCCTGAAAGTCAGAGAGTTATGACAAAAAGGAGATGTGGTTGGTGAGTTTTGACAGATAACCCATGCTGCTTATACCTACCATCGCATTTACTGCTTAGTATCTGTCCAATAAAGATAGAACTATATTTCTAACAATGAGTAAGAGAATACATTATACAAATCTTTAGAATTTCAAACGAGATTTTAAATATGAGCATTTTAAATACACATTTTCCCGCCTATAAAATGTTTGAATTTGATAGCAGGAAGACATCATACTGTAAGTCATATATGAGACAATTATTCTTTAAAAGATTCTATAGGGATAAAGAGAATCTAGTGAAATAATCAAGATGAATAAAACATTAGGTTCTGTAAGGAATAATAAAAAAAAAATCCAAGTATGGTAACACGGAAGTTGATGTTATACTTCGACTTCTAAAGAGTTGAAGTGAAAAACAATATGAACAATATATGAAATGATACTAGACTTCGACTGTAGAAGAGTCGAAGTGAGACATTGATTGGTAATAAACTTCGACTTCTTGAGAGTTGGAGTCAAATGAGTTTGTTCATCAATCGATATCATACTTCGAATTTACAGGAGTCAGAGTGAGGCTATATAACTTTGACTTTCTAGGAGTCGGAGTGAACCTGATTACTTCAACTTTTAAAAAGTCAGAGTGAAGCCAACAGTTCACAAAATTGATAGCCCACTTCGACTTTCCAGGAGTCAGAGTCAGTATAGGATACAATATATGTTGTGGACTTAGAAAAATTTTCTTATCAAGAGTGTGAGAGAGTTCACACTGGTCTGTGTGTGACACACAAATTTGACTAAAGGTTATACAATATAATACATGTATGCATTTACTTTGACACATTAATTTTCATACAAAATAAGTGTGGTATATTCAATAAAATTGTTTAACTAAAAAGAGTTTTTTTCATGATCTTATTTATCAAGCATTTGTAAATGATAATTGTACAACAATTTTTATAGGATAGTTGCTCAACACCATTTACTTGGACCCCCAGTCCCTGTGAGCCCGTCGAGGGAGTACTCCATACTACGGGCATGCTCTGGTCACTAACCCTAGAGCGGAGGAGAAAATGATGGTTAGGACAGTGACGTCGAGTCGTCTATAGAGCTATCTTAACTAGTTTAGGACATCGAGATCTTTTGGTGTTCTTCTCGGTACAAGCCAGCTAGTCCTTTTCCCGCTGCCTCACTCTTTATGGCCCCAGAAACCATTTAGAGGTGCCAGGCGTGGGACCATAGTTCGGCCAGACTACAGCTGTTGTTGTAGTAGTTACTTGTGTTCTTAGGCCTCACTCTAATGAGAGGCGGCATGCCAGGACATGCGGTCAAGGATAAGACGTGTGTGGCACTCCTGATCGATTGACTAATGGTAGTCGTTTTGATATCTAGTGTCATATGTTGAGGTAGGCTTCTCCCTATCTGTGCTACAACCATGTGGTGGCCTTGGCGTGCACGTTGCACGAGGTTTTCAACTGTGAGGTGTCTCTCGACCTGTAGTTTTGTAGTAGCTTTCCTTCCTACACCTTCCTATTATAGAGTAGAATGTTATTATTACTGCCCCTTAATTTATGTCTTTTATTTACTTTGACTTCCTACTTGTTAAAGCCAGTAGGAGATTGATAGTCCCTACTGAGCTTCTATTGAGAAGCCCACCTCCTTCTTTTCCAGGTGAGACTTCACAACAGTGGCAGAGCGTGTTGGTGGGCGGAGGACTCGTGGCGTTAGTCATCGTCCTCGTTCCTAGTAGTGGTTTCTCTCCTGTGTATTTCACCCTCGGGGTATGTCCCTTAAAAATTCTCTCATTTCCTTTTTTTTTATTTGTACTCGTGGTGTACTGGGAATTGTACCTAGAGCTTCACTCTCTACTCTTACTCTTTCTTTTGCTTCCGTGTTCGCTTCTAGTTCATCAGTTAATGTTTATTTCTTTTGCATATCCTGTTAGACTCGTTTTTCAGCCCTTCAAGATACTCGGACCCGTGGGAGGCGACGTCGGAATTAAGTCCTCGGCGTGGACTGAGGGTTGGTTCCCAAGTTGTTAAAAGAAGATTTTTAACTTTTTTGTTACTAGAAAAGTATTATTACAAAATTACTCTTGCAAAATAGCTTATGTGGATTGCATATGTGTGAAGCTTTTTATTTTGCCCTTGGTGCTTGCCACGACAGCCACACTCCGGATTTATTTTATGAGTATATAAGAAAGATACAATACGTGGCCAGGGGATACCTAGCGAAAATATAACGAAGAAGATAAAATGAAGGAATTTAAATGAGTCAATCCTCGTGAAGAGTATGTGTGGAGCTCTAACACGTCCCCCAATCTGTAGGCAGGTGCTACCTGACTATGTGAAAGGGGAAGATAGTATTTTTCTGTAAAAAAAATTAATTCCATTAAGGAAGAAAGAGAGAGGGAAAGGACTTGTTACACCATCTCAATCAATGCCAAAAAAAATTATTTCTTATAATATATGACAATTTATTGTAAACAGTTATTTATAAAGTTTTTGTTATTTACAATTTATATATATAACATAAGACAGAAATTTTTGGATCTGCATAAAATTGAGACAACTATGTTCAAATGAAAAACGATTTAATAACACTTTTTTTAGACTCGCCAAAGGAAAATTAGTATCCAAATTGGAAGTAACATCTCATCCTCCTCTCACTCTTCCACCCATCATTACCTACATTTGTCTCCTTCTTTTTCTTTATTTCCTCCTTCCTTCTTTGGCCACTGTAAGTCAGGGTTGGACGTACCGCCGCGGTACGCACGACCCGCACCGTGCCTGGGTGCGGGCGGCGCCCAGGTACGGTCGGGACACCCGGGATGGGCGTCCCAGGTGTACCATCGCGGTACGCGGCCGGGCCGGTCCGGTGCGGACCAGTCTGAACCGATTTTACGCGATCCAACTGGACCGCGCAGGTTTTTTTTTTTTTTACTTACTCTCTCACACCCGGTGTATCTAAGGGATCTAAATAGTATCTAATTGAGATGAAATTTTAAACATAAACTAATTAAGAGATGATAAAATTTATAGTAATTTTAGTTTAATTTTTAAATTAATTTTTCGTCAAGTAAAAATTGTCCTAAAAATTATTAGATCGACTTAATCTCAACATATAAGGATCTAAATGGTGTCTAATTGAGATAAAATTTCAAACATAAGCTAATTAAAGGACGATACAAATATAGTAATTTTAGTTTAATTTTTTAAATTAATTTTTTGTCAAGTAAAAATTGTCCTAAAAATCATTAAGTCGACTTAATCTAAACATCTATACATCAATAACTCATGATATTTATATGTTTAAAATCAATACATTTTTCTAGCAATTATGATGACTTTAGATTTGACTTTATTTTCGGAACCAAATATCGTCCTACTGAAGTGCACAGAGGGTTTGCCGTACTGCGACAAACCTTGTGTGTACTTAAGTGGTCTAAATGATGTCTAATTAAGATGAAATTTTAAACATAAGCTAATTAAAGGATGATACAAATTATAGTAATTATAATTTAATTTTTTGTCAAATAAAAATTGTCCAAAAAATCATTAGGTCGACTTAATCTCAACATTTATGCATCAATAATTTCTAATATTTTATATTTTTAGAATCTATATATTTTTCTAATAATTATGATGACTTCAAGTTTGACTTTATTTTGAAATCGAATGTCGTCCCGTTGAAGTGCACACAATCAAAGACAATACTAGAATTATATTAATAATATAAAAATATTCTAAAGTTAAAGATAATTATGTTTTATATAAGAGATCATGTCTTACGTATAATTTACTATCTCTTTTAATTTCTTAGTATCATATTAATATTTTATTATAAAGTTTAAGGTGTTACAGTTTTGTTTCTATTTTTTTTTCCCTCTCAAGTGTAGGCCTAACTGGCTCCGGCCCAAACAAGAAAAAGTCTCCACAGAATACATTGGTCATATCATGAACAACTTTCATGAAGAGCCCAAAGATTGGATCATCCTCGTTTAGGCTGTAGAAAGACTATGCTCAGTGCTAATTTAGATCGCGATATGAGAGAGAAGGTCAAGAATAATCCACTATATCTTTAAGCATAAACTTTCATTTGATGTGATTCTAGTTAGAGCTCGTGGGGGAAGTCGTGGGGACAACTTTCATGAAGAAGTCTCGAAATATGCCCTCGTTTGAGATGCATAAGGCATGATAATCATGCATATGTAGATCATGATATGATCGTGATATGATAGAGAATGTGAAGAATAATCTACTATAACTTTGGGCATAGACCACAGTGCAACTCATCTTCCGTACTCCCCTTGACATTGCAGATGCCACAACAGTGGATGATTCAGATGTGACTCTTCACCATCTGAGTCATCTTAGAGACAGAGTACGGGAGATGACTCCTCAAATCATTCTTCTCCATCTGGTACAGGTGGCAGTGGTGGTGGTGGGAGCATGCGTTTTTCATTGGAGTCTGAGTTCACGCATGCTACCCAGGATGGTCGAGATGATGGTGCTCCACTAAGCACATCAAAAAGGTATCAAGCAGATGAGAAAGGGCGACACATAGGTCCTGTAGACAGTAGCAGCTATCAAGGGATTCTATCCGATTTTGAGACATTGAGCACCAGGACGGCACAACATCTGAGACTGCTAGTGAGGGTCACAGTTTCTTTTCAGGACATACATAGCTGGATCCATATGGACAACATCATGGGTATGGTGGCTATTATGCCTCTGGATACCATTATGGTGATGATGGCTCTTACATTAAAATTCCAATCGTTCCACCACCAGGGCCTGCAATAGTACGCCAAGGAACACGTCAATATTAGAATATCAGCATATGTACGAAGACCTATATCAAAATTACATGCCTTATGCTGATTATTTGCGCTTTTTGGAGAGCACTTATAATGTGAGGTTGTTTGGAGATGGAAGTTATACCCCCTACTACGAGGGTTTTATGGACATACATGCTCAGCATGATGAGGAGAATAAGTAAGAACTTGTTAAATGTTCTTACTTACATGTAAAGGAAGATGATATTAATGATAATTTTTCATGCATATGGCCGATGATATGAGTATTGTATTTGGCTTGTAAGAGTTAATGGTTATTTCCTTAATATTAGATGAACACTAAATGATTGTGTCATGATTTTGGTATCATTGTATGTCGTTCGATGAATATTAAATGGTTGTGGTGGATTGACTTAAATGGCTAACTAAATTTATTTATATTTTTCGACCTCTTTATGTGATGTTCTTATGTTTTACTCATTTTCTTTTGAAGTTTGCTCATTTAAATATAACCAAGTTAAAAAATTTAAAAAAAAAATAACCAAATAAGTCATTTTCCCACTGTACCTCAGCGGTATGGTACGGTACAATATGTACCTTCTCACGGAGAATGCGGTACGGTCGATCCGGGCGGTACATCGAACCTTACTGTAAGTGCACCCCATCTTTTTTTTTTTAATCTTTTTCTTTTCAAAGTGGAGCATCTCCAAGGGCACATACCTGCCCACCACACAGCTTATTTACCACTCATGTGAAAAAAAGTTTGATACTCTTCATTCTTTGATTCCTTGGATTAAAAAAAGTTTTTTGATTAAAAAACTTATTACTAACTTTTATGTCTTTAGCCCCTTTAAAGTTTGCTACTCCTCATTCGTTGATTGATATTAAAATAATTATTATTAACGGTTAAATTATGATTAGTGATAAGTATTAATGATTATTCTAATATTAATATTTGATATTTTATGGTAGACTATAATAAAACTACTAATGTAAATGATTAAAAATGAAAAAAATGCAATGTGAATAGGCTATGTGGCATTTTATGGGTTGTTCAAATCCTTAAGTTTTAATCTTAAAACAAAATTTAAAACTGTGAATTAATATGTACTTTTGTAAAATCAGATTTTTTCAATATAAATCAAATATAATATAGTAATATTAATGGTGGAATATACATATTTATATGTAGCGGTATTTGTGTGTGTATCATTAGATTAAAGAAGGTGAGATAAGATTGGGAAAACAGTATTAAAAGGTTTTAACGAGGGGGGAGAGAGAGCGAGATAAAAGAGAAGGGTGCTATTGCGAATCGGCCAACAAAAAAAAGGAAGGGAAATAAGAAAAAAGAAGAAGGGAGATGATGTGTATTAAAATGTGCGTTATCAACCATTCATGCCCGCTCTTTTTTTTTTTTTTTGCACCCCTCTCCTCCCAAGTTTTCAAAATGTGAGAGATTTATTGTACTTTCGTATTAGATTTTAAGTGTAATGTGATTAGATAATAAATTCATGTGATATTTAATAATTAAATTGTCATTTTATCACTCATATATGGGAGATGTCACACGAAAAAGCAAGAGGTCCCGAGTTCGATTCCTGGGGGGCTTACATGATCTACATATAATCCTCGAGGTGTGTAGGTTCGGGGTTTTCCTGGTCAAGTGGGTAAGGACAATACGGGTACACGGAAAGTAGGAGCTGCCAAGTCCTGACCTTGGAGTTCACGAACACCAATCCTTGAGTCCACAAAACCACACGGAGC
>CM024758.1:106041816-106137789 GCA_014218235.1 Colocasia esculenta | reverse complement strand
AGTGCTTGAGAGAAATTTTGAAGTGGGTGAATTGGTCCTAAAATGAAAAATCATTAAGGCACCAGGTCCCAGGAGTAAATTGCAAGAAAATTGGGAAGGTCCGTTTGTTATCAAAGAAGCGTACTCATGAACGCTTATAGGTTAGTGGACTCCGAGGGAGTTGAGTTGTCGCATCCTTGGAATGCAGTCTACCTCAAGAAGTTCTACCCATAGTCAGTCGGTCGGTCAAGTCAGTTATTCATCACTTGTCGATGTCGTGGGTCTGAGACTCTACTTTTCACTTGGTCATTAGCAAGGTAGGGTCCCCTCACACACCACATGATGTTGGAATACTGTTCTTTAGCTGGAAAATCATAAGTACACTCGGACGGTCTAATTTGGTCAATATAACCCTATTCTCTTCTTACTCAGTCAAGTTTGGAAAAAGGGGCAAACCATGAGTAGGGGACCACCCACTCTTACCTAAAAGACAAGGTCACCATAAACAGGGGAAATCAATAAAATGCAAAAGGGCAAAATGATAAATCAAGCCTAAAAGGGGCAAAGACAAGCCAAGAAGGTCAAAAAAGGGTAGCAAAAAGTACGTACCAGAAAAGGCTGACCAAATCAAGGAGGTAGCAAATGGTACGTACCTCCACCCCAGAAATAAAATGAAATGAAAAATACCCCTAAAAATAATTGTTGACCAAGTCTTTTAGTGTGAAATATTAGTTTGGAAACAAAATGTGGTTTGAACCAAATCCTCACATGACCTTCTATTATTTCTTCCAATTTCTCCCTCTAGGGGCAACTTGACCTTATAAGACCCTCCATAGTGGAAAATATCAGAAGGCTAGGGGCAGTCTCCATATCAACGATTTCATGTGAAGGATCGAAATAAATGTGTGGAAAAGATCTAGGAGGGGGGGGGATGAATAGATCTTAGCCACTTTTGCGGAAGCTTAATAATTTTTAAAACTATTTAGAATCAGAGGCAATGTTATCAGTGAAAAGCTACTGATCTGATTAGATTGGAGTGAGTTGAAAAACTTAGATGTGAATCAAGTTGATTAAGTGAATTAAAAACGAATCCTATGCAAGCATCTAGCGGATGAATCAGTCAAACCACAGAAAACAAATGCACAAGGATTTTTAGGTGGTTCGGAAATCACCCATGTGATTCCTACATCCACCCCTCACAACCCGTGAGGATTCACTAACACAACTGGGTAACACACCCACTGGAGCCTGACAACTCCAACACTGAAGAGCTTACAACTCACACCACTTCTAGAGCAAGACTACTCTAGAACAACTGAGCAAGACTGCTCAACCCACACTTGAGTTTGACAACTCAACACTGAGCACAACGGCTCACAACAACCTGAGCACAAGGCTCACACATAGACTTGCTAGACACCAACTTAAGACAAGATCTCCTAGCAACAGATCTAGTCGAAATTTGAGAACACTAATGAGAGTTATGCAGAAGCACTTGCATAATCTCAAGAGATATCTCAGAAGAACAGAAGTAAAGTAAAATGTATTGAATGACTTTGTTCTTCAAGAGTACTCCCTTGTAGAAGCTTGGATTGGGAAGAAGCTTGTAAACATGAAGTCCAAGACGATGCTCTTCAATCTGGGAGGTTGGACCTTCCTTGAATTCTTCTCCAACGATGGCTTCTACTTGATCTGCTTCCTTGAGATGCTTCAGAGGCTTCTTTAAAGATCAAACCACAATTCTCACGCCTTGAATTGGTGAGAAGAGGTCTTCAGGAAACTCCAGGAAGGCAGAGGAGGGAGACACGAACTCTTATGGCCGCCAGGAATTTTTCAGGAGGCTCTAAGAGGTTGGTTGGGTCTGTCTTTTTGAAGGCAGGCCAAAAAGGACCTTTTATACCCTTAGGATTCCAAAGATACCCTTTTGGGGTACAAGGCACGCTTTCCAAGAGAGATTCTGATCGCCCTAGAAGGACACGTGGCAGCCATCAGCTCTTAGGATGAAAAGTTTCCGTAGTGTGTCGACCTGCCCTGGTGGTTGTGTCGACACACTATCCCAAAGATAGAAAAACCTGTTCTGGGAGAGAGGTCCCGTGTCTTCCTGCTCTTGAGTGTGTCGACCTGCTGCCCCAATTCCTCAAACTGGCTGTTCTGGGAACTGGGTCTAGTGTCGACCTGCCCTGGGAGCGTGTCGACCTGGGTACCCTTGATCTCTGGAAAACTGCCACTCATGTCGACACACTCTTGACATGTGTCGACACACTCTTGACATTTTTACACAATTTTTTCTTTGAATCTGTGTTGATGTGTCGACACCATTGATGGGTGTGTCGACACATCTTTTGCATAAAAATGTTTGTACCTGAAAAATAAACACATATATCATTAGTTAAATGATTTATCATGACTATAAATGATAAATGTGATTTGCAAAATACTTTTTGAACATGAATTTCAGGTATGATGTTTTTGACATGCTTCAATTAAATTGCTTTAAGAACACTCCTTGTCATCATCAAAATAGGAGGGAAATGATATGAATTTGCATTCAACCCAACATCATGCACAATCCTCCTTGCTCATGGCCTATGTGCCTAAGTAGATTATGAGGACCTATACCTTGACCTGTGATGAATATGTGTTTTAAGAGTCCAAAATAAAAAAATGGAAAATGGAAAAAGACAAAAAGATAGAAAGAGTCTCACAATGTATATAGTTTTACTATGTACATACCTTTCCCCTTATTTTTAATAAAAAATGGAAAATTCAAATCCAAAAAAATTAGTGTATCATGTATATATACTAATCTTTTCCTTATTTCCTTATTTTCTTACTAAAAAAAAATACATGTGCATATTTCCTTTCGCTGTTTTTTTACGTTCCTATCTTTAATTAGAAATTAGCCCCTTGACCAGATCTCAAGAAAGGTATATCTTTTAGGCAAGGGGCTAAAGACAGATCTACACTAACTTTTTTCCTTTAAGTGTTGTGGATGTAGGAATCAAAGCACAAAGGCACACCATTCAAGCACAACAAGTACAAAATCCACAAAAGTCCACTATAAAGGATAAAGTTCTGTACATATCATGACAGGGGCATACCCCTGGTAGTACAACTCACTCCTCTCTCCCTCAATAGGCCTCTGCCTACGTGAGCTGCTCACCTCCTCCTCCTCTCTCTCCCGACGCCGGTCTGGGAGAGGAGGTCTCGTCACCGTCGACGCCTTGGGTCGTAGCCCTCCTCGCACCACTGATGGGTCCCCTAGGGACACATGTCGTCAGTGATGCAAAGATCGACCCCGTCCTCCCTTGCGCCTCCTCTCCGCCGGGGCCTGCCGCTGCTGCTCCCGGCGCTTCTTCTTAGCACCCGATCCTCAAAATCTCATAGCTCATGGTAATCTATGCCCGAGCCCTCTCTGCATCTCTCTCTCGCTCCCTCGCCTCCTTCTCCCGCTCCCTCGCCTCAAGCAGGCGACCCTCCACCCTCGACAACTCTAGCCGCAGACTCTCCATCTGTGCCTGGAGCGGGGCCACTCCTCCCTGTCGCTGCGCATAAATGAGCAAACCTGTAAGGTCAAACAAATCATGTGCAAAAAAGGTAGTGATTCAGTATCTCACCTCTGACTCCAGCTCCCGAGTCCTCGCCTAGAGCTCCTGGACCCTCACCTACGCCCGGTCCAGGGCCTCCTGTAACCGGACTGCCAGGTCCCCTCTGACCGGCTGTGCAGATGAGCCCGCCCCGCATCTCTGCTCGCCTGCACCCTTGCTAGCTCTCACTTCTACATCATCACCATACCTTGGTCAGAATCAAATCAAATAATTTCAAATTTCAAATCATTGGTGAGATGTGGCTTACCAACGTCCGTATCTCCGCGCGGAGCCTCTCTAGCTCCACGGCCTGCTCCGCCAACCTCCACTCAAGTAGCCACACCGCCTGGGACTCCGGCATCTATCATTCACACTTTAAGGTTAGAATTTAATCAATTAAATGACAAGGACTAGAGTTAGAAGTTCACTCACCGCTCATCGGTCCAGTCGGAGTCGCCCAGCGTAGCGTGCGCTGTAGCTCTCCCGGTACACCGAGCTGTCCTGGAGATCGGGCGGTGGTGGATCTGCTCCCCTCTGGCTCGCCAGTAGGCGACCATGCTCCCATTCTCCTCGCCCCAATCATTGTCCTCAGTGAAGAAGCGTCAGCGGGAGTGTCCCTCTCTCCTTAGGGAGGGTACCTCTACGGCCAGCTGATGCCAACCCAGGGTCCACACCACCAGCTCCAGATAGAGGACCTCGCACGTCCCCAGGCAGAGAAGGAGCAGTGGCGGTCAAAAAGAGGCAACCTCCGCCACCGCTGTGGGACGCATCCGTCTCCCCCAGGTACGGGGTCCAAACCACCTGCAGAAGATAACATTGGTCAGTCATATTAAGAGCAATTGAAGGAAGAAGGAGAGCTAGTTGAAATTTGTACCTGGTCGTGGGGGTAGTGGTCCAGTGCCGCCCGTACGTCCTCTGCACGCCGGTCTGTCACCCGCGGATCGGGCGTCACCTCCCACCGGGCCATGATGGGGACCATGGCCCGGCTCCCCTCTCTCTGTACCCCGCGTCCCATGGGGACGGGTATATCCCCAGATCTACAAGAAGAAAACCAATGTCAATCAGGCAGTTTATCATTTAATTCAATGATGAGCATGAAAGAATTTGCGTACCTGTAGAAGGGGGTGAAGCCCCCGGCTCTGAGAACGCCGCGAGCTACTGGTGAGAAGTGAAATAGATGCCCCAGCATCGCGGCGCCCCAAGCATACCTGCCTGCCTGCTCGAGGTCCCGGAGTAGGAGCACGAACTTGCAGTTCATCTGAGATGACTGCATCGCGAAGAGAAGACGCCCGAACAGGTAGGCGTCGAAGATCTAGACTGATCTCTCCTTGCTCCGGTCCCCTAACCGGATCGACCGCCGTACTCCGGTATAGAACTCATCTAGTGTCTCTAAGGGGCCTCTCCCTCCTCCTCTCAGTCCAACTACCTCTGACAATGATCTGAGCAGGATGCTCCGGATCGGTCTCCTCCTCTCGGCCACAAACTCCGGCCCCAACACTCTACTGTCATCGTAGTATCCCTCCTCTCTGGTCCTACCACCAGCTCTCCCTGAACCGGTAGTCCTGTCAGATATGCCACATCCTCCAATGTGGGTATCATGTGTCCCCAAGGCATGATGAATGGTTGCAGTCCTTCTCCCACCTCTCTCTCAGCACCTCCAAGTACGGTACGTCCACGTGGAATGGGCGCACCAAAAGTAGATGTCCAAACCCCATCCGGCAATCCTGGTCTGCCTGGGCCTCTGGTAGTGCCGGTACCAGGCCCAACACAAGTCCCATGTCACTCTGCTCCTCATTCTGCCCTTGCCCTGCAACACACACAAATATATTAACATCAGCATCGATTTCCATTTACACAAAGTTGACGGCAAGGGCCTGTCGTTTACAAAGAATAGGCAGCAATGGGATGGCCGTCGAGTTTAACTGATGACGTCCAGACCTTGCCGTTGAGTTTTTTTTTGACGGCTAGTGCCTGGACGTTTATTGGAACTCGACGTCCATCGATGTGGACGTCAAATTCCTGTCAGACCGAACGGCCTTTCCCCTTGTTTCTCCTTCTATCCCACTTTCTACAGACACACATTCACAAGGTTTTAAGGTTTTGACCTACCTTAGGTCGCTGAGGAAGCGCTTCCACCTCCGTCTCCTCTCCCTCCTCATCGCCGGCTATCTCCTCCCCTTCCGGCGCACTGCCATTGGCTGCGGTGGTCATCTCCTCCTCCTCCCCCGTATCTTCCTCAGCCGTGTTCTCCCCCCAGCCTCCTGCTTGTCTTCCTCCTCCCTCGGTTGGCGTCGAGTCCTCATCAACATTCGTTTTCTGGCCATCGTTTCAAGCACAGTCTGTTGAAGAGAAGAAGAGCAAGAGGAAGGCTGAAAGATTAAGACGAAGAATTGCAAGGAAGAGTAAAGGTGGACGGCAATAAGAGAGCAAGCTCCCGTCGGTTGGGAAGTGAAAAGGCACCGGAGAAGCGTCGATTGTAAAAAGCTGTGTTTTTGAAGTAAATGTCCAGAGCTGTCATTTACGTACTATCAACATCCACTGTCTGGATCTATGTCTCATCCCTGTCAGACCTCGAGATCCGGTCAACGGCCTAGTGGTGGACATCTATCTTCTTTGTAGTGTCCACCTTTTGGCCGTCTACTTGTGTCCGGCGTCCATCGATGTGGACCCAACTGCTCCGCACTCAGTCCTCACAGAACTCTCATTTCAGCTTGTTTGGAGCCCATTTGAAAGCCAAAACACAAATCAGTCCATTTCAAACTCAAAATAATTGACCACAATGCAACTCATTGTTTATTCATTCTAAACTTGGTCACACTTATTGAAAGCAGGAAAGTACATCACTTTGCTCCACGAGCCATAAAGAAAACACAAGAGATTGGGAAAATTGTGTCATTAAATTCCTCATCATTTCCAAATATCTTCCCGATTCTCCTGCACTACTAGTCCCACCTTCTTGCTCACTGAGTACTTCTCCCAGGTCTTCCTTGCCTTCTTCATCAGCTTCTCATTTCTCTCCCGGAAACAATCATGTCAGTGCAGTAGGAGGAAGCTGGATTCCCCGTGGAATTCCAAGCTGACATGGCACCGATGTGGCTGGTACACCACCATCCGATCAGCCCCAATCAACCATAAGTCTATGTCCTCCCTGGTGCAAACTCTAAATTCAATGGTCCTCATGAATAGTGGCCTCACTATGAAATCCTCCATTACCAGGTAGGCTAAGTGATCTCGCCAGGCATCTCTGCTCTTCAAGTGTGCTGTCACACACTTGATCTCATCTTCTGGCTTATACCATGCCCAGCTGCAATGCACCGAACTCCAAAGGAAGATTCTGGAGGGGGTAGGCTGCTTCTCAGCAAAATCAAATTTTAAATGAGCTTCTAGCCATACCTGAAGTAGGAACAAGCTCTCGCACGTGTGCCCGCCTAAGCTCATTATGGTCAGAGAGCTGTAAAGCTGTGCCAGCACTGCAGGGGCAAGTGACTGCCCGCCCCACAACAGAGTCGGATCCCCACGTGTCGTAGAGGAGGAAGTCGCCGCTAGTGGGGAACAAAACCCACCAGCGAGGTAGAGTGTCAGTCCCCGGTCACCCTCTCCCCGCCAATCTCCCTTGCATGCTGGATCAACCACCAGGCCAGCCAGCTATGAAGATCCAGTGCTTGTTCGTCATTCTTAGCACCTCTTTCTTGTCTCGTACGATGTCCGCCAGGATCTCTTCCCATGGGAGAAGAGCGTCGTCACATCGTACTCCAAGTATCGCCTCCACCCCAAGAACAACTCCACCTCTTCTAGCAGTATGCTTGCTTCGAACGAACCCTGAACACGAATGTGTGCGTGTGCGGATGGCACCGCTCCACGAGCGCTCCCAGGGCGTCGAACCCCCACCACATATCTTTCATGTTCTTCGCCAACACTACTACCATGAACTCAAATTCCATATTCCAATGAAGCTTCTCATGTCCAGGGTTATTGCATTCATCAGATTCACGAGCCAAGAGAAGGCCCGTATTTGGCCTTGGCTTGGGAAGGCAGGTACCTCCTGCATCAGAAGTGCTGTAAGAAGAGGTTTAGGGCGTTTGCAGTATAGAAAAAAATGAACGGTAATTCCTCCCATTGGCCAGTCTGGTGCTTAAGTGCCCCAGAACCTCACTCAGAATCCCCGGGTTGCGCTCGAGGACTTTCCAGTCGATGAAGAGGCCATGTTTTATGCTTCAGTTCATCCCAAAATGCTCTGGTTCACAGTTGTGGAAGGGAGGGACGGAGGAAGAAGATAGAAGAGTCCTTGTGGACTCCCAATACCTATTTTTTCGGCCTGATCCGCTGGCAATTAAACATCCATATAGTTGGACGCCAGTTTACTGTTAACGACAGCATCTGTTGACGTCTACTGTTGTAGGCGGCAACAAGAGTGGACGTTAACGATAACTTGGCGGCATCGGGGTGGACGTTTACATCCCGGGATTTTTAAAGCTTTAGATAGTCATTATATTCTTATCTTGTGCTTCAAGTTGTTTTGCAGATGTTTAAGCACAAGCCACGCTTCAACTTCGGAACACTCATGCAACCGTGAGTGTCACACAGTATGTCTAACATAGGACCCCACCAGAGGCGAATAACTTGGCGACCGTGAACCCCGATTCCCCTTTACCAAAAACATGACGGGTTCGCGATCTCTCAGTTATTCGTATGGCCTTAGAATTTTCCTCTGGTTCTAACTTGCATTTTAGATAGGAAACCCACACCAGCATGCACTGCTAACTGCTTTCTGCTAACATATAAAAAAAAATGGAGATGTTCCTCAATTACTCTGTGGCTCCCTAGTTCAGGTGGCCTACCGGGTCAGCACCTCTTTTATATTGAGCCGATTTCAGGCCTTTGTTGCCCCCCTTCTCCACTTGTCCCACCGTGCATATCACAAGTAGTCAATGCGCCTTATTGAGTCATGTGAACCGTTCGCCAGCCATGAGCTTAATTTAGGACTTCAGGCTTTCCAAACATTGATTCCAGTTAGAATCTTTTGATAGTCTTTGAGAGATCAACCAATCCCTGTCTCAACAACCCCCCTAATCTGGACAGATGTCAATTAGGTCAGCGAGCCAGATGAGCTCCGTTATGAGACCCCCTCAATTCAACCGTCATTATATACAACTCCTTTGACTCAAACACACCAAAACTAGTCAAAGTCCACACGGCAACGCCAGGGACCCTAACGTTGGGTTGAAGTTGTAGTTACACGGGTAGATCACCCTCCCTCTTATCCACATTTGTCTCTCAGACGATTCGTCATTTGTTTCTAGCCTAAATCTTTCGTATGGCTTGCTAGAATTCCAATCCTCGGAGATGGCCTTTCCATTAAATCTCCGCGTCCTTTGTTTACCGAGACACCAACCTTTCAGTCCGCTCTGCTCCCCTGCAAGACCGGATGTCTCGGAGAGGCATTTGTAGAGGCGAGATTTGGCCCTCCCCGCATGGTTTCATGGCCCAATAAGGCCCGTTTGACCATTTGTTGACTTGCCTTGGATCCCATGTAGACGGCAGCATCGACTGCCGCTGACTGCATGTTGGCGGCAATCCCCCTAGATGCTGACTCTAGTTGGCATCCACCTATATTGACGCCTGCATGGGGCTGGCGGAATCATCGTTTGACGTCAACCTGGTTTTACCTAGTCTGCGCAACTGCCCAAAATTCCAGCCCACTTTCGCCATTCTCTCGGCCATGCAACGCATATAGCCGTTCCCAACGGGTATATGGGCCACCTTGGCACCCCATTGACCCAGTAAAAATCCTACTTTGCCTCTCCTCATTGGTCGGAGCATAAGCACATGGATTGCCAAGTGTGCAAGTGTGTTGCTTCACACTTGAGCATCCAGGCTCTGAACTCCGACCCACTGCCTATTTATGTCCCCCCTTGGCCTTCTAAGTGAGGGGGGAGAGGTTGGAGGTCCACACTTTGTCACTTAGAGAGAAGAGAGAGAAAAGTGCACCCTACCTTCCATCATCCTTCTTCCTCTTCCTCTCATCCTTTGGGACATCTAGGAGGCTTCATCCCTAGCTGGAGGAGCCCAGCAAGGAGTCAACAATGCCAAACAAGGAGGATCACCTCCCTTTTCCTTCTCCTCTCTCTCTTTTCCTTTAGTTTTTGCATGTCATACACACCCACATACATACCCTAGGCACGTAGGGCACCCTCCTACACACCTAGAAAGGGGTTTCCCAACCAAAAAAATGGAGGGAAGAAGGTGGTCATAACACTTGGCCACCCCTCTTCTCAAGCCCGTCACCGGTATGAGATTCTCCTTTTGGGCCTTTTCCTTTCATTTTGAACATTCAATACACTTGTTAGAGTCTAATAGAGTCTTTCTTTTGTGGCAGGAACACTTGGACAAGACCGTGGAGCTCTCATTCTTTGGCCGGCCGAAGAAGGAGAGGTTGGAGTCCCACAATCCACCGCTACGCGAGGCTACTGCACCAACGTGATCACAACACCTCCTTGGGCACAGGTAAGGCCCTGGCGATTGCAACATCTCCCTTTCATTTGTGGTTTTCTTTATTTTCTCCTCAGTCAACTTGGTCAACTGGGGAGTCAACGAGGTCAACCAGCAACCCTTCATCACCAACGAGGGGCGGCGACGTCCGTGAAGCTTTCGGAGGATCCACAGTCACCGGGAGTGCGGCGAACGGAGCATCCACAGGGTCGTTATAGTGGTATCAGAGCTCAGGGTCCAACGAGATTTGTAATGGGTTAATCACTATGGCGGTCCCAAAGAAAGGTACTCATTGCGCTGCTGGCCCATCTGTGTAAGGTGCTATTAGGTGAGCATTTGGCTCTTTTTTTTGCAGGTGGCTAGCTTTCCTGCAGGGTCCGAGTGTGAGCTGCAGGAGTGTGTTACTGTTGTTGCTGGGTGCGCGTGCTTCGAGCGTGGTTGCTGGTTCGCTCGTGCTGCGTTGGGTTCGTCGTCGGCCTGCGCGTCTATGTGGGTGTGTCACGAAGGCTGAGAGAGCCTACGTGTGGTGTGGCCTTCACCGGTGCAGCGTTGTGGTCTGCGGAACTGGTAGAAGGTGTCCTTGCCTTGTTGGCTGTCCCCTTGTTGTTGGGGTGTGTCCTTGTTGGATGTCCCCTTCTTGTTGGGGTGTGTCTTTGTTGGATGTCCCCTTCTTGTTGGGGTGTGTGTTGTTGGCTGTGTGTTTGGCCTTGTGTGCCTGTGTGCCGTTGGCGCTGTGCTATGCTCAGTCGGCATCTTTGCTCGAGCTAAGCAGATGCTTGTGTGCCATGTTGCACCACTGGTTGAGCGTTGCGACACCTGTCTATGGTTGTTGCCGGCCTTCTGCTGGCTAGTTGCGAACTCTGGTGAGGTGCTCCCGGAGTTCTTCTCTGTTGGTTCTGGTGGAGGTGAGGTTTTCCCCAGAACTTTGTTGTGCTCGTTCTGGCTGTTGTGGTGTTGCCCTCTGGGTTGAGGTGCATCGCTTGGCTGCTGTGTTTTGGTGCGGTTTCCCAGAATCGTTGGTTGTTGTCCTGGTGAGGGTTGCTCTCAAGACTATTCCGGGCTTATTTTTGCCGATTGTTGTGCTACCTCAGGTTTGAGGTATGCTGCTGTTGTGTTGGCCGTTGCGTTCTGGTGGGTTTTCCCAGAACGGTGCCTTGGTGGTTCTGGTAGAGGTTCTCCCAGACCAGTTGTGTTGCTTCCGCTGTCTGCTGTGTTCTCTCTGTTGACCGTGTGTTTGGCCATTTGTTTGGGCTGCGTTCTGGTGATGTTTCCCCAGGATGGCTCTTGGCGCTTTGGGTGGAGGTCCTCCCCAAGCGGCCTTGTGTTGTTTTGGTTGTTGTTGCTCTCTCTTGGTTGAGATGAGCTGTCGCCGTTGCCGGTTGGACTGTCTGTGTGACAGTCTGGCCTAGGTGTTGTCAGTCGAGGTGTTGTGCCCTTGGCCGTGTGTCTGGCCGTGGTGCTGGCCAGGTTGTCTTTCTGTCCGTTTTCGAGTTTTCCCCGGCTGCATTGGTGGGACTTTGTGTGTCCCCATGTCGGGAGGTTGGCTTCGTTTCTTGCACCCTATGGACTCTGCCAGATGGTAGTCTAGTAAGTGCCATGGGTGTCTGGCTGGTTGTGCTTCTGTGAAGTGCCAGTCTCGTTTAGTGATTTCCCTTGCGTGTGGAAGAGACTCGTTGTGAGAGTTCTCCTCCCTTGCTTTCCGTTGGTTGCTCGGGGTGGTGGTACTTTGACATGGCATTTGGTGCCATGTCGCGCACCGTGGCGACCCTTATGGCGAAGGTCCCTCCCCTTGTGCTATCTTGAGGTGGAGCTAGTTGCTCCCCTCGTGTGCATGGTTTCCTTGTGGTGCGATAGGTTGTGGTGACCTATTGTCCCGTCTCTTGCTGTGCTAGTTTCTTGTCGCTTGACTAGACGATGTAGGGCAGCGTACCCTGTGTTCAGTGTGAGGCAGCACCGGGTGTTCTTCTGTTTAGTTTGCTTGAGAAGGCATTGTTCGGTGGGTGTTTTGCTTGTGCCTCAGCTGTGCTTGGAGGTACTTGTCGCCGTTTTGTGTGTGGCCCTCTCCGCCTGCATGGTGGTAGCGGTGCCTTGTGTTGTGGGCTTCTCAGAGCCAATGTAGTTGTTGCACTCTTGAAGCTGCTGGATTTCTGTGTGTTTTCTCTTGTGGGTCTCTGGTGGAGAGTCCCTTCCGTTGGCCTTGAGTCGTTTCAGGCCGTGGTGCGGTTGTGTACTGCACCTAGAGCGTGTTTCTTTTTCGATGTTTTTGTGTCCTTGTGCCTTGAGGGTTCGGGGCCGGTGTGGCCTGTCGTGCCCTTCTTAGGCTTGCGGTTTCTTGTGGGTGGCTTTTGGCAAGTCTCTTGTGGAGAGTCCTTCCTGTTAGCCGTGTTGTTTCGGCCATTGGTGCAACTGGGTTGCATCCAGCCGAGTTTCGGTGCTTGTGGTGGCACCATGTGCTTGTGATCGGTGGTTTGTTTTGTTCTGTTTGGAGCCTGGTGCATTGTGTTGTACCTTGGGTGGCTCCTGGTGCTGGTGTTAGCACTGTGTGTGTGCCGTGTGCCTTGATCGTAAGCTTCGTGCATCGTTTCGTGAGTTTGCTCGGTGTTGGAGGCACTGAGCTTTCCGCCTCTGGGACACTTCGTGCTGGCCGTGCCTTGTGGCTGTACCGTTACCGCTGTGGGTTGCTGCTTTACCTTGTCTAGGTAGCCCTATCGGTGGTACGCCAGGTCTTGGCTGCGGCCTGTGTCTGGGTTTTCCCTCTCGCTTTGGGGAGTGAGTGCGTTCGTTTGGGGTACCCTGTTTTGGTTTGGATTTCTTTAAGTCAACATGTTGGCTTCGACCTCTGCAGTTGTTTCGTTTCCCGTGCAGTTTTCCGACGTCTTAAGTTGTCTGGCCTTGCCAACCTCAGACGTCTTCCTTGTTTTGTCTCTGCGAGTGTGCCTGTAGAGCGTGTGGTTTAGCTTTCTGTGGCTCCACAGTCGTTGGGTGTCCTGGTCGGACCACGAGATGATTTGAGCGAGATCTAGTGGTGCCGTCGGACACTGTCTTGCTCACCGTGGGTTCTCCACGTGCGTGTTTTCGATTGGTTTTGGGTCACCATTAAGAAGCTCTTGTTTGGCCTTTCCGTAGGTGCTAGCTATTGCTAAGTTGTGTGCGCAGCCATCAGCGGAGTCTTGTGGATGACCTCTTGGTATTTTTCTCGTTGCCGTCAGTAGCTAGGACCTCTGTGTAGTCGTTGGTGACAGAGGGAGTTACTGACCCTCGGTCTCAACAGTGTGTTCTATTGAGGGTTCAGTCGCGTGGTTTCCGACTGGCGGTTTCAGTGTTTCTGGTCGGTTGGTGCACCGCGCCTGTGAGTTGTCGACATCCGATTGTGTGCTCTGCGCCAGTTGTTGTGCGCTCGGTGAGCTATCGGATGTCTGGTTTGGCACTCCCTTTGTGGTGAGGTCGTGGTGTTGACCACTGGGAAGTCGTAGTACGCTTCGTGGTCCCTTGGCACCTGTTGTTTTCTCTGACCGGGTTTCGCCCTTGATTTCGACGAAGAAATTATTTTTTTGTTGGATGTATTGTAACATCTCGGGTTTTCCGGCTTTCCATGTGTGAGGGATGACTGGCCTTGTCGCGACGGAGGTACCCGTCGCGACAGTCATCCGTGTTGCGACCACCTTCTGCGCTGCATTCTTGTCGCGCCCAGTCAACGGGTCGCGATAGTGTTTCCGCTTTTTGGTCGTCTGATGCCTGTCAGAGTGACAGGCGTGGCAGACTGACCGATCGGTTGTCGCGGCGCCCCGGATGGGCGCGTTCTGGTCACGGTCTGGGCGGCCATCGCGATAAGGTTGGTATCGCGACGCCCCGCCCCGTCATGTTTTGGGGGCCGGAGGCTAAAAGCCTTGGACGGTTTCCCCCTTTTTCCTCTTTCTCTCCTTTCTCCCTTTTCCTCTCTTCTCCGAGGGGAGAGGTCTTCCTCTCGTCTTCCTCCGGCGGTGGAGCTTGGTGGAGCGGCCGCGGCTCGTGCGGTGTGGGAGCGGCACTGTGGGAGCGAGGAGGATGTGGCGACTCGTCGTGAAGGCCCCTTTGTGGGTTGGTTATGCATTCTCCTATAGTGATTCTTGTGCCCATTCTTGTTGGTGTGGATTGGGAGTTCACTTTGTGGAATGCTTGTGTTTACTGCTTTCACCATGCTCCCCTCCCCGTTGTGGTGTGCTTAGTGTAGTTGTGGCGACCCCGGGATGTAGCATCCGGCGGTCTGCCTTCCAGCTGATGTCACGACCGTCGAGCGCGTCGCGACATCAGAGAAGGCGTTGCCTCAGTTGGACGTGACCTTATCAAGGAGTGGGTGCCGTCGCGTTAAGGGTCGTGTCGCGACCCATTTTCCCGCCGTGATAAGGTTGCTGTCGCGACCCGTCCGTCACAACAAGGATGTCGCGACCTGGTTTCCTGTCGCGTCAGCTCTGTTGTCGCGACCCGCTTCCCCGTCGCAACAGGGTCTTGTCGCGGTGGCCCTGACCGTCGCGATGGTATTGTGACAGCTTAGGAGGCGCAACAAGACCTGGTCTGCCTCGGGTGTTTTCCGTGGCCGCAGTTGGCATGTCGGCGTGTGCCCCAGGGTAGGGTTGCCCTTAGGACCTTCTGGTGGGAATGCAGCCGTTTGCCTCCCTGCGTTCTATCACCTTCGTGGCCATGTCCTAGCGGCTGTGCTAGGAGGCTCGCGTCTGTCTAATAATCGATTGTCTGTCTGTCAATCGATTAATAGAAGAGCGGTGGTTTCTCTGTTCTGTCTGTGGAGTTCCGATTTCTCGGCCGTGCCTTGTGTTCCGGCGTTGGCCGACGACCCTTCTGGGGTTTTCGAAAGGGGTGCCGTGCGTGCCTATGCCTGCTAGGCTTGTCTTGGTTACAAGCCAGCTGTGCTGTTTCTGTTGGTGGTTGCCATGCCAGTTCTCTTTCACCCAGTGCTCGGCACTTGAGGGCTTATCCGTGAGACAGGTTGTTACCGTTACTTGGGACCCCCAGCCCCGCGCGTCTGTGTCAGAGGGTGTTGCTCCGGGCGGCGGGCATGCTCAAGTCTCGGACTTGGAGCAGAAGGGGAAAACAGTGGGGGCAGCGGCGTGAGCCATTTGTAGAGCTCTCTTAGCTGGTTTGGGTCTCCGAGGTGGTTCAAGCGCTCGTTCGGTGCGGACCAGCTAGTCCTTCTCACTGCCTCTCATTCTGCGTTGGTTCCGGAGCCACGTAGGGAGGTCAGGTGTGGGGGCCGCAGTTCAGTCAGACTGCGGTGCTTGTGGTTGTGTTCTTTACTGTGACTCGCTAGCCTCACTCTACCTAGGCAGGTCGTAGGCAGATGTCAGTGGCTGGCGAGCTGCCTATGGCGGTGGCTTGGTTGTCTTACTGTGACGGTGTTTCACGCTATTTCCAAGATTGGGTTTCTCGTCGCTCTAGCCTACACGGTGGTTGTAACCTAGTTGTGTCTCGCTTTCGTACGCTTTGGTTGGTTTGGCCTTGTGGGCCGTGCTTAGTGGTTTCCGCTCTGCGGATTTTCTCAGGGTGTCTTGTGTAGACACCCGACTGCTATTTCTGTAACCCGTTCCTGGGTGCCGTCCGTGGTGGCACTGTAGGGTGTAGTTCCTTGACCTTGTGGCATGTCCAAGGTGCAGGGTGGTTCTGCTTGTGAGCCCTCGACCTTGTGGAGGTCTGAGGTGGCCGTGCTTGTGGTGAGAGGGTGCTTCTCACATGGTTGCTCGGTGTCTCTCGTGGTGACACCTGGTTGTTCCTTCCCGACCTTGTGGAGGTCCGGGATGTTGGTGCTTATGTCGTGAGACTCTGGTCTCACGTGGTTGCTCCGGTGTTCCGTAAGCTCCTTTGTCTTGGAGGGTGTGTGCCGAGGTGTTGCTTCCGCATTGTCTTTGACTCTGCTGGTTCTGCGAGAGTCGTGTTGTGCAAGCTACCCAAGGAGGTGGCAATCGTGGTGTAGGCGACCTGCATCGTAACTTCCGGAGTCTGAACCCACCTAGGTTCAGTGGATCCACGGATCCGGATGAAGCAGAACACTGGCTCAAAGAAACGGAAAGAATCTTCTGTGTCATGCAATGCGTAGCGGGGATAAGCTCCTGCTGGCCACATTCCAACTTGAAAAGGATGCCCGCGCTTGGTGGGAGTCTGTTGAAGTGACCAGAGCTAATGGTCAGTTCACCTGAACCGAGTTCAAAGAAGCTTTTAATTCCAAATACTTCTCAGAGCGTGTCCAAGAAAGGAAGGCTGTGGAATTCGCTGCTCTGAAACAACAGAGCTTGATTGTGGCCGAATATGAAGCCCAGTTCTCTAGACTGGCAAGGTATACTGAACACCTAGTGAACACTGAGAGAATGAAGGCTAAGCGCTTCCTCAACGGCCTTAATCCTCAATACATTACCCAACTAGCACCTCTCGACATCCAGACCTACGCCGAGATGGTGAAGAAGCTCAACTGCTGGAAGATGCTATGGACTTCACCGATCATATCAAAGGAAAGTTCGTGAAAAAGAAATGACCTCGGATAGTCATCTGTTAAGCCGAACAATGTCAAGAAGCGTCCCTTCACATCACGGAGGGACCCATCCAAGAAAGGAAACCTAAAGCTATCGTCCCAACACTCAACTAAAAGTACTGTAAGCACTGTGACAAGCCAGGTCACACTACGGATGAGTGCTGGAGGAAGGTCGACACATGTCTGCGCTGCGGGAGTCGCGAGCATCGCATCCCTGAGTGCCCATTACTGAAAGAACATGAGAGGTGCCCTAATGCGCCTAAGAAACAGGGAAGACTGCAAGCCCTGCATGATGAGGAACCCGCTACAGACGGTGGCATGGTAGAAGGTACTCTACAAGTTTTCTCCTTATCAGCATTTGTTTTATTTGATACTGGAGCAACTCATTCCTTTATATCTCAAAACTTTGCTGATACCCTAACTAAAAAACCTATATCCATGGGTTGTGAGTTCTCTGTCACAACGCCACTAGGGGAAAAGGAGAAATTGAACAAATACTTTCCATCTTCCCATGTAATGATCGGAGGCCATAACCTAAAAGCCGACCTGGTGTGTATGCCCATGGAAGGCTATGATGTAATTTTGGGAGCCGACTGGTTGTCCACTTATGGGGAAAGTGTTGACTTTAAGAAAGGGAAGGTTACCTTTAGTGACTTTCCTAAATTGGCATTCTCTGGGATTAGACATAAGAGACGGATGTCTCTAATCTCCGCCATAAAAGCTCATATCATGATAAGGAAAGGTTGCATTGCTTTCCTAGCAGCCGTAGTTGTTGAAAAGAAGGGGTCTAAGATAGAAGACATCCACATAGTCCAGGATTACCCCGATGTGCTTCCTGAAGATCTGCCAGGGATTCCCTCGGAACGTGATGTCAACTTCGCCATAGAGTTGATCCCTAGAGCTGCCTCGGTATCGCGTCAACCGTACCGGATGTCACCTATAGAGCTAAAGGAGTTGAAGATGCAGCTGATGGAGCTATTAGAGAAGGGGTTCATTAGACCGAGTACTTCCCCATGGGGAGCACCTGTGCTATTTGTCAAGAAGAAAGATGGATTGATGAGGCTATGCATCGACTATCCTCAACTCAATCAGCTGACCATCAAGAACAAATACCCATTGCCCAGGGTCGATGAACTATTCGACTAAATATCAAGAGCTCAATATTTCTCCAAGACCGATCTTCGTTCTGGCTATCACCAAATGAGGATCAAGGATGACGATATCTTCAAAACGGCTTTAAGGAGCAGGTATGGACATTATGAATTCGTCGTTATGCCTTTTGGTCCAACCAATGCTTCTGCAGCCTTTATGCAACTCATGAACAGCATATATCGGCCATACCTGGACAAGTTCGTGGTCGTCTTCATCGATGATATCCTCATTTGTTCAAAGACCAAAGAAGAGCATGAAGAACACCTGAAGATTGCATTGCAAGTCTTGCGAAATAACAAACTGTACCCAAAGCTTAGCAAGTGTGAATTCTGGCTCGAAGAAGTGTCTTCTGGGCCATGTCATCTCAAAGGACGACATCTCGGTTGATCCCTCCAAAGTCGAAGCTGTACTCACTGGGATAGACCAACCAACGTCACCGAAATCCGAAGCTTCCTAGGACTGGCTGGCTACTATGGGAGGTTCATCAAGGACTTCTCCAAGATCGCCGTTCCTCTTACACGACTGACACGAAGGAGAATCCCTACTTATGGAGTAAAGAGTGTGAGAAGAGTTTCCAAACTCTTAAAGATTTCCTTACCTCAGCACCTGTTCTCGCTCTGCCAATAGAGAGAGAAGGTTTCTCTGTCTACACTGACGCCTTGGGAATTGGGCTAGGTTGTGTATTGATGCAAAAGGAAAAGGTTATTGCTTATTCTTCAAGACAACTGAAGACGCATGAAGTCAACTACCTTGTGCATGATCTGGAGTTGGCTACCGTGGTCTTCGCCTTGAAAATATGGAGACATTACCTCTATGGGGAGAAGTTCACTGTCTACTCAGACCATAAAAGCCTGAAGTACTTATTCTCCCAGAAGGAACTCAACATGAGACAGAGAAGATGGTTAGAATACCTAAAAGATTTTGACTTCAACATCCAATACCATCCAGGCAAGGGAATGCCGTGGCTGATGCTCTTAGTAGAAAGCCGATGGCATCTGTTTCAAGTCTAGTCCTTGGCGAGATGCAACTACTGGAACAATTCACAAGGTTAGACTTAAATATTGAACATATGGATGATTGAGTCATGGTTGCCAATATCAAGATTCAATCTGATCTACTAGAGGAGATCAAAGCTCAACAAGGTGATGATCCATTCTTAGTTCGCGTCAAGGAAACTCTAGCCGAAAGACCGGACTTTGCTATGACTGAGGATGGAAGGCTGGTGTTCCAAGGGAGGACATGCGTCCCCGATAATGAAGAATTGAAGAGGAAGCTAATGGATGAAGTGCACAAGACAAAGTACACTATTCATCCTGGAGGTACCAAAATGTATCAAGACATGAAAAGAACATTTTGGTGGCCGAACATGAGAGAGAGGTAGCTGAACATGCCGCACACTGCCTTACTTGCCAGCAAGTAAAAGTAGAACACCTGCGCCCTACTGGTGTACTCAGACCGCTAGATATTTTGGAATGGAAATGGGAAAGCATTGGCATGGACTTCATCATAGGTTTACCCAAGACTCAATGCCATATGGGTCATAGTCGACCGACTAACCAAGTCCCCCACTTTCTGCCTATAAAGAGTAAGTGTTTGGTAGAGGTACTAGCTGCCCTATATGTCAAAGAGATTGTAAGACTACATGGTGTTCCTTCATCTATAGTCTTGGACCGAGATCTAAGATTTACATCTCATTTCTGGAAAGGACTGCAAGGTGCACTGGGTACTAAACTCAACTTTAGTACCGCGTTCCATCCACAAACTGATGGGCAAACTGAAAGAACCAACCAAATAGTGGAAGACATGTTGAGAGCTTACACTATAGACTTCCAAGGATATTGGAACGAGCATCTATCCCTCAATGAGTTTTCCTATAACAATAGTTACTAGGCGAGCATCAAGATGGCACCGTTCGAAGCACTCTATGGAAGAAATTGTAGATCTCCTGCATGCTGGAATGAGGTTGGAGAACAGCAGTGGCTAGGCCCGGACATGGTGCAATGTACCATAAACGACATACAAGTGATTAGAGATCGGCTTAAGACTGCTCAGTCTAGACAAAAGAGCTATGCTGACAAAAGAAGGCGAGACTTAGAATTCCAAGTCGGTGATCATGTGTTCTTAAAGGTGTCACCTACACGTGGCATCTAAAGATTTGGAGTGAAAGGAAAGCTCAGTCCTAGATTCATTGGTCCTTTTGAAGTACTCGAAAGGATTGGTGAGGTTGCATACCAACTGGCGTTGCCACTAGATCTGGCATGTGTACACAATGTGTTCCATGTCTCCATGCTAAAAAAATATGTATATGATCCTACCGATATCATTCACCACGAAAAGCTAGTGCTGAACAAAGATGTGACATACAAAGAGAAGCCAGTCAAGATACTAGAACGGAAGGTGCAATAGCTCAGGAACCATCCCATTCACGTGGTTAAAGTCTTATGGAATAACTGCGGAGTGGAAGAAGCCACATGGGAACCGGAAGGGACCATTAGACGGAACTACCCTGATCTTTTCGGTAAGACATTCTCTCCTGAATGATCATATGAATTTGGGGACCAAATTCTTTTTAGAGGGGGGGGGGATGTAGCAACCTGGATTTTTTTTTCGAAAAATAATTTTTTTAATAATATAAAAAGAAAACTAATTAAATTTATTATAAAATCAAATAAAAAATTAAATAGGAATGAATGGAAAGAGAATTTACTAAAACCCATTAAAAGAAAAGAAGTGACGGGCTTTATTAAATTGACCCAATAGAATTTAGTGGGCCAAAATAAGAATTTTTAAAAGGGGAATAATGGAAAAATACCCTAATTTCGTACTAAAATAATACTTAATTATAAAAGAGGTATTTAATGCATTAAATTAGCAATTTGAGTTATATTTAGATTCCTAAACCTATCCAATAGGTTGCCCATGAAATTAGCTCCCATCCTAACCCAAGTAGGAGATCTCATGCCTAAAAAGGGGAGAGGGAATAGGAAATTCTGAATAAATAGGAACTAGAGTCATAATAGGAAGGGAATGGGGAGATGCTTAAATACTCCTCTAAAACCCTCATGGCCGCCCTAGCTTGTGCCAAGGGTTTGTTGGATGTGGGAAGGAGCCAAAGGGAAAGAGAATTCGTGGAGAAGAAGGATCCCTCAAGTTCTTCCCCGAGTTCTTCAAGTTCAAACCCTAGAAAAGAAAAACCATTAAAGGTAGGCATTCTCATGAGCAAAACTAATGAGATTTTGACTGTAGATCGTTCCATGTACCAGGAACAATACCCTCAAGTTTCATGATTTATCATCGAGTCAATAATTACTTTTCGAAGTTCTGCACTCATCCTGACCCCGAACCCCCTGTTAAATCTTGTTCTCCTTGTACACTTGTGAAGGATTGAAGATGTGATGGACAAGATCTAGAAGGGGGGGTTGAATAGATCTAGGCCAACTATTGCGGAAGCTTAGCCAATTTTAATACAATGCATAGAATCAGAAGCAATTTGAAAGAGTAATTTAGATCTGATGAGTGAGTGTGTGAATTAGATGATTGAAGTGTGGAACAAGTTGATTAAAGGTGAATTTGAAAACCCTATGCATATATCTAGCACAATGTGAATTTAAGTCACACACAAACCACTGCACAGAGAATTTTTAGGTGGTTCGGAAATCACACCATGTGATTCCTACATCCCCCTCACACTGTGAGGATCCACTAAACAACCGGATACACCACACACACTGGAGCCTGACAACTCCAAACTGAGTTCTACAACTCACACAACCTCTAGAGCAAGACTACTCTAGAACCTGAGCACAATTGCTCAACCACAACTGAGTACGACGACTCAACACTGAGCACACAGGCTCACAAACCACTTGCTAGGTCACAAACACAAAGATTCAGATCCTCTAGCAATGATCTGATCTAAAAAGGTTCATTCAAGAGGATTGATGCAACAGTTCATGCACAATCTCTAGAATGACCAAGAGAAACAAGGGGAATGAGGAATAGGGTGAAATGTCCTTGTTCTTCAAGAAGACTCCTTTGTAGAGGCTGAATTGTGAAGAAGCTTGATCACTTGAAGTCCCAGGCCGATGCTCTGCAACTTGGTCTTTGGGATCTTCCTTGAATTCTTCACAATCGTCTTCTTCTACTCGATTTGCATCCTTGGAAGTTGATCACACTGCTTCATCATGGATCAATCTTCACTTCTTGTGCTTGGAGATGTGGGAATTGGGTTGAAGAAGCACAAGGGGAGCAAGAACAGGGAGGAGAACTCTCTCTGCCGCCAAAAGGATTTCTGGAAGGCTCTTGGAGGCTCTCTCTTGTTTGGATGGCCAATTAGGAGAGTATTTATACCTAAAATGTCCAAAAGTACCCTTGGGGGTCATGGGCACATGATTCAAGGCCGATCCACCAAGTCCCTAGAGTGCCACATGTCTAGGAGAGACTTTAAGTCACAGAGTTTCCGGAGTTTGTCGACTTGCCCATGGGGTGTGTCGACACACTGTCCCAGACTGGCAAAATGGCTTCTCTGGGAAGGGTCTCTAGTGTCGACACCACTTCATCTCGTGTCGACACACCGGAGAGAACTGTAAAACAGGCCTTCTGGGAGAGGCATCTAGTGTCGACACCATCTGGTTTAGTGTCGACACACTATCCAGCCTATTGATAGGGTTCACTGGGAGCTGGGTCTAGTGTCGACACTGCTTGATCTTGTGTCGACACTACTTGACCATTTCTTCATCTTTTGGCTTAGGGCTTGGAGCATTGTGTCGACACCAGTATGAGTGTGTCGACACTACCCTTGGAAGAATTGTGTGTCCCTGAGAAATAAACACATATTTCATTAGTCCAATGTATTATCATGAAAATAAATGATAAATGTGTTTGAAAACATGCTTTTTGAATATGGTCATTACATGTGTGGTACATTTAACATGTTCCAATTATTGTGTATTAAAATCACAACTTGTCATCATCAAAATAAGAGAGGAAATGAATTGTCTTCATACTCAACCCACAACTTGATCTCATGCCATGAAATTTTTATTGGAGATTCTGATGGTCGTTAGGCTTCTTTTGCCTGAAAGTCCTAATTTCCATCCATCCTATCATGCGAATTAATTCGTTGATCTCATCTGTGTACTGTTCTAAGTTCTTCATAAATACCATGACCAAAGCATGTCGAACCCTGTTTGTTTTCAAATTCCTATTTACTGTAAGTACCCATGCATGTCTAGAACAATTCGCAATTGGTTTTACGATTTTTCATTGTCTGTACAATTAGATATGTTTTTTCTGAATCACCCTGTGTCAAAATAAGGTAAGTCAGGTCTGCAGTCCAATGCACTGTACTCTCCCTGTCGGACTCGGGCACAGATCCTGTGAATGCAACGGCCTGATAGGCCGCGTTCACAAGGGCCATCGCGACAGTGTGCTCTGTCGTGATCTGATCGCGACAGCGCCTGTCGTCGTGATCTACTGCCCGGTCTGCCTGAGCCCGCCGCGACCCTCACATGACCCCGTCGCGACCTACCTGCCGAACCGATAAGCCCGTCGCAACCTGTACAAGACCCCGTCGCGATCTCAGTGGACCCTGTCGCGACCCTCATTAGGGTGTGTCTCAATCTGACTTTTTTGCAGGAAAACCCATCTTTTGCAAGTCTTGTTGTTCTTCAGCTATTCCCATATCTTGTTAATTGTTTTAACACTGAAAAATGAAGTTGTAAATATGAAATATATTTTAATTAATTTAAGTCAAACACATGATCTATCTTGTCCATGATTTTCTTATTCACATGCACACACACTTTGAACCATCCAAATATGGCTTATTTGGTACAAACATGTTACATAATTTATCTAGTAATTTATGTCATTAAATTGCCTCGTTCTTAAATATACTTGTGTACATTTTCTCGCGATGTTTTGGAACACCGATACCGACGCTCCACTGTTCTAGAATTCCTATAGAACGTCGAGCACTTGTTCTATATATACACTCTCTTGACTTGGACGAACTCTCCGTCGGATACTCCTTTTGCCGGACTAGTGAGTCTTTGTTCAAGGCCTCCGTAAGTCTCCTCTGTCCATGGATTCCCACATGGTCGACGAGCCGGTTGTACCCTAACACCTATTACACCCTTTAGAGGTCAATATGATCAAAACAGCTATTAGAAGTTCGCTCTTATCTTGAATCATGTCGGACCTCTGGACCTGTGCTTAACATGGCTAGTGGTAGAGTCGTGAGTTCCACCTGACTGCCAACACCAAGTGCGCATGTTGTGCAACTGTTACTATCGCCTGTTTACTCGACGTGTTACGTGCTATGTCCACTAGCTCTCATCTATACTCTACTCGCTCATCTATTCATGTTCACTCTACTATCTCGTTTTTTCATCTAGTGCTCTCATCTATTTCTTAGTACTCTATATTGGCCATTGATTGATTGTCTAAAGATAAACAATATAACCAATGCCTGGCAATATATAAAGGGCCCGATCTGGTCCTGGGATGTGCGCCCGAAAGTGCTAGTGCCCATGGGAGTTAAATGATCAGAGTGTTTGGCATTACACTCGAGTGCTATCTATCTTGACTATCTAAATGACAATAAAAAAGTGCTATATTCTCTCGTTGTCTATTGACAAAAGTTCTATGCTATACCCTTTGTGCTATTGCTATACTTTATGCTATTTGTGCTATGGCCATCTTGCTATTTTGTGCTATACTCGACACTCTTGCTATATTTGGAAAGTTGTGCTATTTCGTTCACGTGCTATCCTGCTATCTTTTACTTGACTCTTTAGCTCTATCATTAGTTACTCTGCCTTTTAATACATTAATCATTTGAAGTCTGCTTGACTATTGAGATTTAAGTCCTACTGGGCGTTATTGCTCACCCTGCATTATTTGTCGTTGTGTTCTCAGGTGAGACCGAGGATGAGCTATACACTTAAGAGGACAGGAACGACCAGGAGTGATGACAAGAGTGCCCTAGTGTCCTAGTGCTACGATAGAGTCTTAGTTTAGTCTTTTACTTTTATTTCAATGCAATTGGGCCCTATAGAATGGCTCTGATATTAGTGGTTGTAACTAGACATTTGAAAGTTATTGATGAGAAGGATCATCTTTAGTATTATTCATTGTGCAATGGTTTGATGTCTAGTACTTGCTCTGTACCCGTTTACTTGCAACTGCCTCGCATTCCGATATTCCGCGTTGGGGCGTGACAGCTACGGCGGCTGTTCTAGGCGATTCGGCGTTCTGGTGCGGTTTTCGGCGTGTTCTCACCGCGAGGACGTCGTGCGGAGTGGGGGAAATGCTGGGAGTTCGTGTTCTTCGCCGAGGTAGGGAAATCCCACCACGTTTGATGCATGGATTGTGTCGGTGTTGTGTGTGATGCGTTATTTCCTTTTTAAACTATAGATATCATGCTAGGGCCTACACTAAATCATGAAAATGGTGAATTAAGCATGGTTTGCATGGTGTGGGGTGGTAATCTGGAGAGAGGTCCCGGATTAAGGTTTCTGCCTGCGAAGGCGATGGAACCCTCTGTCGCGACAGGTCACGATAGGCCGACCCGTCGCGTTAAGGTGTGCCATCGCGACTTGTCTGGGTGTCGCGATCAGAAAGCGATAAACCCTTCTATCGCGACAAGGTCGCGATAGCTTGTCGCGACAGGCCGACCTGTCACGTTAGGGTTTTCTAATGCGACACATTGGGGCATCGCGATCAGAAGGTGACACTGTCCCCTGTCGCGACCACAACCGAGTGATCTTTTGGTGTTTGTTTTAACGGTACGATTATCTGATTATCGTTTAAGTATTGTGCATGGCAACGCTAGTGGTGCATTGGCACTTGTTGCACTTGTAAAGCATGTTGTTTACGTGTTGTTTACATAGTAAGGGTGGTGCTCACAAGTGAGCATGTTTTTACATGGTTGGCGTGTTGTGCACACAATTAGTGTGTAATACACGTGGTGTTTACATGATTTGAGTGTCATGCATGTGTGTGCATGACTAGCGGCTCGATGTTATGATTATTGTAATATAACTTGTATAGTTACTTCGAGGTGGTTGGCAGTGAATGTGGGCCTAGCCCTGGTTTATTGTTGTCTTTTGAAGAATATTATGTTGATTTATGTGTTAAGTGGTGTGTGTTGCCATGGAGGTCATGAGATGACCAATGAAATGACAGGCCGAGTTGTTAATGTTTAATGCGATTTATGGATATGTTTATGTAGGTTAGCTTGTGGGTCACGAGTGACTAGGCCAGGCTACTCCTCACACTTGCACCATGGTTTGTAATAAAGGTTGTATATGTATGTATCGTGGTTTGAGCTTGCCGAGTTTGGTGGTCCGACGCCTGTTTCGGAATACCTCTGCAGTCAGGTACCCCAGGTTCTGTGTGAGCCAGGCACGTGTGTTTATTGTGTTCGGGGTTTATCTCGGTACTTGTGTTGTACCGTTGAGGTCTGTGTCATCTGTCCTAGACACCCTCACTCCTATGTTTGAGTTGTACGTCCGGTTGAGGGAAAGACAACAGAGGGCAGCGACTTGTGTTTGTGGGTGTGCAGTCGCTTGTAGCGCGCTCGTAGTTGGGGGTACGGACACCAATAGTCAACACTGGTCCCCAGCTAGTCCTGTTTTCTAGTGCCTCACTTTAGGGAGCTTAGGCCAGAGTCCCTAAAGGTGCCAGGCATGTGCCTGCAGTTGTGTGTGGCCTGCAGGTGTGGTGTTAGTTGGTCTCCACTGTTCTTTGGCTTGTGCTTGTGGAGCGGCAGTTGGACCTTTCATCCGTGACTGTGAGACTGAGAGGTAGTTCTCGTGTTGTGTTGTCCGGGTTGGATACTGGCGTCATGAACCAGTAGTCCGTTCCCGTGTGGTGGCGTCGTTCCTTTCCGACTCGTGCTTTGCCACTGGTGGTGGCTTGTGTGTGACTCGTTGGTTGTGGTTTTACCCGTTGAGGTGTGCCCTGGTGTTGGCATGGTTGTAGTGGTGGTTGGTGAGCGGAGACTCACTGGTTGTGGTTTGACTCTTGTGGTGTGCTCTGTCGTTGGCACAGTTGAGTCAAGGTTTTGCTTGTAGTAGAGTGCCTTGTGATGGCACTAGTTTGGTTGTGGTTTCCGTGGTGGTACCTCGTGGTAATAGGTACCTATACCCTGTGAGGTAGTGCTTTGTGGTGGTACGTTGTGTACCAGTCTTTTCATGTATTGAAGTGGAGGTCATGTGGTGTGACCTTCCACTGGTTGTGTTTTACCCTTCCTTGGGTAAACTTCGACTAAAGTTACAACGTGTGATGGATTGGCATCATGGTAGCCAGTCCTGTGGTAAACTTCCGAGTAAGGTTACAACGTGTGATGGATTGGCATCGTGGTAGCCAGTCCTGTTACTTAAGTGTAATATTCGATATATCGTGGTTTGGGGTAGAACGGACCAGCTCTTGGTCAGCGGTCCTGTAACCGTGTGTTTGGGATTCGCCTGTGAAGCTTGTAGCCTAGGCAGTGGTTTGCCAGTGTGGCTTGTAGCTTAGGCGATCAGTCGTTCGTATAATGTGCCTATGAGGCTTGCGGCCTAGGCATTTCAGTTGTTGAGTGGACTAGTAGTGCTGTGCTAGTCCTGTGGTTCCTCTTTCTTTTCGAGGATATGTATTTGATTATGATTTACTGTTTAAGCTGTTATTTATTATAAATGTAGTGCGCATGCCATGGTTTGGCTATTTGTGTGGCCAGTGAGACCCTTTGAGGTTGAGGTCTCTTCTGTCTAGTATGTGGTTGTTTTTGGGTGGTCCCTACTGAGCCTGTGACTTGTTGAGGCTCACTCCCCTACAGTTTCTTTCAGGGCTTACCGTGTGTTTGGCTTGCAGTGGCTTTGTGGCAGACTTGTACCACCAGCAGTAGTGTAGTAGTTTGTGTTTTGTGAGCTTGTGCTCCATCGAGGTATGCCCCAAGTAGTTGTACTTTTTATTTGGACATGTAATAATGTAATGGGACAGTTGTACAAATATGTGAGCAGATATGAGCACATATACTTTCTTGTGTCTTATACTGTTGTGGTTGTCTTTTATATTCTTACTGGACACGTGTGTGAGATATCCATTGCGAGACTTTGGTCAGTTCGTGGAGATAGATCTGGATATGGACCCTTATCGGGCATAAATATCCAGGGCCGTTACAATAAGACATGTCACTTCCTCCTCATCTGAACCACTTTCTTCTTGTTCTTCATCATCCTCATCACTCCATGTGGCCAGCATTGCTCTTGTCTTCTTGAGCATTTGATTGTTCAATTTTTTCTTCAGATCAGAACACTCTCCTCTCATGTGTCCTAGTTTCCTGCACTCATAACAAATAATGTCAGTCTTTTTGTTTGTTTCTATCTTTTTATTAAAATCATTCTTCTTTGAAAAATCCTTTTGGATGGAAGGTTTGTGTAGCACCCCAGAATTTTAATTACATAAAAATTTAAATAAATGGAAATAATAATTTCCATAATATTATATTATTTAAAACATACGTACCTTATCGTATGTGCTAAAACACATCGGAAATTCTGTTAAAATTATAAATCAACCCCACACATTATTCCTAAATGTTCCACAAAGAAATTTATGCCATAAAAATCGGATTAGCCAAGTTTAAAGTGTTTCGCGACTTATTATCATAATTCATGAATAAGTCAAAAAATCATTATCACACGTACTTGGTGAGTCGGAAATTAAATAAAAACATATATGAACTTCAAATAATATCCTCTAATGACCCATCAAAAATTTGGGTCAAGAGAAATCGTTTGGGCTAGGTTAAGAATTATTGTGACCAATTATCCAAATTAGGAAACAAGTCGGAAAATCGTTAACACGAAAACACGACGCAACTATAAATTCAATAAAGAGGTTGGGGAGACTTCCAACATTATATAATGATGACCCATTATGATAATGGGCCATTGACCTCATAGACCCAAAAATCAAATGAAGCAAGAAAATGCATGGAAATTCGTAACCATAAATAAGTTGAAATTAGAAAGTGGTAATTAGGGATTTATTGGGATGCAATCATGCATTCTTGCAACCCAAATTCGTGCCTACCCACCCATGGAGTTGCTTGATGGCCAAGACTCTCTAATGGAGGGAGAGATCTTCAATTATGGAAAGACACAAGCCAATCCCGCAACCCTTCTTTCCTTGTTGCATTAGGACTCCTAAAACCAATAGATGCTTAAATACTCTTCACCCAAACCCTAGGACGAGTTTAGAACTTGCTAGGGTCATGTGGAAGAGCTCTTGGTGGCTGAGGAGCTGTGGAACGACCACAAGAAGCTCATCTTCTTCCCCGTTGCGTCTGCTGCGACCTGCACAGATAGTCATCTTGAAGTCGACCAAAGGTAGGTCAAACCTAAACCAAACCTTGTAAGGCTTATACCCCTGGAAAGAGGGTCAAGTCTACGTTCTAACCCAAGTGGAATGCCCAAATTCCATGTAGTATACATAGAGCAGTAGGCGTTCTCCTCCAAGTGGTCTGAACTCGGGGTTTCTGGAAAAACGAGACTTCTTCAACCTAGAAGGTAGGTTTCCTCGGGCCAAACCTTAACATATCATATACCAATGTGTAGAGCATCAAGTTAACGTTCATTTCCACTAGTTTCATCAAATTTCATTGAGTAGATTTTGAACTATAAGCATTTTTCCAAAGTCGCGCACTATCAGGGTTTTTTCCGTTCTTTAATTGTTGCATGCGATTTGAGACCGAATTAGAGCAAACCCCCAACATGAATGTTCTTCTACTAGTTATCCTCGTCAGGTTTTGTGTTGAACATTTTGTGTAAATCTCATTAGTTAGAGAGTTATAAGCATGGTAAGAGGGTTGCTGCATGAAACTATGTCTTCAGGTTACACTTGTCTTCTACGTTGAGTTTGACTTGATTAAAGCCTATCAAAACCCTCATTATTTTATAATTTCGATTTACTGGAAGCACTCCTACATGTCTACGTTGGTTTAAGACTGGTTTTGTTATTTTTCATGCAGTGTACAATTTGTTCTCTATTTTTGAAGCACCCTGTGTCAATATAAGGCAGTTCTGGACCGCAATCCAAGAACATGTCCTTTCTCTGTCAGATTTAGGCGCAGACCCTGTGAACGTGATGGCCGATAGGCTGCGTTCTGAGGTCTTGTCGCGACAGCACCAACCGTCACGTTCTAAAAGCGACGAAGCGCTCCGTCGCGACCTTGCTGCCTGATCTGACCTCCCTGTCGCGTTCTTCAGATACCTTGTCGCGTTCTAGCCCCGACCCGTCATGACCCTTACTGCGGTTTGTCGCGACCTGACCCCGGGCCTGACAGCCCTGTCGCTTTCCTTATATGTACCTGTCGCGATCTCATGATTTTGCATTAAACCCCCATTTACTTTCTTGCAAACCTAACTGCTATACCCGAGGTCTGGTTAATGTGATATTTAGTGTGTAATTCACATGTTTTGGGTCTGATCAATGCATGGTGGTTATTTTAATGGCTTAAAAGTGTTAAACCCATTTAAAAAGCTTTAAGTACATGAACATTATTCTAACTGCTTTCTTAATGACGTGACTATTCAGGTGACTTTTGATTAACTCTTCGAATTGTTCTAGCTTCTTAAATGATGAATTGTTATCTTAAAAATCATGAAATCCATGTTTAGTTAAGTGCATAGTTTCACTTCATGCTATCATGTTAAAGTGTTTTCCACGAGTTTGAGACCGATGGTTTGTGAATTGAGACACGTGTACCGCACTACACACTCGCACTGTTAGGCAGCCTTTCTTGGGGATTTGGAAACTCTCTACCGGTCATTCCAAATCGGTAGGCTAGTGACCTTTTCTCTAAGGCCTCCGTAAATCTCCTCTGACCATGGATTCCCACATGGCCGACGAGTTGGTTGTACCATTGAAGTTCCATGGAGTTAGCGTGCACTTCCTCTCTCGTCTTGTTCTCGTGAGTGTGAATTACAATCTAGACTAAAGCCGTTAATGTAAAGATTGAACTAAATTATAAATCGTACCGTTATGCTTCCGAATTTATCTCTTGACCATTGTTCAATTACTTATTGCTAGTTCTCATCATCATCATGAACATGACATTACATCTGCTTACTTATTGAAACTCTCATTGGCCATTATTAATGACTGTGGGTATCTACATTTAAAATTTAAGTGAGATGCTGACAGGGCACGGCATGTGTCCAGGGCTCCAGTCTAGCCCAATGACGGCGAGTCCTAAATATACTGTTAACCATGGGGTATAATGATTACTGGCGTTGCATCTGCGCTGGGAGTCGTGCGTGTCGTGTTGATGATAGATACAATAACCACATACACGTGTCTTGGTGTACATTCTGATGGATCTTTTCTTGGTGTACATTAGTGTCTACGTGCCTGATTAGTGTTACATTATCGTGCTCGTGCGTGCTTGCTTGCTTGCGTGATATGGCCATCCTGCATTTATTGACATCAAGTGAAATCTTGCGTGCTTGTACAAAGTGATCTATTGCTAGTTCTATCTGGTCATCTTTTTCTAAAATCTTGTTCTATCATGATCACTCTATCTAGCTTGTTCATGTACATGTTGTTAATGAGTTTTACTCGCCCATGCATATCATGACATTCATCGTGCTTACCTAGTTCTAAAATGTTAATCCTTATATCATTGCCCGCACATTGAGATATAAATCGTACTGGCTATTTGCTCATGTCACGCCCCGATGCGGAATATCGGAGCGCCGAAGGCAGTTGCAAGTGAACGGGTATAGAGCGAGCGCTAGACATCAAACCATTGCACAATGAATAATACTAAAGCAAATTCATTTATTAATACATTCAATGCCTAGTTACAACCACTCATATCAGAGCCAATCTATGGGCCCCAATTACATTGAAAGAAAGTAAAAGACTAACTTTAAACCTAACTACTACAATGCTAATATAGTAATAGGACACTAGGGTACTCAAGACATCACTCCAGGTCGTTCCCGTCCTCTTGAGTGTATGGTCATCCTCGGTCTCACCTGAGAAGACAACGACAAATAACGGAGGGCGAGCGATAACGCCCAGTAGGACTTAAATCTCAGGATCAATCATGCTTTAAGTGATTAATGTCTTATAAAGCAGATAACTAGAGAGAATAACGAGAAACATATAGAAAGTACTGGTACATGATAACGAGGGACAATAGCACAATGCACGAGAGTATAGCACGACAAGTTTGATATCGGATTGCCGTATACAAGATAACAAGTAAAGTTGCACAACAGTGCACAAGTCACGATAGCAAGTGTTGGTCGATATTCTTTCAACCACGAGATTCAAGTAAACCATATTTGTGACTATTTGATTAATTGATTGCCATAGATCAAATCTTGCATGTTATGTGTGGTGATGCCATCACCAGATCATTAGACCCCCGCGAGTTATAGCCTTTTAGGTGCTCCTCCCAAGGACCAGACCGGGCCTTATAATGTTCCTAGCATAGTCATGTTTTTTTTATCGTAGACAATCAATTTAATGCCCAAATAGAGTACCAAGAAATAGATGAGAGTATAGATGAGGACGAGATAGTAGAGTGAACGTGAATTGATGAGCGAGTAGAGTATGATGAGGGCTAAGGGACAATGCACGTAACTCTCCGAGTAACAGGCGATTGTAACATTTGCACAACACCGCACATGGTGTTGGTAGTCAGGTGAAACTCACGACCCTACGACAGGCCATGTTAAGCATAGGTCCAGAGGTTCGGCGTGATTCGAGATGAGAGCGAACTTCTAATAGCCGTTTGGACCATATTGATCCCTAAAGGGTTGTAATAGGTGTTAGGGTACAATCGGCTCGTCGACCATGTGGGAATCCATGATCAGAGGAGACTTATGGAGGCCTTGTACAAGGGTTCACTAGTCCAGCGAAAGGAATATCCGACGGAGAGTTCACCACAAGCCAAGTAAAGTGTGTGTATAAAAATAGGTACTCGACGTTCTAGAGGAATTCTAGAACAGTGGAGCGTCGATATCGGATATAAACAACGCAGGAAACGAATACAAGTCCTTTAAAATAGAGCAATTAATATACTTTTTTGCAATAAATTACTAGATACATTATAGTATTGTATGCCGTATTCAGCCATATATGGATGGTTCATGTGTGTGCATGTGAGAGAGAAATCATAGATAGAAAAGAGTCGTGAATATGTCTTTAAAACATTCAATATAGCTCCATTTTAAACGTGTTTTACTGCGTGTATGATTGTTAAAAGGTGTAAGAATATTGTAGAAAGTGAGAGCAATAAATTTTATGGGTTTTCATCAAAAATCTGTTACGCGACGTAGGCTAGTAAGGATCGCGATAGGGTCATGATGGAAGGCGACAGGGTCCTGTACGGGTCGCGACAGGGCTGTTTGCTCAGGCGGCCAGAACGCGACGGGGTCTCCTGTCGCGTTCGGAACGCGACAAGATGATGTCGCGATGGCCCTGAGAACGCGGCGTGTCGAGTCGTCGTGTTCTCAGGTACTTCACCTGATTCAAGCGGGAAACATGTTTACATAGGATTGCGTGCCAACTGACTTGTTTGGACACAGGGGTACTTTGAAATATCATAACTAATTACATAGTCGATGAAAATTCACAAAACAAGTGCAAATCAAAGTAGACATTAAGGGTACTTCCAGTAAATCGTAATTGAGAGAGAGCATGATTCATATAGGGTTTGAACATGAGCAAAACGAGTTATTCAGAACATGACATAGAGAGAAAGATTAAATTCGATCAACATACTCGATGAAATTTAGGGCTTTTAGGGGCAAAAGATCCCTAACAACATGAAGTATCTACAGTAAACTTTCGTAGCATGGGATCAAGTATACATAGAGATTTGAATTAAACATGATGTCTCGGGGTTATCATGTTTGCAGATCTTCTAAAATCAAGAACAAAAGATTGGCTCGATGAAAAAGTGAAACAGGAGGGCTTTTGTTTCTGATGTATGGAACTCTACAGATGAATTTAATGAGTTTTTCTCGTGAGAATGCCTACCTTTGACTCGATTTATCTTCTAGGGCTTAGAACTCCAAGAACGAGGAAGAAGCTCCAAGAACTCCTTCTCCCCACGAGATCCTCTCCTCCTTGGCCTCTTCTCCACGTCCAAAAACCTTTGGCATGAGCTAGGGTCGGCCAAGAGGGTTTAAGAGTTGTATTTATATAATACAAGTTCCTATTCCTACTACTACTCAAATTCCTCTTAATTACGAGATTTCCTAACTCCACCTTTCCTCTCTTGCTTTCCAATCTCTAATTGGGTTAGGATAGTATCTAAATTCGTGCTAGACTATATGGGGTAGGTTTAGGAATCCAATTCCTACTCTAATTGCCACTTTTATTACTTTAATAACCCCTTTCCAATTAGGAGATAATTAAACTCCGAATTTAGGGTATTTTCTTATTATTCTCCCTTTGTAAATTCATATTTTGACCCAATAAGTTCTAGAGGATCCATTAAGCAAAACCCACTACTCTTTTCCATTTAATGGGTTTTATTAATGCTCTTTTCATTGAATATCCCTTTAGCTGAGTTTTTAATTTTTATTTTAATTTTTATTTTTCTCAAAAATTCAGGTTGCTACATCCTCCCCCTCTTAAAAGAATTTGGTCCCCAAATTCATATGACCTCACAGGAGAGATGGCTACCGAATAGATCAGGGTAGTTGCGTCTAATAATTCCTTCTGGTTCCCATGTGGCTTCTTCCACTCCGCGGTTATTCCATAAGACCTTCACCACGTGAATGAGACGATTTCTAAGTTGTTGTACCTTCCATTCCATATCTTGACTGGCTTCTCTTCGTATGTCCATCCTTGTTTAATACAAATTCTTGTTGCGAATGATGTGCGTAGGATCATATACTATTTCCTGAGCATGGAGACATGGAACACATTGTGTACACATGCCAGATCTGGAGGCAATGCCAGTCGGTATGCAACCTCACCAATCCTTTCGAGTACTACAAAAGGACCGATAAATCTAGGGCTAAGCTTTCCCTTACACCGAATCTTTGGATGCCGCGTTAGGTGACACTTTTAGAAATACATGATCACCTACTTGAAATTCCAGATCTCGCCTTCTTTTGTCGGCGTAGCTCTTCTGTCTGGATTGGGCAATCTTGAGACGATCTCTGATTACCTGATGTCCATTGTTGTCCGTTGCACCATGTCTGGGCCTAGCCATTGTTGTTCTCCAACCTCATTCCAGCATGCAGGAGATCTACACTTCCTTCCGTAGAGCACTTCGAATGGTGCCATCTTAATACTCGCTTGATAACTGTTGTTATAGGCGAATCGATTAGTGGTAGGTGCTCATTCCAATAACCTTGAAATCTATAGTGCAAGCTCTCAACATGTCTTCCACTATTTGGTTAGTTCTTTCAGTTTGCCCATCGGTTTGTGGATGGAATGCGGTACTAAAGTTGAGTTTAGTACCCAGTGCACCTTGCAGCCCTTTCCAAAAGTGAGATGTGAATCTCAGATCTCGATCCGAACAAAAGATGATGGAATGCCATGTAGTCTTACACAATCTCTTTGACATATAAGGCAGCTAGTACCTCCACTGCCACTTACTCTTTATAGGCAAAAAGTGGGCGGATTTGGTTAGTCGGTCCACTATGACCCATATGGCGTCGAGCCCACCACGAGTCTTGGGTAAACCCATGATGAAGTCCATGCCAATGCTTTCCATTTCCATTCGGAATATCGAGTGGTCTGAGTACACCCGCAGGGCGCAGGTGTTCCACTTTTACTTGTTGGCAGTAAGGCAGTGCAGCATGCTCGGCTACCTCTCTCTTCATGTTCGGCCACCAAAACGTTCTTTTCATGTCTTGATACATTTTGGTACCTCCAGGATAATGGTGTACTTTGTCTTGTGGGCTTCATCCATTAGCTTTCTCTTCATTCTTCATTGTCGGGAACGCATGTCCTTCCTTGAAAGACAAGCCTTCCATCTTCGGTCATAGCAAAGTCCGGCCTTTCGGCTAGAGTTTCCTTGTTGCGGACTAAGGACGGATCATTGTCTTGTTGGGATTTGATCTCTTCTAGCAAGTCAGATTGAATCTTGATATTAGCAACTAGACTCGATCATCACTATGTTCAATGGTTAGTCTAACCTTGCGAATTGTTCTAGTAGTTGCATCTCGCCAAGGACTAGACTCGCAACAGATGCCATCGGTTTCCGACTAAGAGCGTCAGCCACGGCATTTCCCTTGCCTGGATGGTACTGGATGTTGAAGTCGAAATCTTTTAGGTATTCTAGCCATCTTCTTTGTCTCATGTTGAGTTCCTTCTGAGAGAATAAATACTTCAGACTTTTTGGTCTGAGTAGACAGTGAATTGCTCGCCATATAGATAATGTCTCCAAATCTTCAAGGCAAAGACCACAGCAGCTAGCTCGAGATCATGTACAGGGTAGTTGACTTCATGTGTCTCAGTTGTCTTGAAGAATAGGCGATGACCTTCTCCTTTTGCATGAGTACACACCCTAGCCAATTCCTGAGGATTGGTGAAGACAGAGAAACCTTCTCCCTCTATTGGCAGAGCGAGAACAGGTGCTGAGGTAAGACAGTCTTTGAGAGTTTGGAAACTTTTCTCTCACTCTTTACTCTCAGGAGTATGGACTTTCCTTTCGTGTCAGACGTGTGAGAGGGACGGTGATCTTTGAGAAGTCCTTGATGAACCACCTGTAGTAGCCAGCCAGTCCTAGGAAGCTTTTGATCTCGGTGACGTTAGTTGGTCTCTCCCAGTTGAGTACAGCTTCGACTTTGGAGGGATCAATGGAGATGCCATTCTTTGATATGACATGGCCCAAGAAGGACACTTCTTCGAGCCAGAATTCACACTTACTAAGCTTTGCGTACAGCTTGTTGTCTCGCAAAACTTGTAGTGCTGTCTTCAGGTGTTCTTCATGCTCCTCCTTGGTCTTGAGTATATGAGGATGTCGTCGATGAAGACGACCACAAATTTGTCAAGTATGGCCGATATATGCTGTTCATGAGTTGCATAAAGGCTGCAGGAGCATTGGTTAGACCAAAAGGCATAACGACGAATTCATAATGTCCATACCTGCTCCTGAAAGCTGTTTTGAAAATATCGTCATTCTGGATCCTCATTTGGTGATAGCCAGATCGAAGATCGATCTTGGAGAAATACTGCGCTCTAGAAATTTGGTCGAATAGTTCATCGACCGTAGGAAATGGGTATTTGTTCTTGATGGTAAGCTGATTGAGTTGTCGATAGTTGATGCACAGCCTCATCGATCCATCTTTCTTCTTTACGAACAGCACAGGAGCTCCCCATGGTGAAGTACTAGGTTGGATGAACCCCTTTTCTAGTAGCTCCATCAGTTGTGCCTTCAATTCCTTGAGCTCGGAAGGTGACATCCGGTACGGTTGACGCGATACCGTGCAGCTCAAGGAATCAGCTCAATGGCAAAGTTGACATCTCGTTCAGGGGGGATCCCTGGGAGGTCTTCGGGAAATACATCTGGGTAGTCCTGTACTATATGTATGTCCTCTATCTTGCAACCCCTCTTTTCCACTACTACGGCTGCTAGGAAGGCAATACAACCTTTCCTCATCATGTTGTGGGCTTTTATGGCGGAGACTAGAGACATTCGTCTCTTATGTCTAATCCCAAAGAATGCCAATTTAGGAAAGTCACTAAAGGTAACCTTCCCTTTCTTACAGTCGACACTTGCCCCATATGCGGACAACTAGTCGACTCCTAAAATTACATCATAGCCTTCCATGGACATACATACCAGGTCGGCTTTTAGGTTATGATCTCCGATCATTACATCGGCAGCTGGAAAGTACTTGTTCAATTTCTCCCTTTCTCCTAGTGGCGTTGTAACAGAGAACTCACAACCCATGGGTATAGGTTTGACATTCAGAGTATTAGCAAAGTTTTGAGATATAAATGAATGAGTTGCTCCAGTATCAAATAAATGAATGCTGATAGAGAGAAAACTTGAAGGGTACCTTCTACGATTCCACCCTCCTCGGTGGGATCCACTTCCTGGACAGCTTGCAGTCGGCCAGGCTTCTTTTTTACCCATTAGGGCGTTTCTCTTTCTCCTGCTCCTTCACACAGGGCACTCGAAAATGCGATGATTGTGATTTCCGCAGTGTAGGCATGCGCCTGCTTTCCTCCAGCACTCAGCAGCAGTATGACCAGATTTGTCACAATGCTCGCACTTGGTCTTGTCGATGTTTGGGGGGTAGGTATCCTGAGCTTCCTTTCTTGATTCGGCCCTCCCGTGATGTTGAACAGCCGCTTTTTGTCATTTGGGGGCTTGCTTGAGGAACCCGATGCTGGTTCTTCTTGACTAGTCTACCCTTAATGCGATCGTAAGGTCGATCGCATCCTCTAGCAGCTGTGCCTTCTTTACCATCTCGGCATAAGTCTGGATGTCGAGTGGAGCAAGTTGTGTAATATATGAAGGCTTGAGTCCATTAAGAAATCTCCTCACCTTCATCTTTTCTGTGTTGACCAGATGATTGGCATAACGCGCTAATCGGGAGAATTGCGCTTCATACTCCGCAATCGTAAGGTGCCTCTGTTTCAGTGCAGCAAACTCGGAGGCCTTCCTCTCCTAGATCCTTTCAGAGAAGTATTTGGAGTTAAAATGCTCCTTGAATTCTGCCCAGGGAACTGTGCATCGGCCCTGGTGGCCTCCAAAGACTCCCACCATGCACGGGCGTCCCTTTCTAATTGAAAAGTTGCCAGTAGAACTTATCACCATCCGCGCATTGCATGACGCGGAAGATGCGTTCTACCACCTTCATCCGTTTTCTGCCCTCGTCGGGATCAGTAGTCCCACTAAAACGGGGCGGGTTCAGTTGCGGAAATTCCTATGCAGATCTCCGGCTCTTTGGTTTCCACGAGCTCCAGCAGCCTGAAGTAGAGCTTGAGTGAGCTGCTGGATAGTTTGTTGCATGTCACGGAGTTGTGCACGCTCTGCTGCCATTGCTATGGTTTAAGTTCCTTCAAAAAGAGAAATTTTAATGTAAGATATCATGATTGCACTATTGGTGTGTGTGTGAGTTTATTTTAGCAAGTTACCCTTGGCTCTAACCTCAACTCACATAGGTGGATAATTGACTCTAGTCGAGGCAGTTAACCTAGATCATCCTATACTTAAGAATACCTAGGCTCTGATACCACAAAACTGCCATGCCCCGACGTGGAATATCAGAGCGCGAAGGCAGTTGCAAGTGAACGGGTATAGAGTGCGCTAGACATCAAACCATTGCACAATGAATGATACTAAAGCAAATTCATTCATTAATACATTCAAATGCCTAGTTACAACCACTAATATCAGAGCCAATCTATGGGGCCCAATTACATTGAAAGAAAGTAAAAGACTAACTTCAAACCTAACTACTACAACGCTAAATATAACAATAGGACGCTAGGGTACTCAAGACATCACTCCAGGTCGTTCCCGTCCTCTAGAGTGTATGGTTCATCATCGGTCTCACTTGAGAACATAATGACAAATAACGCAGGGTGAGCGATAACGCCCAGTAGGACTTAAATCTCAGGATCAAGCATGCTTTAAGTGATTAATGTCTTATAAAGCAGGATAACTAGAGAGAATAACGAGAAACAAATAGAAAGGACTAGTACACGATAACGAGGGACAATAGCACAATGCACGAGAGTATAGCACGATAAGTTTGATATCGGATTGGCCGTATACAAGATAACAAGTAAAGTTGCACAATAGTGCACAAGTCATGATAGCAAGTGTTGGTCGATATTCTTTCAACTACGAGATTCAAGTAAACCAATAATTGACTAGATCAAATCTTGTGTGTTCATGCGTTAGGTGTATGCCATCACCCAGATCATTAGACCCCCGTGAGTTATAGCCTTTCAGGTGCTCCTCCCAAGGACCAGACCGGGCCCTTATAATGTTGCCTAGCATAGTCATGTTTTTTTTTTATTGTAGACAATCAATTTAATGCCCAAATAGAGTACCAAGAAATAGATGAGAGTACTAGATGAATAGACGAGATAGTAGAGTGAACGTGAATAGATGAGCGAGTAGAGTATAGATGAGGGCTAAGGGACAATGCATGTAACACTCTGAGTAAATAGGCGATAGTAACAGTTGCACAACACGCGCACATGGTGTTGGTAGTCAGGTGGAACTCACGACCTTACCACAGGCCATGTTAAGCACAGGTCCAGAGATCCGGCGTGATTCGAGATGAGAGAAACTTCTAATAACCGTTTGGACCATATTGATCCCTAAAGGGTATAATAGGTGTTAGGGTACAACCGGCTCGTCGACCATGTGGGAATCCATGATCAGAGGAGACTTACGGAGGCCTTGTATAAGGGTTCACTAGTCCGGCGAAAGGAATATCCGATAGAGAGTTCACCACAAGCCAAGTAAAGTGTGTATATAAAAACAGGTACTCGACATTCGAGAGGAATCTAGAACAGTGGAGCGTCGATGTCGGTATATAAACAACGCAGGAAATGAATACAAGTCCTTTAATATAATAGGCAATTAATATACTTTATTGCAATAAAATTACCAGATACATTATGAGGTATTGTATGCCATATTTCAGCCATATATGGATGGGTCATGTGTGGCATGTGAGAGAGAAATCATAGATAGAAAAGAAGTCGTGAATATGTCTTTTAAAGCATTCAATATAGCCCATTTTTAAAACGATGTTTTTACTGCGTGTATGACTGTTAAAAAGGCGTAAGAATATTGTAGAAAGTGAGAGCAGTAATTTTATGGTTTTCATCAAAAATCCTGTGAACACGACGTAGGCTGTAAGGATCGCGACAGGGTCATGATGGAACGCGACAGGGTCCAGTAATGGTCGCGACGGGCTATTGCTCAGGCGGCCAGAACGCGACGGGGTCTCTGTCGCATTCAGAACGCGACAAGACGATGGTCGCGATGGCCCTGAGAACGCGGCGTGTCGAGCCGTCGCGTTCTCAGGTACTTCACCTGAGTTCGAGCGAGAAACATGTTGTACATCAGATTACGTGCCATCTTGACTTGTTTGGACACAGGGTACTTTGAAAAATCATAACTAATTACATAGTCAATGAAAAATCACAAAACAAGTTGCAAATCAAAGTAGACATGTAAGGGTACTTCCAGTAAATCGAAATTAGAGAGAGAGCATGGTTCATATAGGGTTTGAACATGAGCAAGAATGAGTTATTCAGAACATGACATAGAGAGAAATATTGATTAAATTCGATCAACATGTTGGATGAAATTTAGGGCTTTTAGGGGCAAAAGATCCCCAACAACATGAAGTATCTACAGTAAAACTTTCGTAGCATGGGATCAAGTATACATAGAGATTTGAATTAAACATGATGTCTGGGGTTATCATGTTTGCAGATCTTCTAAAATCAAGAACCAAAAGATTGGCTCGATGAAAAAGAGTGAAACAAGAGGGCTTTTGTTCCTGATGTATGGAAAAATCTACAGATGGATTAATTGAGTTTTGCTCGTGAGAATGCCTACCTTTGACTCGATTTATCTTCTAGGGCTTAGAACTCCAAGAACGAGGAAGAAGCTCCAAGTACTCCTTCTCCCCACGAGATCCTCTCCTCCTTGGCCTCTTCTCCACGTCCAAAAACCTTTGGCAACGAGCTAGGGTCGGCCAAGAGGTTTAAGAGATGTATTTATGTAAATACAAGTTCCTATTCCTACTACTACTCAAATTCCTCTTAATTACGAGATTTCCTAACTCCACCTTTCCTCTCTTGCTTTCCAATCTCTAATTGGTTTAGGATAGTATCTAAATTCGTGCTAGACTATATGTGGTAGGTTTAGGAATCCAATTCCTACTCTAATTGCCACTTTTATTGCTTTAATAACCCTTTCCAATAGGAGATAATTAAACTCCGAATTTAGGGTATTTTCTTATTATTCTCCCTTTGTAAATTCATATTTGACCAATAAGTTCTAGAGGATCCATTAAGCAAAACCCACTACTCTTTTCCATTTAATGGGTTATTTATGCTCTTTTCATTGAATATCCTTTTAGCTGAGTTTTTAATTATTATTTAAATTTTTATTTTTCTCAAAAATTCAGGTTGCTACAGCTCATCCCCTACTTTTACCCAATCTAGGTGATATGAAGTTCAAGAGGAAGATCAAGTCGAGGATGGGAATGCATCCGAGTGATGAGCGTCCCAACTATGAGTCTGGTTATAGTAGTTCCTTTGAGTGTTAGAATCATGTAGTAGGAAGTGAGGTATTATGTACTTTTTCTTTTATTGAGTCTTAGTCCTGTAATAGTTCCATTTGGAATACAATGAGTTGAGATTTGAATGCAAGATTAGTTGAGTTCAATATTTGGGCCTTATGATGTGTTGTGTTATACATTTAGTGCGTGCTAGCTATAGGCTTATTTGTCGACTGTTCACGTCTCGGGTTATCGTCTCGAATATCGACTCGAATTCTTCGAATTAATATCCGCTGCGTAGTTCTCGGGACGTGATAGTTTAGTGGTATCAGAGCCTAGGAATACGAAATAGGATATGTCTCAGGAGTAGGAGATACCTATGGAACCTAGGTCATGGTAATTAAATATAGTACCTGGTGAGAATGGGTAGAGACTGGGAATATGATAGAATAAACAAACACTCCTACCCATTGACTCTTATAATGTATCTAGAGACATTAATTGCTTTCCATCCTTTTTTCAGGAACTCTCATAACTCTTGTACTCAACTGCAATGGCCCGCAACCAGTGGCAAGCTATGCAAGAAACCGTGGCTGGGTTGACCCAGGCGTTACAAAATGTAGTATAGGCTGGAAATCAGGTTGCCACTGCAAGGAATGGAGCCGGTGATCTGCACCAGAATTTTAGGAGTTTAAACCCTCCTTGTTTCTCTGGATCCCCTGACCCAGACGAAGCAGAAAATTGGCAGGAAGAAATAGAAAGGATCTTCCAAGTAATGCAATGCACCAATAGGGAGAAAGTGGTGCTGGCCACTTTCCAATTCACTAAGGATGCCCGAGCATGGTGGAAGGCCACATCGGCCCACCTGCCTAATGTTGGCGAACTGGAGTGGGCTGGATTCCTGGAGATATTCCGGGGAAAATATTCACTGAAAGAGTGAAGGAGAGGAAAGCGGCAGAATTTGCCGCACTGAAGTAGAAGGAATGTTTGTGGCTGAGTATGAGGCTCAGTTCGCATTTCTTGCTGTGTACGTCCCACACCTGGTGGGAACTGAAAGACTTAAGGCAAATCGGTTCATGGATGGGCTCAGGCCCATGTTCATTAAAAGGCTCGGACCACACAACATTCAAACTTACACTGAGATGGTCTAAAGAGCTCAATTGGTAGAAGACACTATGGCTAAGGGGAAGGCATGAGGGGGAAGGACATCTCCAAATCGACATTTATAAAAAGGGGTGCAGTCGATACAACTGGAACTTTCCCCAACAACAACAATAACAACAACAACAGCAACTACAACAACAACAAAAGGTCAACCACTGGGAAGGACTATGGCATGGAGAAAAAGGTCAAAGTAGAAGAAACAATGACGATGGAGTATTGTAAATTTTGCAACAAGCCTGGGCACCAAGCGGACAAGTGCTGGAAGAAGGCCGGGGCTTGCTTGCGATGTGGGAGTCATGAACATCGTATACCGAACTGTCCCATGCTAAAAGACCAAGATGGAAGGAACCAAGGAGTGGTAAAGTGTCAGGGACGGGTGAATGCAATGACACAAGCGGAGCTTCTGGATGGAGGTATGAATGTTAAACCCCTAGACTGATCTTATGATGTTTTCTTATTGGTACATTTCTAAGTAGGGGAGATCATTAGGAGAAATTAGAAAGGAATAATCTAGTCATTATACATAGTTCATTGGTGGATAAGATGGAGCTATAACAACCGTGGAAGAGAACAGGAGTGGAAGGAACCAAATGAATAGTACGGGTGGCCATGGGTGTAGATGTTGGACTAGCATCCACGATGTTGAAACAAGTTAGAAGAATTAAATCCGAAACAACCTCAAGGGTCATAACTATCAAAAGACAATTAATGATCTATGAATTGGGGACAAATTCTCTTAAGTGGGGGAGAGTGTAGCACCCCTGAAATTTTATTACATAAAAATTTAAATAAATGGAAATAAATAATTTCCATAATATTAGATTATTTAAAACATACGTACCATTATCGTATGTGCTAAAACACATCGTAAAATTCCGTAAAAATTACAAATCAACCCCACACATATTCCTAAATGTTCCACAAAGAAATTTATGCCAAGAAAAATCGGATTAGCCAAATTTAAAGTGTTTCGCGACTTATTATCGTAATTCATGAATAAGTCGAAAAATCATTATCACACGTACTTGGCAAGTCGAAAAATTAAATAAAAATCATATATGGACTTCAAATAATATCCTCTAATGACCCATCAAGAAATTTGGGTCAAGAGAAATTGTTTGGCTAGGTTTAAGAAATTGTGACCAATTATCCAAATTAGGAAACAAGTCGGAAAATCGTTAACACGAAAACACGACGCAACTATAAATTCAATAAAGAGGTTGGGAGACTTCCACATTAATAATTCATAACCATAAATAAGTTGAAATTAGAAAGTGGTAATTAGGGATTTATTGGGATGCAATCATGCATTCTTGGCAACCCAAATTCGTGCCTACCCACCCATGGAGGTTGCTTGATGGCCAAGACTCTCTAATGGAGGGAGAGATCTTCAAATTATGGAAAGACACAAGCCAATCCGAACCCTTCTTTCTTGTTGCATTAGGACTCTTAAAACCAATAGATGCTTAAATACTCTTCACCCAAACCCTAGGGACGAGTTTAGAACTTGCTGGGGTCGTGTGGAAGAGCTCTTGGTGGCTGAGGAGCTGTGGAACGACCACAAGAAGCTCATCTTCTTCCCCATTGCATCTGCTGCAACCGCACAGACAGTCATCTTGAAGTTGACCAAAGGTAGGTCAAACCTAAACCAAACATTGTAAGGCTTATACCCCTGGAAAGAGGGTCAAGTCTACATTCTAACCCAAGTGAAATGCCCAAATTCTATGCAGTATACACAGAACAGTAAGCGTTCTCCTCCAAGTGGTCTGAACTCGGGTTTTCTGGAAAAATGAGACTTCTTCACCCAGAAGGTAGGTTTTCTCGGGCAAAACCTTAACATATCCTATACCATGTGTAGAGCATCAAGTTAACTTTCATTCCCACTTGTTTCATCGAGTTTTATTGGGTAGATTTTGAACTATAAGCGTTTTCCAAAGTCACGCACTGTTAGGGTTTCCTGTTCTTTAATTGTTGCATGTGATTTGAGACCAAATTAGAGCAAACACCCAACATGAAAGTTTTTCTACTAGTTATCCTCGTCAGGTTTTATGTTGAACGTTTTGTCTAAATCTCATTAGTTAGAGAGTTATAAGCATGGTAAGAGGGTTGCTGCATGAAACTACATCTTCAGGTTACATTGTCTTCTACGTGAGTTTGACTTGATTAAAGCCTATCAAAACCCTCATTATTATCTAATTTTGATTTACTGGAAGCACTCTTACATGTCTAGGTTGGTTTAAAATGGTTTTGTTATTTTTCATGCAGTGTACAATTTGTTCTCTATTTTGAAGCACCCTGTGTCAATATAAGGCAGTTCTGGACCGCAATCCAAGAACATGTCCTTTCTCTGTCGGATTCAGGTGCAGACCCTGTGAACGTGACGGCCCGATAGGCTGCGTTCTGAGGTCTTGTCGCGACAGCACCAACCGTCACGTTCTAAAAGCGACGAAGCGCTCCGTCGCGACCTTGCTGCCTGATCTGACCTCCCTGTCGCGTTCTTCACATAACCTTGTCGCGTTCTAGCCCCGACCCATCACGACCCTTACTGAGGTCTGTCGCGACTGACCCTGGGCCTGACAGCCCTGTCGCTTTCCTTATATGTACCTGTCGCGATCTCAGGATTTTGCATTAAACCCCACTTACATTCTTGCAAACCTAACCGCTATACCCGAGGTCTGGTTTAATGTGATATTTAGTGTGTAATTCACATGTTTTGGGTCTGATCAATGCATGGTGGTTATTTTATGGCTTAAAGTGTTAAACCCATTTAAAAGCTTTAAGTACATGAACAGTATCTAACTGCTTTCTTAATGACGTGACTATTCAGGTGACTTTTGATTAACTCTTCGAACTATTCTAGCTCTTAAATGATGAATTGTTATCTTAAAAATCATGAAATCCATGTTAGTTAAGTGCATAGTTTCACTTCATGCTATCATGTTAAAGTGTTTTCCGCAAGTTTGAGACCGATGGTTTGTGAATTGAGACACGCGTACCGCACTACACACTCGCACTGTTAGGCAGCCTTTCTTGGGGATTTGGAAACTCTCTACGGTCATTCCGAATCGGTAGGCTAGTGACCTTTTTTCTAAGGCCTCCGTAAATCTCCTCTGACCATGGATTCCCACATGGCCGACGAGTTGGTTGTACCATTGAAGTTCCATGGAGATAGCGTGCACTTCCTCTCTCGTCTTGTCTCGTGAGTGTGAATACAATCTAGACTAAAGCCATTAATGTAAAGATTGAACTAAATTATAAATCGTACCGTTATGCTGCCAAATTTATCTCTTGACCATTGTTCAATTACTTATTGCTAGTTCTCATCATCATCATGAATATGACATTACACCTGCTTACTTATTGAAACTCTTATTGGCCATTATTAATGACTGTGGGTATCTACATTTAAAATTAAGTGAGATGCTGACAGGGCACGACGTGTGTCCAAGGGCTCCAGTCTAGCCCCAATGACGGTGAGTCATAAATAGACTGTTAACCATGGGGTATAATGATTATTGGCGTTGCATCTGCGCTGGGAGTCGTGCATGTCGTGTTGAATGATAGACAATAACCACATACACGTGTCCTGGTGTACATTCTTGATGGATCTTTTCTTGGTGTATTAGTGTCTACGTGCCTGATTAGTGTTACATTATCGTGCTCGTGCATGCTTGCTTGCTTCCGTGATATGGCCATCCTACATTTATTGCAATTAGTGATATCTTGCGTTCTTGACATCAAGTGAAATCTTGCGTGCTTGTACAAAGTGATCTATTGCTAGTTCTATCATGTCATCTTGTTCTAAAATATTGTTCTATCATGATCATTCTATCTAGCTTGTTCATGTATCATGTTTTAATGAGTTTTATTCGCACATGCATATCATGACATTCATCGTGCTTACCTAGTTCTAAAATGTTAATCACTTATATCATTGCCCGCACATGAGATATAAATCCTACTGGGCTAGTTTGCTCATCCCCTACTTTTACCTAATCTAGGTGACTATGAAATTCAAGAGGAAGATCAAGTCGAGGATGGGAATGCGTCCGAGTGATGAGCGTCCCAACTATGAGTCTAGTTATAGTAGTTTCCTTTGAGTGTTAGAATCATGTAGTAGGAAGTGAGGTATTATGTACTTTTTCTTTTATTGAGTCTTAGTCCTGTAATAGTTTCCATTTGGAATACAATGAGTTGAGATTTGAATGCAAGATTAGTTGAGTTCAATATTTGGGCCCTATGATGATGTATGTTGTTATACATTTAGTGCGTGCTAGCTAGAGGCTTATTTGCCGACTGTTCACGTCTCGGGTTATCGTCTCAAATTATTTCCGAATTATTATCAATTTCTGCTGCGTAATTCTCGGACGTGACAGTTTGAGCTTACCTTTCCCTTTCTTTCTCAAGAACTTTTTGAATTGCCTTGTCAGTAAGTCCAATTCTTCATCATCCTCTTCATCAGAAGACTCATCATTTTCATCAGATTGGTCAACAACAATTTTTGAACTAGATGAAGCTTTTAAAGCAATAGGTTTCTTAGATGAAATTAAAGATGCATTTCTTTTCAAGTTGATTCGTATGTCATTAGTGAACTATTATCTCATCTAATTGCATGGTTGACAAGTTCTTTGAATCTTCATTACTGTGGCCTTTGTATGCAAGCTGAAGGAAGTGACCTAAGAGCCTTCCTAACTAGATCACTATTTGAATAATCCTATCCTAAACCTCGAAGACCATTCACAATGAGCATAAATCTGGAAAACATCTCAGAGATAGTCTCATCAATCTTCATTCTAAACATTTCATACTATGAGACTAAGATACTTGCCTTGGTTTCTCTTACCTCAGAGGTTCCCTCATAGATGAGCTGGAGCTTATCCCACATCTCCTTAGCAGACTTACATGAAGATACTTTGGAGTACTCCTTGGGGTGGATGGCACACTGCATCATGTCATGGAACTCCAGTTGAGAGTGGATTTCTTGATCTGATCCTTGGTCCATAGATCTTCATATTCAGGGAGTTTAGCAAGTCCCTTGTCAACAATCTTCCAGAGCTTATAGTCTTGAGCTCTTAAGAACACATGCATCCTGTTTTTCCAATAGGCATAATCAGATCCATCGAAAAAAGGAGGCCTAGAAACTGAATGACCCTCAGCCATGAATCCCTTGGTGATTCCATAGCAATAGACTCTTGATCGCTAGATCAAACACTTAAAGTGCACTGAGAACCCGCTCTGATACCAAATGAGATGTTGCAGAAAAACTGCTATGAAGAAATCTAGAAGGGGGGGGGGGGTTGAATAGATTTCTTTGGATTTTAAAAATCACTGAATTAGATTTTTAGAGAGATTGAATTAAGAGTAAAATCTAAAGATCAATGACAATTCTGAGCAATTTGAGACATGATAGATGATGAGGTATCAATGAGCCTATCAAGCATCTATCGCAAGAAACAATCAAACCACAAAGACAAAGAGATTTAGGGTGGTTCGGATTACACAATTGTGTCTCCTACATCCACCATCCACACACACACACGAAGTGGCTTATCTTGCCAGTCAGAAATGACACAACACAACACACACACTCTGAGATTCAGAAATCTCAGATCTAACACACACACGAAATTGGGCACAAGGATTGCACCAATTCACAAAACACACACAATAGAATGAGTTTGAAGTGAAGAACTAGACTAAACAATTGAATCCCAGGTTTTAGATGTTTGGTTCGAATCTCCATGTTTCTGCTTCAAGGAGGGAGATCAGCTCTTCTACTTTAGCTCCAGGAAGAAGGCGCTGAAGACTAGAAATCCTTCTTTAGATGGATCATCCAAGATGTTTGAAACTCCAATTCCTTCAGATCTGGAAGCAATTCTTCTGGATGAAGCCCTCTTTTGAAATCGCCTGGAAACCTCTGGAGACGGAAGAGCTGATGTGTGTTTTTTTTTCCAAAGCCAAGTGGATAAGGGGCATTTATAGTCCCATGGATCCACAAAATATCTTGGGATTTGGGGGCACAAAGATTCCTGCTCAAAAAGCCCCTACTAAGATCATCCACATGTCTCTGCAGTTTAGATCTAGAAAAATGTCCAAAGTGTGTCGACACCACATAAAAAATGTGTCGGACACTCAAGACACTGGCTTAAAACTGGGCTTCTGGGACAGTGGGGAAGTGTCTACACATAGGTGTCCTGTGTCGACACCACTAGATGCTTCTTCAAAATAAGCTTCTAGGACAGTGGGTGAGTGTCGACACATAGGTGTTCTGTGTTGACACCACTGGACATTATCTTCATAATATGATTGTTAGATGCATGAATTGTGTCGACACCACTTGAGTTGTGTCGACACCACTGTCATTGCTTGAGCTTTTCTTTTAGTTACACAAGGAAAAAGTAGTGTGAGATATAAATGAAACATGATAAACATGACTTCCACATATGTATGAATCATACTTAAGCATCATCAAAATAAGAGATCCAACAAATACTTATATCATTGCTGGAAGATGTAAATCCTACTGGGCGAGTGCGCTCATACCTGCTTTCTTTAACATTTCAAGTAGTAAAGGTAAATCTAAATGACGGGACTTGTGGGCCGAGCGTGGAGTACACTTAGAGAGTCCATTCCTATTTTTTTATTTAGATTGGTCATTAATGTAATTTTCCCCTTTCTTTGAGAGATAGATTGGGAGTAAGGAGTGTTTCATTTGACATTGGAGGTTGTAATATTCGTTTGAGAAAGACTTATTACACTTGTACATTGCACTTTAAGTGCAATGTGACTAGGCAATAGCCCATATGGCACCCCTCACATGAGGAGTGATAAAGTGGCAATCCAATTATTGAATGCCACATGGGCTTGTTGCATAGTCACATTGCACTTAAAGTGCAATGTGAAAGTGCAATAAACCTTTCTCTATTCGTTTTGATAAATAAAGGAAGAAAATTTGACTATTTCATTGTGGGCCCTATTTGTAAAAGATATTGGTCTATAGCTTCTGAATGCTTGCTTGTTCGTCACACCTCCCAATTTATTCTGCTGCTAAAACAAAATTGGGGGCGTGACAGAGTGGTATCAGAGCCTAGGCTTTCTAAAGTCCTAGGATACATTAGAGGCTAAGTTATGACCCTATGTTAAAGGATAATGTTGTGAGGATCTAGCTAGGTTCCTACACTATTTGTGTTTAGCACTAAGCTAGGTCTCTTGTTAGTACCTAGTGAGATGGGTAGAGCCCGTGGTTAGAATAGTTCAAAAGTTATAAATTCATATTCACAAAGAATAACTTAGACTATAACTAACTATTAATCTTCTCTCAAAATCCTAAACATTTTTGGAGATGGCAGCCAAGCGTGGCCAATGGCGCGATATGCATAACACAGTACAGGAGTTGGCACAGGCCTTGCAACAAGTCGCACAGAGTGGAGCTCGTGTCAGGGCAAGAGAGTTACATAGGAATTTTCGAGGATGGATCCTCCTAAGTTTGATGGATCTCCTGACCCCGAGGAGGCTGAAAACTGGATGCAAGAGATGGAATGGATGTTCAATGTAATGCAGTGCACAGACCAAGAGAGGGTCTTATTGGCCACTTTTCAACTATAACGCGATGCAAGGGCCTGGTGGGAGGCCAACAAAGCTACATTGCCTGATACTCCTACTACTTTGGCTGAATTCATAGAACACTTCAACAATAAATATTTCTCTAAAAGGGTTCGTGAGAAGAAAGCTGTGGAATTCGCTGCTCTTAAATAGAAAAGATCATCAGTGGCGGAGTATGAAGCCCAATTTGCTAGGTTGTCCCGCTATGCACCACACCTAGTCGGGACAGAGAAGATGAAGGAAAAAAGCTTCCTAAATGGATTAAATCCAACATTTATTCCCCTATTGGCATCAATGGACATTCAAGTTTACAACGAGATGGTGAAATGAGTTCAATTAGTAGAAGACGCCATAGAAATGACCAAGGAAGATGATGGGAAGTCCACCCCAATGGAAGGACAACCATTAACTTCAAGGATTATCAACCCAAAAGCCCTAAGAAGAGGTTAAATAAAGACAAGTGTCACTTAAAGAATAAGAAGCCTAAGAGAGGAGATCAACCACAGAACACAATCCAACTAATCAAGGAGAAGTGTTGGCACTGTAGTCGAATGGGACATAAGACCGAGGAGTGCTGGAGAAAGATGAGGGCTTGTCTGCGATGCGGAAGTATGGGCCACCAGATTAGTGGTTGCTCTCAATTGAAGAAGAAGGCGTCTCAACATCAAGGCTGGCTTCAAGCAACAATAGGAAAGGAATGCTCTTGAAAGAATAGAAGGGGCGGAGCGGCATGAGGTAGATCTACTCACATTGACATCACTAGAATCTTGTAATCTTGGTGCTTCTTTTGAATCTCCTCATTAGTATCGTCTTATCCTATTGATCAAGTCATAATTGAGAAGAATTAATATATTCATACAAATACAATAACCTCAAAGTAATCTACTTGAAAAATTTCCTCTACATGCATAATCTTAAGTGGGGGAGATTCGACGCAGTTTAGAAAGAAGAAATGTCCTATGAATTTGAGGACCAAATTATTTTAAGTGGGGGAGGATGTAGCACCCCGAGAATTTCAGTAATTGAAAATTTGAGATAAATAGAAAATATGACAACTTAATAATTTAAAACTAGTTAAATGCGTACACACCATTATCCCAGATGTAAAAACACATCTAAAATTTTTGTGAAAATCATAGTTAGACTTTAAATATTATTCTCTAGTGACTCATAAAGAAATTTGGGTCAATAAAAATCTTTTGGATTGAGTTAAGAATTATTGTGACTATTATCTTAATTAAGGAATAAGTCGAAAACCATTATCACATATACATAAATGGGTCATAATAAAAATAAAAATTATGGATGGACTTCAAACATTGGGTATTGACAACCCAATGAAAGAATCGGGCCATAATATATATTTTGGACCACAAATAAATTCAAGTAGAAAAATAACCCCAAAATTGAAAATCTTAACTAATCAAGATTAAAAGGTTAAATACTCATCCAATACATACTATTGGACTTAAAATTGAGCCCAATTCATGGTTACAACCTAAAATAAGTTTCTATATCAATTCCATCACAAATTGGGGAGAGAAATCTCCAATTTGAGGAAGGATACACCCAAATTCGTCCCTAAAAGTTTCTTAATCTAATTCGGCAACTAAAGACTTCTCTTTCTATAAATAAAGCCTCTCTCTTCCATGGGACGACCCCTAGGGTTATTGGAGGCGTGCTTGGAGGCTATGGTGGCTAGAGATCTCAAGGAGAAGGCTGGAGCAAGGAGAATCTCGTGCTCTTCCAACTCCGATCTACAGCGACCTGCATACAAGAGTCAGATTGATCATCACCAAAGGTTAGTAAAATCTCAATCAAATCAAGCAAATAATATACCCATAGAAAGACCCTCAAGTCTACTTTCTGATGAAGCTATTTTTTTTAATTTGTACGCAGTGTGTTAGACGTATTAAGAAGATCTTTACACTACTACCAAAACTAGGGTTTTCGGGGAGCACGACTTTCATTCACCTAAAAGGTAGGTCATCTCCATGCCAATGTAGCAACCTGGATTTTTTTTCAAAATAATAATAATAAAAAAACAATTAGAAAATCAAAGAAAAGAGAATTAAATAAAACCCATCAAATGAAAATAAGTAATGGGCTTTATTAAATGGACCCATTAGAAATTAGTAGGCTAAAATAAAGATTTTAAAAAGGGGAATAATAGAGAAATACCTAAAATTCGTAACTAAAATATTACTAAAATAGAAAAGAGGTATTTAATGCATAACAAATAGAAGTTTGAGTTGGATTGGGATTCCTAAACCTACCCTAATGGGTTGGCCACAAAATCCTCTCTCTCCCAACCCAAATAGGAGATCTCTTGCTTAAAAAAGGGAGAGGAAAATAGGAAATTCGAAATTTTATAGGAATTAGACTTAACTAGGAAAGGGAATAGGGAGAAGCTTAAATACTTCTCTTAAACCCTCATGGCTGGCCCTAGCTCGTGCCAAGAGGTTCCTGGACCAGGAGGAGAGGTCAAGAGGAGAGAAATCGTGGAGAGGAAGGATCCCTCAAGTTCTTCTCCGAGTTCTTCAAGTCTTAACCCTAGAAGAGGAAAATGATCAAAGGTAGGCATTCTCACAAGCATAAACCATGAAAGTTTTTCTGTAGGATGTTCATCTATCAAGAACAAAAGCCCTTTGGTTTCATAAATTTCCATCGAGCATATCTTTCGATCTTGATTTTTATGTTCTGCAACTTACATGACCCCGAACCCTCTTTTAATTCTTGATCTCCTTGTATACTCAACCCCATGCCACGAGATTTTTACTGTAGGAACTGATGCATGTTAGGCATCTTTTGCCTCTAAAAGCCCTAAATTTGATTCATCCTATCTTGCAAATTTAATCGTTGATCTCAACTATGTACTGTTTCATGTTCATCATGAATGCCCGTGTTTAAAACATATCTAAACCCTGGATGTTTTCCAATTCCTATTATTGTAAGTACCCATGCATGTCTAGGTCGTTTTGCAACTAGTTTCATGATTTTTGTTGACTATATAATTAGTTGTGATTTTCTGAATCACACTACGTCAAATAGGGTAAGTTTTGGCTCGTAATCTAATGAAAAGTCCTTTCCCTGTCGGACTTGGGTGCAGACCCTGTGAACGCGACGGCCTGATAGGCCGCGTTCACAAGGGTCGTCGCGATAGCGCCCTCTGTCGCAATCTGATCGCGACAGGGCCTGTCGTCGCGATCTGCTGCCCGACTAGACTAAGCCTGCTGCGACCCGTACAAGCACCCGTCGCGATCTCAGTTGACCCCGTCGCGACCCTCATCAGGGTACGTCGCGATCTGGGTTCTTTTTGTATGAAACCCCCTGTCTCAGCAATGCTTGATTACCACAGTGTTTGTTCTCTTGTTTAACATCATACATATAGAAAATAACTCTTGTTATAAATTAATATTTATGTATGATTAAAATACATGCACATGATCTTTTCTATCTACAATTTCATGACACTTACACACACTTTGAACCATCCATTATGGCATAATTTTGGCATGAAACTATTTCATAATACATCTGGTAATTTATGTAATTAAACTACCCTATACTTCTCTATCGTTTCTCGCAATGATTTAGGAATGCCGATATTGACGCTCCACTGTTCTAGAATTCTTCTAGAACGTCGAGCACTTGTTTCTATAGACACTCTCTCTTGACTTGGACGAACTCTTCGTCGGATACTCCATCTGCCAGACTAGTAAGTCTTTGTTGAAGGCCTCCGTAAGTCTCCTCATCCATAGATTCCCACATGGTCGACGAGCCTTTGTACTCTAACACTTATGATACCCTTTAGGGATCTATATGATCCAAACGGCTATTATAAGTTCACTCTCATCTTGAATCACACCGGACCTCTGGACTTGTGCTTAACATGGCCAGCGGAAGGTCGTTAGTTCCGCCTGACTGCCAACACCGAGTGTGCGTGTTGTGCAACTGTTACTCTCGCCTGGTTACTTGACGCGTTACGTGTAATGTCCACTAGCTCTCATCTATACTCTACTCACTCATCTATTCACGTTCACTCTACTATCTCGTCTATTCATCTAGTGCTCTCATCTACTTCTTGGTACTCTATATTGGCCACTGACTGATAGTCTAAAGATAAACAATATAACCAATGCCTGACAATATATAAGGGCCCGATCTGGTCCTGGGATGTGCGCCCGAAAGTGCTAGTGCCCATGGGAGTTAAATGATCAGAGTGTTTTGCATTACACTCAAGTGCTATCTATCTGACTATCTAAATGACAATCAAAAGTGCTATGTTCCCTCGTTGTCCATTGACAACAAAGTGCTATGCTATACTCATTGTGCTATCTGTACTATGGCCATCTTGCTATATTGTGCTATTCCCAACACTTATGCTATTTTGGAAAGTCTATATTTGGAAAGTCTTGCTAATTCGTTCACGTACTGTCCTGCTATATTTTTACGTGACTCTCTCGCTCTATCATTAGTTACTCTGCCTTCAATGCATTATTACTTAAAGCCTGCTTGAGCCTGAGATTTAAGTCCTACTAGGCGATGTTCGCTCACCCTGCATTATTTGTCATTGTGTTCTCAGGTGGACCGAGGAGAACCATACACTCAAGAGAATGGAACGACCTGGAGTGATGTCATGAGTACCCTAGTGTCCTATTGCTATGTTTAGTGTTGTAGTATTAGGTTTGAAGTTTAGTCTTTGCTTTATTCCAATGTAATCGGGCCCCATAGATTGGCTTTGATAATAGTGGTTGTAACTAGACATTGAAAAGTTATCAATGAAATGAATTCGCTTTAGTATTATTCACTGTGCAATGGTTTGATGTCTAGTATTCGCTCTATACCCTTTTCTTGCAACTGCCTCGCGTTCCGATATTCCGCGTCGGGGCATGACAATTTTGTGGTATCAGAGCCTAGGTTATTCTTAGTACAGGATGATCTAGGTTAACCTGCCTCGACTAGAGTCAATTATCCTACCCATGTGAGTTGTGGTTAGGGCCAAGGGTAACTACAAAAATAAACTCACACACGCACAATTAAATTTCACATCAGTATCGTAACAGTAAGTTATTTTTGTAGGAACTAAGCAATCAAGATGACGGCCGAACGTGCTCAATGAGGGCATGCAACAAACCATCCAAGAACTGACACGTGCCATTGTGCAAGCCACTCAAGGAGGAGGCAATCGTGGTGCAGGCGACCTGCATCGCAACTTCAGAAGTCTGAACCCACCTAGGTTCAGCGGATCCACGGATCCGGATGAAGCTGAGCACTGGCTCCAAGAGACGGAAAGAATTTTTCGTGTCATGCAATGTGCAGCGGGGGACAAGCTGCTACTTGCCACGTTCCAACTGGAGAAGGACGCCTGACCCTGGTGGGAGTCAGTGGAAGCTACTAGAGAGAATGGGCCATTCACCTGGAACGAGTTTAAAGAACATTCAACTCCAAATACTTCTCCGAGCATGTTCAAGAAAGGAAGGCTGCGGAATTCGCTACTCTTAAACAGCGAAGCTTGACTGTGGCCGAATATGAAGCCCAGTTCTCTAGACTGGCACGCTATGCTGTACATCTGGTGAACACTGAAAGGATGAAGGCTAAGAGCTTTCTAAACGGCCTTAAGCCCCACTACATCACTCAACTCCCACCTTTCGACATCCCGACCTACACCGAGATGGTGAAGAGGGCTTAGCTACTAGAAGATGCTACGGACTTCACCGACCGTATCAAGGGAAGTTCGTCAAGAAGGAAGTGACCTCGGTCAGTCATCTGCTAAGCCTACCAACGGCAAGAAGCGTCCCTTCACATCATGGAGGGAGCTAGCCAAGAAAGGAACCCAAGGTTTTCGTACCCAACACTCCAACAAAGAGCCACTACAAACACTGTGACAAGCCTGGTCACATGGCTGATGAATGCTGGAGGAAAGCCGACACATGTCTATGCTGCGGAAGTCGTGAGCATCGTATCCCTGAGTGCCACTACTGAAAGGGAATGAAAGGTGCCCTAATGCGCCTAAGAAATAGGGCCGACTGCAAGCCCTACATGATGAGGAACCTGCTATGGAGGGTGGCGTGGTAGAAGGTACCCTTCAAGTTTTCTCATTATCAGTATTCGTTTTATTTGATACTGGAGCCACTCATTCATTTATATCTCAAAACTTTGCTGATACTGTGAATGCTAAACCTATATCCATGGGTTGTGAGTTCTCTGTCACAACGCCACTAGGGGAAAAGGAGAATTGAACAAATACTTTCCTCTGCCGATGTAATGATCGAAGACCATAACCTAAAAGCCGACCTGGTGTGTATGTCCATGGAAAGCTATGATGTAATTTTGGGAGCCGACTGGTTGTCCGCATATGAGGCAAGTGTCGACTGTAAGAAAGGGAAGGTTACTGTACACAGGGATTGTACCCTCCCTCAACACAAACATGAATATCAAATGTGATAGCATGGAAAATAGGATGTGATCGCCACCTAGAGCATTTCCAATGAAGAGAATAAAGTGGGCTACCTACTCCAGGAAAGGGGGGAAGAGAACGGAGGAATACCTGATATCGCGGTCGTTATGACGGATGCGGGAAGCCTGATAACGCGTCCGCTATGAGGGACGCATCTCTTGTCACGTCGCCTTCCTCCATCGCATTCTCTTCTTGTGCGGGAGATGGTGAGTAGGACCTCCTTCCCCTCCGGCCGGCAAGAGATGAGAGCTCCTCATAGAACTTCGCTTGAATGCCTGCCAATCAAAGAGAGAGACAACAAAAGCCCTATTAGAACATGATTAGTGTAGAATTTTCTCTAGAAATGGAAGGAAATGGAGCAACATGAAGGGAACGAACCTGGGGTGGTTTTAAACCCCTGGGGAAAGGAAAAAAAAACGGGAGGAAATGGAGTGCAATCTATCTAGGAAATAAAATAACAATGCATGAAGAAATGAGAAAAGGAGAGAGGAGAGGGTGAGCCCCATTGGGGTGACTCCTGGCTTGATGAATGTCCCAAATGTCGTCCAAAGGCTTCAGGGAGATGTTGGAGTCACCGTTCATGCGTTCCTTGCTCCGTTCATGAAGAAATGAATGAATTTTGTGGAATAAGATGTGAAAGGAAATGGTGGGGATGTGAGGCTGCGAGTCTAAGCATGGACCAGAGAGAATTTTGGCAGCCCTTCAGGTAAAAAAAAAATGGGGTCCCCTTTTCCTTCCAGAGAGGCCTTGTTATATAGATTTTTGAGAGAGAAAATCCCATAATAATTAAAATGAGTGATAAATTAAGCCAAAATCACATGGGAGAGTCCTTGGGGTCCTCAAGAGAGTCCTTAGGGCCCAAATCTCGCCCAAGGGGTTGAGATATTCCCTAGGGATAAAGATAAACCCATGGGAGGATAAATAAGAGGTGGTTGCGGAGGCCTGCATGCGCAGCTGCTGTCGCGCCGTATCGTAGAGCCGCGATATGGAGACGCGACGGGTCGGGGCGACGCGACAGTATTGCCCCATGCATGGATAATGCATGGGCTGTGTCGCGGCAGCCTAGACCGTTGCGACTTAGAGACGCGGCACCACGATGCGTCGCGACTATAAAATCAAAATTTATGTGATTATCAGCCACCACATGAAAGGATAAGACTTATTGATGGCCAAGGACTCTCTCAAATTGATAATGGGCGGGATTTCAAGGCAATTTAATTATTAATAGGCTCAAAACAAGGCTAATGATGGGCTCAAGGTGAGTGACCAATTAGGGGCCCACTAAGGTGACAAGAAATGTGGTTCAACCTATTAGCTAGAACTGGGTGTCTACAGATTGCCCCTCCTTGGCTTCCACTCTGCAAGGAAATGAAGCGTAGGTAGAGTGGAGGTGTCACGAAGTGACGGCGGAGCGGAAGTGATACGGAGTGAACTGAAAAGTGGGAGCCAAGGTAAAGAGACACCCGATCTATCTAACAAGCAATTGAAATCTTCGTGAAAGCCCCGAGTTAGCTGCTCGAGCAGAATGCAAAGAAAAGCACAAGTCTGGACGAGAGAAAAAAAGAGGACGATCAACCCCTCGATTGAGAGGTACCCTAGCCAATTGGCCTGCATGTTTCATTTTGGAGGGACATGTGCGTGCTAGACAGGTAACTCATGTCTCTGTCCTGGGAGCGTTTCGCAACCAAAACGGATCAAAGGAAAGAAAATTTGGATAGGTAATCAGACAGGGAATTCTTGTGACACTGACAGGAACAACTCACTCGGAAGCAAACCTTCCGATTCGGAGTGGAATTGGATTTCTTGCTCGGAATATGAGGATTGATTGGGCACTCAACAAGGGCTCATCAAAAGTCATGAGTGAGTCAGGAAAACTCAAAGTCCTACATGATGCATGCTGGGCAAAAGTAAAAGAAATCATCAAACGAATGCAAGGAAAAGGGAAAATATAAAATATATCAAGGATAATATTGTTAAGCTGAATAAGAATGGGTCAAGAGACTACCCACAACCGTAGTGCAGGCCTGAATCCATCGTTCCCTGTGGACACCAAAAAAATATAGTGGGCTTGACCCCTTAGCAGTCCACTAAAAGGCCTCTTAAACAGGCCCATTAGAAACCCCTTATCTTACCCATGAAGGGAGGTAAGATAGGCAATGAACACCTCCCAAAAGGAGGTTCCAAACATGGCAAAAGGGGCCTGCTACGGCAATGGAGGCAGTGCTGGCTGGGACAATTTTTGGGGTTTCTTTTTAAAAGAGAAAAAAAGGCCATGGGCATTGCGTAGAAGAGGCTGGGGGGCGGTGGGTTGTCTTCTCCACCAAGCAAACCAGCAACAAAGAGGGAAGGAGGCCTGGTTTCTGCTCTAAGAAGGCCTCTCCCGTGAGGACCCTGCAGAAGAGAGCAAAGGGAAATAGAGAAAGGTGAGGAGAGAAAGAGAGAGAGAGAGCCCCCTCTTCTTCTCCATCTTGTTTTCTTCTTTGCTTTGTCTTGTCCCATCAAGGGAAGAGAAGAGAGGAGGTGTCACGTTGGGGTTTTCCCCCTTTTGTTTCTTTGAAGCTTTTGTACTACTTCCCTCCTTAGCATGAGAATGCCATTTTTATATGCTTATCGCCACCTCTACTTGATGTGATGGATCATTCCTTTGCATTTAATGCATAGAATCTTCCCCTTTGCATGCAAGTGTTATATAAGTTTTTTTTTTCTCTTTGCATGAGTAAGAGACCCCGGGATATGGAGAGGTCACCTATTGCATGTGTCCCTCCCCATCCTAACAGTCATACATGGAGTTTTTATGCCCTCCATACCTCAATAAATGAGGTCATGGGGGTATAGAATCCCATATCTCATTCAATGCATGCATACCATGCCCTTTCCTCTCTCCAATAGGCCACATTTCCCTCTGTTCTAGCCTTGTAGAAGATTGTTCTATCACTGCCTCAAACAGCCCCTTCAAGAGTCTCCCTTGGGTTGATGCATGCTCATTGTGCTAGCCAAGAGGTTGAGCAAGTAATGCTCATGTAAACAAGCCCAAAAGCCCCATCTCAGGCCCAGAAATCGCCCACTGCCATGAGCCTGACTGCTCTCATTGAGGTCTGTCACTGCTTGAGCAGGAGTCCCTGCGCCGATTTGGCCAGCCCAGAACCGGCCCTGCAGCTGGCAGGCTTGGAAATGCTAACCATTCAGCGGCCAGTGACCCCCCCCCCCTTTGGTAGAGTTGCATGAGCAAAGTCATTGCTCAATGTGACATCAACCAAATAGAGCCAATAGACTATTAAGACCCATCCGTACCCCTGGATTGGACAATATAATGTCTATGTCCGGACAGATGAGTTCATATGTTGTCCATCGGCCCGTGGGTTTGTATGGTCATGATATCGTCCGGATCCCCGTTGGCGTGCCTCGGGGACCGGCGTCATGTGCCATTGGAGCTATGTCATTTTTCGGCATACACTCCTTCCTTTGGTGCCATCTCCGTGTACGGTGGATGCGTACCTGTCACGCCCCAACGCGGAATATCGGAGCGCGAAGGCAGTTGCAAGAAAAGGTATAGAGCAAGTACTAGACATCAAACCATTGCACATTGAATAATGCTAAAGTAAATCTTTCTCATTAATAACTTTTCTGTGTCTAGTTACAACCACTAATATCAGAGCCATTCTACAGGGCCCAATTACATTGCAATAAGAAAATACTAACTAGAACTCTAAGATAACATAATGACTCAAGGGTACTCCTGGCTTCACTCTTGGTCATTCCCTTCCTCGTGAGTGTATGTGTCATCCTCGGTCTCACCTGAGAACACAACATCAAATAACGTAGGGTGAGCGATAACCCCAGTAGGACTTAAATCTCAGGCTCAAGCAGGCTTTAAGTAATTAATGCTTTAATGGCAGAGTATCTAAAGATAGCAGGTACAAGAGAGTCAAAATATAGCAAGAGATAGAACAATAGCACGAGAGCGAGTATAGTTTCCAAAATAGCACAAGTACCGAGTATAGCATGAATAGCAGAATGGCCATAGCACAACTAGCACAAGTATAGTAATAGCACGACGAATATAGCACTTGTTTGTCATTCTAGACATCGAGAGAGTATAGCACGTTTGTGTTTTTGATTGTCATATAGATAGTCGAGATAGATAGCACTTGAGTGTAATGCCAAACACTCTGATCATTTAACTCCCATGGGCACTAGCACTTTCGGCGCACATCCCAGGACCAGATCGGGCCCTTTATATATTGCCAGGCATTGGTTATATTGTTTATCTTTAGACAATCAGTCAATGGCCAGTATAGAGTACCAAGAAATAGATAAGAGCACTAGATGAATAGACGAGATAGTGGAGTGAACGTGAATAGGTAGCGAGTAGAGTATAGATGAGAGATAATGGACATTGCACGTAATACGTCGAGTAATCAGGCGATAGTAACAGTTGCACAACACGCGCACTTGGTGTTGGCAGTCAGGTGGAACTCACGACCCTACCACTGGCCTTGTTATGCACAGGTCCAGAGGTCCGGCGTGATTTAAGATAAGAGTGAATCTTCTAATAGCCGTTTGGATCAATAGATCCCTAAAGGGTATCATAGGTATTAGGGTACAACCGGCTCGTCGACCATGTGGAATCCATGATCAGAGGAGACTTACGGAGGCCTTGTGCAAGAGTTCACTAGTCCGGCGAAAGGAATATCCGACGGAGAGTTCACCACAAGCCAAGTAAAGTGTGTGTATAAACATGTGCTCGACGTTCTAGAGGAATTCTAGAACAGTGGAGCGTCGATATCGGTATATAAACAACGCAAGAAACGAATACAAGTCCTTTAAAATAGGGCAATTACTATACCTTATTTCGGTAATTTACCAGATACATTATGAGATATTTTCTGCAAGATTTCAGCCATAAATAGATGGTTCAAGTGTGTGCAAGTGCAAGAGAAATCATAGATAGAAATAAGTCGTGAACATGTATTTAAATCATTCAATATAGCACCTTTTTAAGTAGGGTTTTTACTGGGGGTATAACGGTAAGAAGGCGTAAGGATTATTTAGAAAGTGACAAAAATATTTTTTCATGGGTTTTCAGGCAAAACTCTGAGAAGGCGACATATGCCTGTATAGAAGGCGACAGGAGCAGAGCAGATCGCGACAGGGGTTACACAGAAGGCGACAGAGCTGTCTTGCTCAGGCGGCCAGAACGCGACGGGTGTCCTGTCGCGTTGAGAACGCGACAAGAAGGGAGTCGCGACGGGCTTGAGAAGGCGACGTGTCGGGCAGTCGCTTTCTCAGGTCCGTGGCCTGGGTCTGACAGAGTTCTGCTCTGTCTTGGATTGCGGTCCAGAAACTTACCTTTTTGACATAGGGTAGTTCAGAAAATCATAACTAATTGTATACATGATGAAAAATCATGAAATCAGGGGCAAATGAAACTAGACATGCGAGAGTACTTCCAGTAAATAGGAATTCGAGAGAGAGCATGGTTTTGAACATGGTTTGAGGACGAACAAGAACAAGTAACATAGAACATGCTACAGGGAATAAGATCGATTTAATTCGAGTAACATGCTCAACGAAATTTAGGCCTTTTAGGGGCAAAAGATGCCTATCATGCATCAGTATCTCCCATAAAAATATGGAGGCATGAGATAGAGTATGTAAGGAGATATGAATTAAGCATGAAGGTTCGGGGTCATAAGAGTTGCAGAACATGAAAAATCAAGAACTAAAGATATACTCGATGGAAAATTATGAAACTTGAGGGTTTCGTTCCTGATAGATGATACATCCTACAGAAAAAGTTTCATGGTTTATGCTTGTGAGAATGCCTACCTTTGACTCAATTATCTTCTAGGGCTAGAACTTGAAGAACGGGGTTGAGAGCTTGAAAGCTTCTTCTTCCCACGAAATCTCCTCCTCCTTGGCCTCTCCTCCTGGTCCAGGAATCCTTTGGCACGAGCTTGGGTCGGCCATGAGGGTTTTAGGAGAGTATTTAAGCTTCTCCTCTTTCTATTTCCTAATAGGACTCTAACTCCTATTAAATTCCGAATTTCCTCTTTTCTAACCTCCTTCCAAGCTTTCCAATCCCTATTTAGACTTGGAAGAGATCCAATTCGTGCTAATCCATATGGGGTAGGTTTAGGAATCCAACTCCTACTCAAACTTCCTATTTAATGCATTAACTACCTCTTTTCTATTTAGGTAATAATTTAGTTACGAATTTAGGGTATTTTCCTATTATTCTCTTTTATAAATTCTTATTTTTGACCCAATAATTTCTAGAAGATCCATTAAGCAAAGCCCATTACTCTTTTCCATCTAATGGGTTTTATTTAATGCTCTGTTTAAATATCCATTTAGCCAGGTTTTAAATTCTTTATTTAAATTTTATTTTTCGTAAAAATTCAGGTTGCTACAGTACCACGCCTTCCCTTATCGAGCACGATAAGGGGAAATGCTACCGAATTTTTCCCCACGAGGTTTGAATCGGCGCGAGATTCCTAAAAGAAATCATCAACCTTCAATTGATTCAACAATATTCCGCCTGTGCACCGATTCGGTGTTGTCTGCCATTCAGTTGTCCCCCACCGATTCAGTTCCTGCTTTGAACCCCGCCGAATGGGTCTGCCCCGCCGAATCACATGGACTCTGCATGCCCCGCTGAATCGAGTGCGCCTGTGCTGCCGATTGGCCGCCAAATGGCTGAGCAGCGCCAAATTGTGAATAGAACCGTGTTTTAGACGCTTCAAAAGAACCAAAGAATAAATTGAGTCTTACATGATAAAAGAAACATAAGATCCAATTGAACCTTTTCAAGAAATAAAGGACAAAAGGCCATCTCATGTTTTCCAAAATAAAATAAAGATCACCTTATGTTTATGACAGGGTAAAAGCTCAAATCGAAATTGTTTTCAATAAAAGGGCAAATTGAACTTCTTTTTCTAAATGGCAAAAGATCATATCATGTTTTGCAAAAAAACAAAAGACCAAATTGGACCTTTTCCAAGTAAATGAAAGATCACCTCATGTTTTGTAAAGAACAAGAGATTCAAATTAAGATTGCTTTCAGCAAATGATCAAATAGACCATTTCTTGATTCGTCTTTCTCAAATAGATCCAATGGACCAAATTGAACTTTTCTATAATAAAAGAAACAAATGAGTAAATAGGCAAAGGGATTCGGTAGTCGACTAAGTAAAAGATCAAATGAGTTCGATAGGCATTCGTTTCGCTTAATAGTACCTCGGCTCAAATTTAAATTTGCGCTTCGCACCTTTATCGGATGTCCCCATTTTAAGGTCACGAGGCTTTCTAATTTGGCGATTAATCAAGGGTTTTCCCTCTCAGAGGGATGTAATTAACGCTGTTGCGCTTAGGCAACGACGAGATTTTGGTCCAGGACCCGACACTTCACTTTCGTTTGACGAAGTCAAACAGCGCGCATAATAGACCCAAAGCCCTCCGGCTCTCGGAGGCAAACCATCTGTTGTCACCTCGGTGACTGGCATGCCCGTGCTATGCGATTGTTGGGTCATCTCTCGTCACCATAGCTCGCGTAGCATTCGACGAGATTTGAAGTTGCAATCGCAGCCATGAGAAAAGAGCAACATGATAATAATATCTTTAAAATATTAAATTTTCCATTTCCCAGCGTGGCACGCCTGGTGGGACCAGCTTCCCTTCATCTTTTCACCAGAATAGAAAGCCATGTGGCCTTACATAATCAATACTGACTATCATTTTGAATTAACTGACAGGACTACAGCACAATGGCTGGAGTGTGTTTTGGACTGGTAGTTGTCCAAGATCATGCCAGGTACGGCTACCTGGCCGTGCCGACTCGTTTTGGGAGCTTCCCTCCGGTCGTGGAGTTCCCCAACTTCTTGGGGGTCGCATTCGTTGACATCTTGTACCCAGAAGCCAAAAAGGAAGCTAGATATGAAGCTGAAGTAAAAAAGATTACTGAAAAGTTGAGCTGCCACGTCCACCACTTGGAGCATGGCAACCACAACAAGAACAAAGAGAAAAGAACCAATGGATATCTTCAACAAACAAGGAGGTTGAGAACATTGTCACTCGCATGCACAAGTCTCCAATTCAGAGAAGAGCGTGCGGATCGGTGATATGAGAATTTATTTGCAAGCCAAAAGAGCTGAGGCTGTAGCAGAACGGGTTACACCAACAGTACCCGTAAGGAACCCATTTCAAGCCTTGACAGGCAAGAGGGAGATGTCTAACACGTTCATGGACAAGTTTTCCCCAAAGTCGATTAAATTCAAGCAAGTGTGGAGGCCTAGGAAAGCGCGAGTGCATGTACAAGAGAAACCTGCTCTAAAAGAGGCAAAACCAAGAGAAACGACTAGTGTGGAGGTCTTAGCTACTAGAGACAGCCACGTGGCTTCAAAGCCAAAGTGCACCAAGGGGGGGCATGTGCTTATGCCCGTTTCCATGATAAGAAGATGAGCTGCGACGGTCTGCTCACACATCCTGGTTTTCGAGACAACCAGCTGGCGCTTGCTGTCTTGGCCACGCGCCACCACCAAGAGAAAGCACGCAAGCCACATGACCAAATCCTTGGCCTTGCATCTTCTCCTCTGCAGCGAACAAGACCGCTGAGAGCTATGGACACCTCTCAAGTTGAAGCTGAGAGCAGCTCAAGAGAAAATGAAGTGCCTTGTGAGCACGTTCACACTCGGCCCGAAAAGATTAAGTCAAGAGTATCTGTTTTCAAGAGATTGACCATCCCGCATGAAGCATTGTAGAAGGTCGAAAGGGTCCGCAATGGCTCATGGCAAATATTTGCATGCCATATGGCTGGCATAGGAAGCCGTTATGGAGCTCTACCAACTGAGGATGAAGAGCTAGCAGAATGGCTGAGAGGCCAGACGCCGTTACAAGAAGAACAGCAGCTGCGGCAGCTCTAACAGCCGCATACGGAGGTGCCAATGCCTCTGCGACACAAATGATGGCAATTACTACCAATGTAATTACCACCCAAGGCAGTGGGGGCCACATTGTATTCCCCACCACCAGAAATGACACTTGGGGACACAGCGCATGAGAGTCCTCTTGCTACACCCCTTGATCTAGCCGTCCTGGAGCTGCTACAGCAATATCGAGCTGAATTTGAAGCATCAAACTACAGATAAAAGGCAAAGAGACTGAGGGACATGCGGCCCAGGGAGTCGAGGGCACAAGGAAACCCCTAAAGGGACCTCAGGGTCAGTCGAGGCCTCGGCTCAGCGCACTGTCGCACAACTGGCAAATGGAGCAACTTCAACAGTCGCCTGTTGCCTCGACTCAACAACAGCACCAACAGACCCAATATCGACTCCTGCAGCCACAGTTCTTCCAAAAACAACATCAGTCGTATCAGCCGCTGCAAGGCTATCCGTACAGCAGCAGTCATTGTCTGCTCATGCTCCTGAGCAGCAACTTGAAAACCAAGAGCCTATCATCAACACTCCAAGCAATAAGTCGGCTCACCTCCATCCAAATCTTGCAGATCCAACACTAATATGTGGCTTGATGGAGCTGGCAGAAAAGGGCAACAACTCTACTACCTTACCTAATGCTCACCAGACTCCATACTCTCCCGTCATGATACGCATTGCGTCGATGCGATGGGAAGCTTGACTCTTGATGCGCCATGATGGCCAAAGTCTCCTGGGTTCTCATCGGTGGGGTATACATGTTCAGATTCTCCCACCATATCCAGGATAGACCAGCCGGATTGGTGGTCGATGTCTAAAGTAGACCCCTATGTGGTTGAGGAGGAAGTCCCAATAGAAAAGTTTCTTTGCCATTGTCCAAGAGCATGATGAATCAGCTCATAATTATATTCAAAGGTGGAGGAACCTTACTAGAAGGTACAAACACCACCGTGTGAAGAAGATGTTGTCCGCATGTGAAGCATAATCTGCGGGAGGAAATCTTTTAAAAAACAGTCGAAATTGATATCAAAACCTTCAGCCGACTGAGTAATGTTGCATCTGATATCGTGGCATTCCTCGCCAAGTTTTCTTCTACCGATGAGGCAAACCAGGAGAAAAGACAGCCCAAGGGTTTAACAACTGCTAAAGGGGTGGCCAGCTCCCCACCTGCCAAGTTGTCAAAGCCAAGAAAGCAAATTCTGCTACAAGAGAAACTGCAAAAGCCTTATTCCTTCCCAAGGAACAAAACAAGGTCCTCTTTGAGCTAGCCGCGAACACAATAAGCTTGTCTTGCCAAGTCCTAAAAGGCCAGAGGACTCCAAGAGGAGAGGTGATCCACCTTTTTTCTCTTTATCATCAAGTGGTGGGCCATGCCATAGAAGATTGCTATGTGTTCAAAGATGGCCCAAGCATTGATCAACAAAGAAGAGCTGCAAATGGGCGAGTATAAGGTGGATCCACCACGTCCACATGAAGCTCCAGCCCGACAAGAAGCTCAGCAAAAGGGGTAAATGTAATTTCTCTATATCAGCAGCTGCCTCAGAAGATGCCAGAGGATGGGTTTGAAAGGATGTAGACACCCAGGGACGAGGTAGAATGCAAAGAAGCCAAAAGAGCAGACAAAGCTCTACAAACATACACATGTTGTATAAGGTGTGGTCGGTCAACATGAGGATACGCCCCCTGAACAAGGAATTGACAAGGCTCGATGAAGGGCCGAATCCTCCTGTCAGGAGGGAAGAAGCTAAGGGCAAAGCCCAATAGTCTCAGTGGCCCAAGAAGAGGCTACAGATATAATAGCAGCTGATAATATCAATAAACTGCCACCTACCCCTCTGGGAGGAGCCCCAATTGAAGTGATATCTGATGTCCCTAGCACTCATACATATGATCCTGCTGTGGCAGCATTGATACAAAGATACCAACACGATATTGAAAGGTTGAAAAGACAAATTGAAGAAAGAGACGCCCAGACTCTTACACCAAGAGAAGCAGGGGGCATAGTGGGGGCACCACAAGTTGACACCAACTTGCCCCACACCCTATCAACCAACAATGCCCCACTCAATATCAGGCCTTACTGGGGCACCTCAAGCACAACACAGCTCCAGAGCAGCCCATAGCCTGCCAAGCAGCACATCAAGGGGCCGCCACCATGGCTCAGATGCAGTCGGCTCCTCCTCATCCAGACATGGTCCGGACGCCGATTATGAATAGACAATGTTGGAACAGATCATAGAAACAAAGCTATTGGAATGGACAAGTCTGATCAAGCCCTATTCAGGTGTACCAGGTACCATATCCTGTGTGCCATGCTGTAAAGAGATTACCTCCTGGCATAAGCAAGCCGCCCAAGTTTGGAAAGTTCAATGGGCAAGGATCGCCAAAAGAACATGTTGCACATTATGTCAATATAATGGAGATTTGGCTATGATGAGTCATATTTGCTCAAATTCTTCGGGTCCTCCCTGACTGGACTGGCTTTCGAATGGTATTCAAATTTACCAGTCGGGTCTATTATAGACTGGCCATATATGCAAAGGAAGTTCATAGAAAGATTCATGTTGCTGAAAGAGAAATCACACTGGTCGAGTTATATGCGACTAGGCAACAAGATAATGATCAGCTATGGATTACATCAAAAGGTGGAGAGATCTCAGCATGAGATGTAGACAACCACTACATCTAGAGGATGCCGTTCAAATTTGCAAGCAAAACCTGAGCAGTCTATGTTCTAGAAAAGATGATCGGCATTGAGATCAAATCCTTCGGCCAGCTAAATAAAGTTGTGGCCAAGATCGAACAATTCCTTTCCAACTATCCTCCTGTCTATGCGTCAGTCAGAAAAACATATTGCTTGGGAAAAGGCCAGCACCTATAGATGTTCATACTATGAACTTCAAAGCCTTTACACGACAGAGGAGTGAAGATGGCTCTTCTATTGTCAAACAAACAAAGCGAAATAAAAGGGGTTCATTGCAAGAGAGAGATGCAAAGCCACTCCTTTCCAGAGATAAGATGCAAACCCTCTTTGAATGGGCACGTCAACATAGCAAAATCGTCCCACCTGAGCCTAGAAGGACAGAGGACATCAAAAAAGACGACCCCCGGTTCTACCTATATCATCAGCTACGGGGGCATGTTACAGAGAACTGCTACGTCCTCAAAGATAAAATTGAGGCCTTGATAAGAAAAGAAGAACTGCAAGTGGGTGAGTACAAGGTGGACCCGCCACGCCCTCATGGGGCTCCAGTGCAATAGAAAAGGAATAGCATACAGTAGCATGCGCCAGCCATCACAGGGGGCAAACGCAACCTATAATCCCCAAGCCAGAAGAGCATAAGCAACTCAAGATGCTCGATGCACCGATGAGCTCATGCACCCTGGGGGAACTCCGAGATCCTCGGCCCATTACAGGCAGATAAGGGCCAACTTGCTGAAAATGAGTTATTCTGTGGCAGACGCCAGTCGGACGTGTAATGTCCATTCATGTAAAACTCATTCAAAAAAAAAAGAAAAAAAAGAGAAAAGAAAAAGCATCTTGCTGAGGTAGTCACACCGACTTCCCAGCATGAGACCTGATCATCGAGACGGTCTCAATCGGCTCTTTTAGAGCCACCTGAGGTATTATTATCGATGACGAGTAGCAAAAAATAATATAAATAGGCCAACCATACCGCTAGCCGGACTATGGTTCTGAGACAAATAATACCTCAACAAAATCGCTTTTTCTTTGGAGGGCGATGATATGAGCCCGCACGATCGTACCGCATCGGCTTTCACCGCTTATATACATATTCATACATGGATTTTCTTACCGGATTTTGAGTGCATATTCTTTTTTCCGGATCCCTAATAAAGCCATCGAAGGATTTATCCTTATTCATGCATCATTTGCATTAAAAAAAAACTGGCAATTGTCAATCATATTTTCAAAACCCATATTTTAAAATGGCAAGCTTGCCATTCATGATTTCAAAAAGAAAATCATATTTCAAAAGTGGTGTCTCGCCAACCATATTTTCAAAAGTCATATTTTAAAATTGGCAAGCTTACCATTCATGATTTCAAAAAAAATCATATTTCAAAAGACATATTTCAAAACTGGAAATTTGCCGATCATGTTTCAAAAGACATATTTCAAAAGCGACAATTTGCCGATCATATTTCAAAACTCATATTTCAAAAGCGGCAATTTACCGATCATATTTCAAAACTCATATTTCAAAACTAGCAACTTGCCATCATGTTTCAAAAGAACTCATACTTTAAAAGTGGCGACTCGCCAATCATATTTTCAAACCGGCAAGGTTGCCGCTCATGATTTCAAAAAAAATCATATTTCAAAATGGCGTCTTGCCGATCATGTTTCAAAAGCCATATTTCAAAATGGGCAAGCTTGCCATTCATTATTTCAAAAGAACTCATATTTCAAAAGTGGCGACTCGCCAATCATATTTTCAAAACTCATATTTTAAAATTGCAAACTTGCCACTCATAATTTCAAAAGAACTCATATTTCAAAAGTGGCGAGTCACCAATCATATTTTCAAAGTCATGTTTTCAAATTGGTAAGCTTGCCATTCATGATTTCAAAAGAACTCATATTTTAAAAGTGGCGTCTCGCCAATCAAGTTTTCAAAAGTCATATTTTAAAATTGCAAGTTTGCCATTCATTATTTCAAAAGAACTTATACTTCAAAAGTGGCGATTTGCCAATCATATTTCAAAAGACATATTTCAAAATTGGCAATTTGCCAATCATATTTCAAAAGACATATTTCAAAACTGACAATTTGCCAATCATGTTTCAAAAGACATATTTCAAAAGTGGCAATTTTCCAATCATGTTTCAAAAGTCATATTTCAAAAGTGACAATTTGCCAGTCAAATCACAAAATCGACGTTTTCGAAATAACGAAGCGTCAATCATATTTGAAAATTCATGTTTCAAAACTCAAATCATGTTTTTCAAACGGGACCTTAGCGCCCACATGTTTAATAAAAAGACCGAGGCTTCTACGCCCTCACAAATTTTAAATCGGGCTTCTTCGCCCCCATATCTTTAAAATGGGCCTCTGTGTCCACATATTTCAAAATCAGACTTCCACGCCTTCATGTTTTCAAATTAGACCTTCGCGTCCTCACAATTTCAAAAGCGGACTTCTTCACCCTCATGTTTCAAACTGGGATCTTAGTGCCCACATGTTTAATAAAAGTGAAGGATCGATAAAAGGTGTGGACAAGATGTAGAAGGGGGGGTTGAATAGATCTATGCCAACTAATGCGGAAGCTAAACCAATTTTGAAAAACCATTGAATCAGAGTTAGATTGAAAGCAAATTTCACAGATCTGAAGAGAGATTAAGTGAGTTAAACAATTGGAGTGTGAAAAACAAGTTGATTAGATAGATTCAAATGATCCTATGCATTCATCTAACGAAGAGTAAATTCAAACCACAAGCAGACCAATGCACAGAGATTTTTAGGTGGTTCGGAAATCACACCACGTGACTCCTACATCCACCCCTCACACACAGTGAGGATCCACTAACAACCTGGGTAACACAACCCACACTGGAGCCTGACAACTCCACAACTGAGTTAGACAACTCACACACTACCTAGAGCAAGACTACTCTAGACTCTGAGCAAGACTTCTCAACCACACAACTTGAGTATGACGACTCAAAAACCTGAGCACAGAGGCTCACAATCACTTGCTAGAACAGAAACAACAAGATCCAGATCCTCTAGCAATGATCTGATCTATTAAGGCCAATTCAAGAAAATTGATGCAATCGATTATGCACAATTTCTAGAATAGCCAAGAAGAAACAAGAAAGACTCAAGACATGAGGTTGACAGTTCTTGTTCTTCAAGAAAACTCCCTTGTGGAGGCAGAATTGGATGGATCTTGATCACTTGAAGTCCCTTGGCCGATGCTCTGCAAATTTGATCTCGGATCTTCCTTGAGTGCTTCACAATTGCTGGCTTCTACTTGATCTGCTCCCTTGAAGTTGATCCTAGTGCTTCATGTTGATCAATCTTCGATCCTTGTGCTTGGAGAAGGGTGAATTGAGGTGTGGAAGCACAGGAGGGAGCAAAACAGGGAGGAGAGACTCTCTAGCCGCCACTTCCAGTTTCTGGAGGCTCTGGAAGATTCTCTTATGGATGGGTGCCCATTAGGAGGGTATTTATACCCTAAATATCTGAAAGATACCCTTGGGGTACGTGGGCACAAGATCCAATGTTGATCCACCTTTTCCCTAGGGTGCCACGTGTCCAGGAGGAATCTTAAGTCACAGAGATTCCGGAGTGTGTCGACCTGCCCATGAGTGTGTCGACACACTCTCCTAGACTGGCAAACAATTCCCTGGGAGAGGTCTCTAGTGTCGACCTGAGATGATCCAGTGTCGACCTCATGTCCCAGACAGCAAAACAGCCCTTCTGGGAAGGCTCTCTAGTGTCGACTTGATCTCATCTAGTGTCGACCTGCTTTGGCCATCTGAAAAACAGGCCTTCTAGGAGAGCCATCTAGTGTCGACCTGCCTGCATTTGGTGTCGACCTGCTTTGGCTATCTGAACAACAGGCCTTCTGGGAAGGCTCTCTAGTGTCGACCTGCTCTGGACTAGTGTCGACCTGAGATGGACTTTTCTTCACTTTCTGCCTTTGTTCTAAACCATTGTGTCGACACCAGGATGGTTGTGTCGACACTACCTTTGCAGAAAATGTTTGTCCCTGAGAAAATAAACCATAAATCATTAGTTAAATATATTATCATGAATATCAATGATAAATGTGCTTGGAGACATGCTTTTTGAATATTGTAATTTTAGGTGATGTATTTAACATGTTCCAATGGTTATGCATCAAAATCACAACTTGTCATCATCAAAATATGAGAGATATGAATTATATTCACACTCAACCCAACAATCTCCCCCTTTTTGATGATGACAACATTAAGTTCATTTGGAATTGGAAATTTTCAATGAAATGTGATTTTAAGCATTTTCATTTTCTTTTATTTATACTTGTCAAGGACCTTTGAACATTTTTAGTGACATTGAAATTTATACACATGATAGACACAATGTTACTAGAAATAAGCTATTTCACACAAAGGTCAAGCAGCTTGACAAGCATTCATCACATTCACATTCATTCAAAAGATTTGCAATCACATTAAGGCACAAAAATGGGCACAGAAATTTCTATTCATTTCATTTCATTCAAGATGTGAATATTACAATTTCAAACAAACTTCTCCCCCTTTGACATTATCAAAAGAATTACATTATTGGGGAGGAGGAGGAGGATTGGGTAACAAAATAGTCTCAATATCCTTAGCCTCTTTTCCATTGAAGTTAGACTAAACTTCATCTGAGCTTGGATAGTTGAGAGTCTTGTGTGTAGAAGATGCTCCATTCTCTCTGAATTTTCTGACATTGAAGCTTGAAGTGCAGTGAAATCATTTGACATTGGCTGTGATGAAGATGAGATCCAGCTGACCAACCCGCCTATTCAAGACTTTGAATTCTTTCTTGAGTGCAGACATCTCTTCATCTATGTGAGCAGAGAGATTCTTCATACTTTCCAAGTCATCCACTAAGTGTGCAATGATAGTCTTGTCTTGCTTATCTGAGATAGTGTCTCCTTTGTGTTGAAGACATCAGCTTGGAAATTTGTCAAAATTCCCTGAAGGACTGTCTCCAACTTCTCTTGATGGTCTTTGAGATCCACTGAAGCATCAGCCAAGGTGCCAATTAGCCTATTGAATCTTTGAGTAGCATGGTCTGAGGCTGCTTTCTGTTCAATAAACCTGGCTGACACTGAGTTCTCCAACCTTTGAATCCTCAATTCAAAGTTTTCTGACATGGATTGATAGAGGTGTTCAAGGCATCAACTTGTCATTTAGGAAGGTGTACAACTCTGGTGAACAGAAGGTCCACCAAAGGAAGAGGATGCTTGAACTGGAGGTGGTGGAGAAAATGATGGGATTTCAGGTTCAAGGTTCATGGAGGAGGATGGCTGAGGTTGAGGAGAGTGAGGGGCAATGAAAGATTCCTCAACTTCATCTGCCACATGAGGCTGATCCTCATTTATAGGAGGCTGGTCCTCATGAACTTGAGGCTGATCCTCTGGAGCTAGAGGCTGTTCCTCTGGTATTGGAGGCTGTTCCTCTTGAACTGGAGGCTGATCCTCCTGAGCCATAGGGGCCTCTACTGCAGCTGGCCCTCTCCTATCTGATCACCAACAATCCAAAGCCCTTGAACTTCTGAACATGCTTAAAGCAATAGATGTTGGACTTAGGATTCTTCTCAGATTTTTCATTCTCTAAAGACACACCAAAGTGTTTGAATACTGTGAGTAGGCTGCATATGGAAGGGATCTATGCAAGTCTGCCCTAGGTGCTCAGAGATAACTTGATACATGATGACATGAAGATTTATCTTGATGTCCTTGCTCATACAATACAGCACAAACCTTTGAATATCTGTAAGCCTATCTCTCCACCACCTTGAGGTGTTATGATGGTAGTGAGCATGAGATGAGTAAGCCTCAACACAGGGGGAAAGGTGTTGGTATTGAATTTGGTGACATGGGTTTGCTTACATCAGACTCATCTGCAGGCAAACCAGTCATTAGGTATGGGCTTCATGAGGTTGAATTCAAAGTTGTGGTAGTCTTCACCTTCATCTGGAATCTTGAAAATAGTGGCTGCTAAGTCTGTAGGCATGTCAATGACAATTCCCTTGACCTTTGACTTGTACCCTTCTTCGGTGCATTCCAAATTCTGATAGAATTCTTGTACAAGTCTAGGGTAAATGATACGAATTCTGAAATGAAAGACTGCCAAGACTGGAACTTGAAGAAATTCAAGACTTCAGGAAATGCAGCAATGAGTTCACTATCATCCAAATCCACTGCTCTGGGTTTCAGGATAGTCTTCCCGGCACTTAGGGGTTTGGAAGGGGTCTCCTAGTGGGCTGGGAGGAATCTAAGAAGAGGATGAGGATGAGGATGAGGACTTCTCAGAAATTTTAGGAGAGAGTCCAGGGTTTTCCTCCTAGGGTACATAGACCCTTGACCTCGACCAGAGGAGGATGCCCTACCTCTCTTAGCAGATGAAGATCCTGGCTGCTTTGCAGGATCATGGCGACGCTTGGTTCTCCTCTTAGTGGAAGGAACCTCATCTGCCGGAATGGGCCTTGCCGAAGCCCTTGATTTTGCTCCACGGCGAGGAAGCTGCTTGGGTGCCATGGAAGCATAGTGGAATCGGGGATGTTGGAGAGAGAGAGAAAAGGAATAGGGAAGGGATGGAGAAGGGTAGAGGTGGAGATGGATTCGAAAATCCTGCCAGAATTCAGGAAGAACCAGACCGTCGGGTCGACCTGGAGAAGAAAAGGAGGTTTTAAGGTGTGTTACCCCCAGGTACATCAAAGCCTTAACCGGCGCCCACGGTGAAAAAGAGTCTGGCAGGGGGTCAGTGTCGACACTAGAGGAGGTTAGTGTCGACCTGAGTCAGAGTGTGTCGACACTAGATGGAGTAGTGTCGACCTGGCCTGATGAAAAATTTTTATGGTAAAATTATGTGACTTTTGGGACATCTTTATAATGATAAGCAATGGGTGGAATAATCATTTCAAGGATATTTAAGAGACTAAAAAATTCATTTGTTAAATTTTGCAAAAATTCAACACAATTCAAGTTTTACACAATATCCAACAGGATATGAGCATTCAGTGACTTGAGTCATTTAAATGATAATTTGAGGGATATGAAACATTTAACAATCAACTACACACTACTATATTCTTCAATCCAAAGAGATAAAAAAATCTTTTAGACTGAAAACAAGTGTGTTGACAGTAAACATTTTTTAAGAACAACTTGATGATGGATAAGAATGATTCTTTAAAACAAATTCTCCAATGACGTATATATTTTGTTTTGAAACAAACTATCAAATGAGATATATCTTGTTCACTCAAGAACTAATGCTTTTTACACAATGTAGTCCCTGGATACTGAAGATTTATCCATTATCAAGTCTCAAAGGGGTAAATGATGACCTTTTGACATGAAAATATACATTTTTTTAGACACCAATATTTCCAGTTACTCAGTCATCATAAAAAATTGGGCATATTTATTTTGTTTTGCATTGATTTTTAATTTTTAATCCCCCTTGAACAGAGATAGCATTAGTGCCTCATGACATACATGGCACTTCATTCATTGTGAAGGTGTGCAGTTTCTCAGCACATGTGCCATTGCTCTGTTGAATTGATAGATTTTGGAGAGTTTTTGACAAAAAGATATCATCTATATCCAACATCAATTGCAAACAAAAGTATGTTTAAGATCAAGACACACATTATCCTTCAGTCTTAGAAAGAAATCTGAATTTCTATAGTTTTGAAGAATATAGGTGAGATTGACAAATGAATGTAGTAGATCACTCAAGGGATCATTTTGAGACTCTAGACACCTGAATGAGGACATCATGCAAGAAATTGATGTAATGCAAGAAAAGTTTTGAAATTTTCAAAATACATAACTTGTGAATTTTCTAGCTCCCCCTGAGATGAGGATTTCAACCACTTTTCATCAGAATAAAGATATGCAAGTTTTTGAAATCAGAAATAATTCTCTTTGAACAACAAAAGCTCCCCCTCAACAATTGCATATTCATTCCTTGTACTTGGCGGAGACACATACTCTCGCATAGTGAAAGTGTCCAGACAAGCATAACTTGTCCTTCTTCAAATCACCATTTGATATACCAAGAAGTTCAACACAATGTAAGGTGAATAGTTTATTGTCAAAAGAAATAGAAGTGAAATAGAGAGAGAGAGATGAATCAAGGAAGCAAATGAGTATGATAATGCAAAGAACTCCCCCTCAGAAGATGCCTAACACTCAACCCAATCCCAATGGACATTTACAAAGACCAAGTTCTCTCCTTAAGGATGAGAACCTACTGTCAGGAAGGGGTTTAGTGAAGATGTCAGCAATTTGCTTTTCAGTTTCTATAAGTAGAGTTCAAAAGATTTCTTTGCTACCTCATCTCTCAAGAAATGATGCCTAATTTCAATATGCTTGGTTCTGGAATGTTGAATGGGATTTTTAGACAGATTTATTGCACTTGTGCTATCACAAAGGATGGGAACACAACCTAACTCTTGGTTGTAATCAAGAAGTTGATGTTTCACCCAAAGAATTTGGGTTCCACATCTACCAGCAGCAACATACTCAGCCTCTGCAGTTGACAGAGAAACTGAATGTTGCTTCTTAGAAGCCCAAGAGATTAGGCACCCACCTAGGTACAAACACAAGCCACTTGTGCTTTTTCTATCTAATTTACAACCAACATAATCAGCATCACAATAGGCAATCAAATCTAACTTGCAATTAGCAGGATACCAAATTCCTAAATTACATGTTCCAACAAGATATTTGAAATTCTTTTAACAGCTAGCATGTGACTTTCTTTAGGATTTGATTGAAATCTAGCACACAAACACACACTGAATTGAATATCAGGTCTAGAAGTTGTAAGATAAAGTAGATAACCAATCATACCTCTGTAGGTCTTTGGGTCTACTGACTTACCATTTGAGTCTTCTTCTAGCTTAGCATTTATAGTAATTGGTGTGTTGGAGTGCTTGAGGTTCTGAAAGTCAACCTTTTCAGAAGTTCTTTGACATACTTGGTTTGACTGATGAAGATCCCCTCATGAGTTTGGTTAACCTGCAATCCCAAGAAAAATTTTAGATCTCCCATTAAACTCATTTCAAATTCATTTTTCATTTGATTGGAAAATTCATTGCAAAGGCCTTTATTGGTTGATCCAAATATTATGTCATCCACATAAATTTGGACAACAATTATTTGATTAGTGACTGTTTTTGTGAATAAGGTTTGATCAACAGTTCCTCTAGAATATCCTTTTGCAAGCAAAAAAGAACTCAAACGCTCATACCAAGCTCTTGGAGCTTGTTTAAGACCATAGAGAGCCTTATTAAGCTTGAAAACATGGTTAGGATGATTTTCATTTTCAAATCCAGTAGGTTGTTTAACAAAAACATTTTCCTTTATATATCCATTGAGAAATGTACTTTTAACATCCATTTGATAGATTTTAATTTCATGGAGGATGCAAAAGCAAGGAAAATCCTAACTGCTTCTAGTCTAGCTACAGGGCACATGATTCTTCAAAGTCAATTCCAAACTCTTGATTGTACCCCTTTGCAACTAGCCTAGCTTTATTTCTTATGACTTGACCAGATTCATTCAGTTTATTTCTGAAAACCCATCTAGTGCCAATGACTGTTTGGTCACTAGGTCTAGGTACTAATTCCCAAACTTGATTTCTTTCAAATTGATGAAGTTCATCATGCATGGCATTAATCCAATCAGAATTTGATAAAGCTTCATCAATTGATTTTGATTCAACTTGGAAATTAGAGCTAGTGGGTCTTCTTCAAGAGCATGCAGGAATGAAGATCTAGTCCTAACTCTATCATGTAAATTACCAACTACATTATCCAAAGGTGATCTCTCAAAATTCGATGTTCAGAAGTTACCTGTTGAGGGGTATTCAAATTTGGAACAATGTTACCTGTTCCACTTGAAGATGGTGAATCGTTGTTCAAGTTCTCACCACAGTCTTCAATCTCTTCAATAGTTGTGAAGAGTCCACAATGAAGTCATCCTCTTCACTGTCTTGTTTTTCCCTGCAAGATTTAGAAGTGTTAGTTGAAAATGAGTTTTCATCAATATAATATGAGGAGACTCTTCAACAGTTTTGTTTTTCAAGATGTACACTCTGAAAGCTCTTGAGACTTCAGAATAGCCAGGAAGATGGCTTCCTGACTTTTAGCATCAAATTTGTCAATTTTCTTTATTATTATTGTGTACATAACATTTGCACCCAAAGGTTTTGAAATAAGAAACAGTTGGCTTTTTGTTTTTCAATAATTCATAGGGGATTTTTCTGATTTTTGGTCTGATCAAGGCTCTATTTAGAATGTGATTTGCTGTGTTTACAGCTTCAACCCAGAAGGATTTGGGCAATTTACTTTCTAAGAGCATGGATCTAGCCATCTCGACAAGAGTTCTGTTCTTTCTTTCCACAACTCCATTTTGTTCTGGAGTTCTTGGTGAAGAAAACTTGTGGAATATATGAAATTCAGCACACAAATTAGAAAAAGATTGGTTTTCAAATTCACTCGCATGATCAGTCAAAATATTTTTGATTTTATATGAATAATTTGTTAAGGTAGTGGTGCAGAATTTCCTGAACTCAAGGGAAGAATCACTTTTGTGGGACAAGAAGATAACCCAAGTAAATCTAGTAAAATCATCAATGATTACAAATCCATATCTCTTGCCACTTAGACTTAGAACCCTTGTTGGGCCAAAAAGGTCCATGTGAAGTAGTTCTAGTGGCCTAGATGTGAGTACTTCATTGAAGTTCTTAAAAGATTTCGTGGTTTGTTTTCCTTGGGCACAGATTCCACAAACTTGATTTTCAATGTTTAAAAAGGATTCAGGAAGACCCTTAACCAAATTCAGCCTTAACAATTTATTAAAGTTCTGAAACTTGCATGGCCAAGTCTTTTGTGCCAAGTCCATGCAATTTCATCTTTATTTGCAACAAAGCAAAGACTTTTAGAAAAGTTTTATTAGGGCAATCATATAAACATTGTTTTCCCTTTTTCCAAAAAATTAATTTATCAGTGATGAATCAATTTTTTTGCAAAATCAGATTCAAACACAACTTTATGACCTTTGTCACATAGTTGGCTGATACTGAGCAAGTTGTAATCAAGACCATCAACTTAAAACACTATCAACAGAGTTGAGGAAGTTTGACCAACCTTTCCAGATCCAATGATCTTTCTTTATTTTTACCTCTAAATGTTACTGAACCTCCTCCTTCTCTAGCAGGAAAGAAAATTTAGCTCTATCTCCGGTCATGTGTCGTGAACACCCACTGTCAAGGAACCACACATTTGAATTGGGTGCACGACCTTCCTGCAAAAACATTTAGTGGAGAGAAGATTTTGGTACCCAAATAGAGTTGGGACCATCAGAAAGTTTGGACAACATTACCAAATCTTTTCTCACCCAAATTTGACTTGTTTTGGATTTTGGTTTTATGACATTGGTGTTCTCTGACTTTTCATTTTCTTCTTTCTTTAGGAATGAAAACACCAGTATTTTTGTTTTTGGTAGGAGGGGTGTTTTTCATTTGAGCATGAGAATTCAGATGAGGAGGTGGAATCCAAGGATTGTGGTACATCAGAGAGTTTGGATAGAAAAATGAGGATGATACCAACATGGGTTGTTATACCATTGGCTCCAGAATTGGTCCAATCAGCTTGATATGCTGTCTTGGAGGTCCAAGGTTCTTCATGAATGACTTCCTTTGACTTTTTCTTATTTTTAAAATTTTATTTGAATTTTTGATTCTGTTGGTTGTCTTGTTGGTGTGAGCAGGTCGACCTCTCTTTTGAAGGATCGATAGAATGTGTGGACAAGATCTAGAAGGGGGGGGGGGGTTGAATAGATCTAGGCCAACTAATGCGGAAGCTAAACTAGTTTTGAAAAACTTTGAATCAGAGTTAGATTAAAAGCAAATTTCACAGATCTGAGAAGATATTGAGTGAGTTAAAACAATTAGAGAGTGAAACAGGTTGATTAGGTAGATTCAAACGATCCTATGCATTCATCTATCGAAGAGTAATTTCAAACCACAAAGAGACCAATGCACAAAGATTTTTAGGTGGTTCGGAAATCACACCATGTGACTCCTACATCCACCCCTCACCACAGTGAGGATCCACTAACAACCTGGGTTACACACCCCACACAGAAGCCTAACAACTCCCAAGTGAGTTAGACAACTCACACACTACCTAGAGCAAGACTACTCTAGACTCTGAGCAAGAGCTCAACAACCAACTTGAGTGCGGCGACTCAAAGACCTGAGCACACAGGCTCACAACCACATGCTAGAACAAAAAACAACAAGATGCAGATCCTCTAGCAATGATCTGATCTATTAAGGCCAATTCAAGAAGATTGATGCAACAATTATGCACAACTTCTAGAATAGCCAGGAAGAGAACGAAAGACTTTAGACTCTAGTTGACAATTCTTGTTCTTCAAAGAAAACTCCCTTGTAGAGGCCGAAATGGAAGAATCTTGATCACTGAAGTCCTTGGCCGATGCTCTGCACTTTTGATCTTGGGATCTTCCTTGAGAGCTTCACATGCAGGCTTCTACTTGAACTGCTCCTTTGAAGTTGATGCTAGTGCTTCATGTTGATCAGACTTCGATCCTTGTGCTTGGAGAAGGGTGAATGAGGTGTGAAGCACAAGAGAGAGCAAGAACAGGGAGGAGGACTCTCTAGCGCCGCTTGGAGGTTTCTGGAGGCTCTTCTGAGATTCTCTTGGATGAGTGCCCTTAAGGAGGGTATTTATACCCTAAATATCCGAAAGATACCCTTGGGGTACGTGGGCACATGATCCAATGTTGATCTGACATCTCCCTAGGGTGCCACATGTCCAGGAGGAATCTAAGTCACAGAGATTCCGGAGTGTGTCGACCTGCCCTTGAGGTGTGTCGACACACTGTCCCAAACTGGCCAACAGTTCCCTGGAAGAGGTCTCTAGTGTCGACCTGAGATCAGGTGGTGTCGACCTGCTGTCCTAGACAGCAAAACTAGTCTTCTGGGAAAGGCATCTAGTGTCGACTTATCACCTCTAGTGTCGACCTGCTGTCCCAGACAGTAAAATTGGTCTTCTGGGAAGGCATCTAGTGTCGACACTGCTTGATTTGGGTCGACCTGAGAGGGTGGTGTCGACCTGCTCTGGACTCGTGTCGACCTGAGATGGACTTTTCTTCACATTTCTGCCTTTGTTCTGAACCATTGTGTCGACACCAGGTTGGTTGTGTCGACACTACCTTTGCAGAAAATGTTTGTTCATGAGAAAATAAACACATAAATCATTAGATAAATATATTATCATGAATATCAATGATAAATGTGCTTGGAAACATGCTTTTTGAATATTGTAATTCAGGTGATGTATTTTACATGTTCCAATGGTAATGCATTAAAATCACAACTTGTCATCATCAAAATATGAGGGAAATGATTTGTTTTTCACACTCAACTCAACAATCTCCCCCTTTTTGCTGATGGTCTCAGAGATTATCTAGTACATGATTACATGAAGGTTTATCTTCAGATTCTTGCTCATACAGAAAAGAACAAACCTTTGGATGTCTGTCAGCCTATCTCTCCCACCACCTTGAGGTGTGATTATGGTAGTGAGCATGTGATGGGTAAGCCTCATGACAGGGGGAAAGGTGTTGGTGTTGAATTTGGTTACATGGGTTTGCTTAATGTCTGACTCATCTACAGGCAAACCAGTCAAAATGGTGTAGACTTCATGAAGGTTGAATTCAAAGTTATGGTAGTCTTCACCTTCATCTGGGACTTTGAAAATTGAGGCAGCTGTGGCTGTTGGCATGTCAATATCAACTTCCTTGACCTTAGACTTATACCCTTCATCTGTGCACTCCAAATTCTGATAAAACTCTTGGACAAGCCTAGGGTAAATGACTCTGAATTCTGATATGAAGGATTGCCAAGATTGAAAATTGAAGAACCAAGACTTCAGGAAATGCAGCTATCAATTCATTGTCATCCAAATCTACTACCCTTGGTTTCAGTATGGTCTTCCCGGCACTGAGGGGTTTGGAAGGGGGTATCCTAGAGGGCTGGGAGGACTCTGATGAGGAGAATGTGATGAGGATGAGGATGAGGACTTCTCAGAGATGTCAGGAGAGGAATCTAGGGTTTTTCTCCTAGGGTACATGGACCCTTGACCTGAAGAGGAAGCCCTACCTCCCTTAGCAGATACAAACCCTGGCTGCTCAGTAGGATCATGTCGACGCTTTGATCTCCTTTCAGTGGAAGGAACCTCATCGGCTGGAATTGGTCTTGCAGAGGCCCTTGATTTGGCTCCACGAGAGGATGCTGCTTTGGTGCCATGAGAGCAGAGTGGAATCGGGTGCTGGAGAGAGAGAGGAATGAGAGAAATTGAATGGAGATGAGATGGAGGAGAGAGGAGATGGAGAGAGGTCAAAACCCTTGCCGGAAACCAGAAGAATGCCCACCGTCGGGTCGACCTGGAGAAGAAGAAAGGGGGTTTTGGATAACCTATCCCGCAGGAACAACATGTTCTTAATCGGTGCCCACGGTTTAAATGGGTCTGGCAAGGGTCAGTGTCGACACTAGAGGAGGGTAGTGTCGACCTGACTGAAAGTGTGTCGACACTAGATGGGTTAGTGTCGACCTGGCCTGATGAAAATTTTGGATTTTGAGTAGGGAAAAATTATGTGACTTTTAGGACATCTGTATAATGATAATCAATAGGTGGAATGATCATTTCAAGGATATTTAAGATACTAAAAAATTCATTTGTTAAATTTTGTAAAAATTCAACATAATTCAAGTTTTACACAATATCCAACAGGATATGAGCATTCAGTGACTTGAGTCATGAAAATGATAATTTGAGGGATATAGAACATTTAACAATCAACTTCACTACCATATTCTTCAATTCCAAAGAGATAAAAAAATCTTTTAGACTTAAAACAAGTGTGTTGACAGCAAACATTTTTAAGGAACAACTTGATGATGGATAAGAATGATTCTCTTAAACAATTCTCCAATGATTATATATTTTGTTTTGTAACAAACTATCAAATGAGATATATCTTGTTCACTCAAGAACTAATGCTTTTTACACACTATAGTCCCTGGATACTAAAGATTTATCCATTATCAAGTCTCAAAGGGGTAAATGATGACCTTTTGACATGAAAATATACGTTTGTTAGACGCCAACATTTCCAGTTACTCAGTCATCATAAAAAATGGGCATTTTTATTTTGTTTTGCATTGATTTTTAATTTTTAATCCCCTTTGAACAGAGATAGCATTAGTGCCTCATGACTTACATGGCACTTCATTCATTGTGAAGGTGTGCAGTTTCTCAGCACATGTGCCATTGCTCTGTGAATGGACATATTTTGGAGAGTTTTTGACAAAAAGATATCATCTATATCCAACATAAATTGTAAACAAAACATGTTTAAGATCAAGACACACATTATTCTTCAGTCTTAGAAAGAAATCTGAATTTTTGAAGAATATAGGTGAGAGTTGATAAATGAATGTAGTAGATCACTTAAGGGATCATTTTGAGACTCTAGACACCTGAATGAGGACATCATGCAAGGAAATTGATGTAATGCAAGAAGAAGTTTTGAATTTTGCAAGGGATATAACTTGTGAATTCTTTAGCTCCCCCTGAGATGAAGATTTCAACTATTTTTCATCAGAATAGAGATATGCAAGTTTTTGAAATAAAAAATAATTCTCTTTGAGCAACAAAAGCTTCCCCTCAACAATTGCATATTCATTTCTTGGTACTTGGCGGAGACATATACTCTCGCATAGTGAAAGTGTCCAGACAAGCAGAACTTGTCCTTCTTCAAATCACCATTTGATATACCAAGAAGTTCAACACAATGTGAGGTGAAGTTTTCATTGACCAAAAGAATGAGAGATGAAGTGGAGAGAGACATGATGAATCAAGGAAGCAAAGGAGTATGATGATGCAATGAACTCCCCTTCAGGAAATGCCTAACACTCAAACCAATCCCAATGGACATTTACAAAGACCAAGTTCTCTCCTTAAGGATGAGAATCTATTGTCAGGAAGGGGTTTTGTGAAAATGTCAGCAATTTGCTTTTCAGTTTCTATGAAATGGAGTTCAAAAGATTTCTTTGCTACCTCATCTCTCAAGAAATGATGCTTAATTTCAATATGTTTAGTTCTGGAATGCTGAATGGGTTTTTAGACAGATTTATTGCACTTGTGTTATCACTAAGGATGGGAACACAACCTAACTCTTGGTTGTAATCAAGAAGTTGATGTTTCACCCAAAGAATTTGGGTTCCACACCTACCAGCAGCAACATACTCAGCCTCTGCAGTTGACAGAGCTACTGAATGTTGCTTCTTAGAAGCCCAAGAGATTAGGCACCCACCTAGGTACAAACACAAGCCACTTGTGCTTTTTCTATCTAATTTACAACCAGTATATTCAACATCACAATAGGCAATCAAATCTAACTTACAATTAGCAGGATACAAATTCCTAAATCACATGTTCCAACAAGATATTTGAAAATTCTTTTAACAGCTAGCATGTGACTTTCTTTAAGATTTGATTGATATCTAGCACACAAACACACACTGAATTAAATATCAGGTCTAGAAGTTGTAAGAAAGTAGAGAACCAATCATACCTCTGTAGGTCTTTGGGTCTACTGACTTACCATTTGAGTCTTCTTCTAGTTTAGCATTTATAGCAATTGGTGTGTTGGAGTGCTTGAGGTTCTGAAAGTCAAACCTTTTCAGAAGTTCTTTGACATACTTGGTTTGACTGATGATGATCCCCATGAGTTTGGTTAACCTGCAATCCCAAGAAAAATTTTAGATCTCCATCAAAACTCATTTCAAATTTATTTTTCATTTGATTGGAAATTCATTGCACAGGCCTTTATTGGTTGATCCAAATATTATGTCATCCACATAAATTTGGACAACAATTATTTGATTAGTGACTATTTTTGTGAACAAGGTTTGATCAACAGTTCCTCTAGAATATCCTTTTGCAAGCAAAAAAGAACTCAAACGGTCATACCAAGCTCTTGGAGCTTGTTTAAGACTATATAGAGCCTTATTAAGCTTGAAAACATGGTTATGATGTTTTTATTTTCAAATCCAGGAGGTTGTTCAACAAAAACATTTTCCTTGATATATCCATTTAAGAATGCACTTTTAACATCCATTTGATAAACTTTGAATTTCATGGAGGATGCAAAAGCAAGGAAAATTCTAACTGCTTCTAGTCTAGCTACAGGGGCATATGACTCTTCAAAATCAATTCTAAACTCTTGATTCTACCCCTTTGCAACTAGCCTAGCTTTATTTCTTATGACTTGACCATTCATTCAGTTTATTTCTGAAGACCATCTAGTGCCAATGACTGTTTGGTCACTGGTCTAGGTACTAATTCCCATACTTGATTTCTTTCAAATTGATGAAGTTCATCATGCATGGCATTAATCCAATCAGAACTTGATAAAGCTTCATCAATTGACTTTGGTTCAATTTAGGAATTAAAGCTAGTGGGTCTTCTTCAATAGCAAGCATGAAAGATGATCTAGTCCTAACTCTATCATTCAAATTGCCAACAATATTATCTAATGGGTGATCTCTCAAAATTCGATGTTCAGAAATTACCTGTTGAGGGGAACTTAAATCTGGAGCAATGTTACCTGATCCACTTGAAGATGGTGAATTGGTGTTCAAGATCTCACCAGTGTCTTCAAGCTCCTCAACAGTTGGTGAAGAGTCCACAATGAAGTCATCCTCTTCACTGTCTTGTTTTTCCTGCAAGATTTAGAAGAGTTAGTTGAAAAGGAATTTTCATCAAAAATAACATGAGGAGACTCTTCAACAGTTTTGTTTTTGAGAATGTACACTCTGAAAGCTCTTGACACTTCTGAATACCCAGGAAGATGGCTTCCTGACTCTTAGCATCAAACTTGTCAAGATTTTCTTTATTATTGTTGTGTACATAACATTTGCACCCAACGATTTTGAAATAAGAAACAGTTGGCTTCTTGTTTTTCAGTAGTTCATAGGGGGTTTTCTTGATTTTTGGTCTGACCAATGCTATATTGAGAATATGATTTGCTGTGTTTACAGCTTCAGCCCAGAAGGATTTGGGCAAATTACTCTCAAGGAGCATGGATCTAGCCATTTCCACAAGAGTTCTGTTCTTTCTTTCCACAACTCCATTTTTTCTGGAGTTCTTGGTGAAGAAAACTTGTGGAAAATTTGAAGTTCAGCACATAAATCAAAAAAGGATTGGTTTTCAAATTCTCCCCTATGATCAGTCAAAATATTTTGATTTTATATAAATAATTTGTTAGGGCAGTGGTACAGAATTTCTGAATTCAAGGCATGTATCACTTTTGTGGGACAAGAAAATGACCTAAGTAAATCTAGTGAAATCATCAATGATTACAAACCCATATCTCTTGCCACTAAGACTTAGAATTCTTGTTGGGCCAAAAAGGTCCATATGAAGTAGTTCTAGTGGCCTAGATGTGAGTACCTCATTGAAATTCTTAAAAGATTTCCTGGTTTGTTTACCTTGGGCACAGATCCCACAAACTTGATTTTCAACATTTGAAAAGGATTCAGGAAGACCCTTAACCAGATTCAGCCTTAACAGTTTATTCAGGGTTCTGAAACTTGCATGGCCAAGTCTTTTGTGCCAAGTCCATGCAATTTCATCTTTATTTGCAACAAAGCAAAGATTTTCAGAAAAGTTTTTATTAAGGTCAATCATGTAAACATTGTTCTCCCTTTTACCAAAACATTTGACTTTATCAGTTGATGAATCAATATTTTGCAAAAATTAGATTCAAACACAACTTTGTGACCTTTGTCACATAGTTGGCTGATACTGAGCAAGTTGTAATCAAGACCATCAACTAATAAAACACTATCAACAGAGTTTGAGGAAGTTTGACCAACCTTTCCATATCCAATGATCTTTCCTTTATTTTTACCTCCAAATGTCACTGAACCACCCTCCTTTTCTAGCAAGAAAGAAAATTTGGCTCTATCTCCAGTCATATGTCGTGAACACCACTGTCAAAGAACCACACATTTGATTTGGGTGCACGACCTTCCTGCAACATCAATTAGTGGAGAGAAGATTTTGGTACCCAAACAGAGTTGGGACCATCAGAAAGTTTGGACAATGTTAACAAATTTTCTCATCCAAATTTGACTTGTTTTTGACTTTGTTTTATTACTTTGGTGTTCTCTGTCTTTTTCACTTTCTTCTTTTTTGGGATGAAAAAACCAGTTTTTGTTTTTGGTAGGAGGGGGTTTTTCATTTGAGCATGAGAATTCAGATGAGGAGGTAGAATCCAAGGATTTTGTTGGTACATCAGAAAGTTAGGATAGAAAAATTGAGGATGATACCAACTTGGGTTATGATACCATTGGCTCCAAGAATTAGTGCAATCAGCTTGATATGCTGTCTTGAGGTCCAAGGTTCTTCATTAATGACTTCCTTCGACTTTTTCTTATTTTTTAGATTTTTATTTGAATTTTTTGTTTGTGGTTTGTCTTGGTGGATGTTGAGCAGGTCGACCTGTCCTTGACTGGTGTCGACACAACAGCCACAGAAGCCTTCTTCTTGTGGACTGGTGTCGACCTATCAGGTGACTGTGTCGACCTGGTTGCCTTGTTTTTGTTATGTGTTTTGGATTTTTTGATGTTTTGCTTGATTTTTGTTTGATTTCACTGTTTTAAGACTAGGACCTTTGACAAATTTAATTAAGAGTGCTTTATCCTTTTTCTCACCAGATTTATCTTTCTTGGTTTTTTGTTTGTTGAATCCTAGTCCATGAGAGATTGATTTCATATTTGTTCCCAACAAGGCCTCCAATTATCTTTGCCATTTGTGAATGTTTCAATGACTTTATCTTTTTGTCTTAGCTGGTTTTCCAAAGTTTTAATGGCTTCAATCTTTTGGTTTATCTTGATTTTCTTTTTCCAGCTTTTCAGATAAGTCTTTGAATTCACTGGTGGCCTTTTGAGAAGCTAGCTTTAGTTCATCAATCACATTTAAAAGATTTTCTTTTTCTTCATTCAATTCTATTACTTCATTTTCAAGTTCACAAATTCTTTTGTTTGAAGATTGGTTATGATAAATGTTTTCAATTTTCTTTTTGAGATGCTTATTTTCTTTTCTCATTTAGTATATTTTTCAACTAATTCAGCATAAGCATCCTGCCAATCATCAACAGAAAAATCTTCAAAAGAGGTGCTTACCTTTCCATCCGAACTGTTTGCCATGAAGCATATCTCCTCACTTCCAGAGCTTGAGGAATTTTCTTCTTCTTCTTCTTCACTTGAGTCTTCATCAGACCAAGTGGCTACCATGGCCTTCGGCTTCTTGAATTTGTGAATTTTCTTGTGCTTCTCCTTCTTGTTCTCAGGACATTCTCCCTTCATATGTCCTGGTTTGTTGCACCTGTAACAAATGACATTAAGATCAGATTTCTGATTCCTATTTGAGTTAACATTAGAAGAGGAAATATTTCTTTTACTTGATGGGAATTTATTTTTCCCTGAGAATTTCCCTTTTCTGTATTTTAGGAATTTCCTGAATTGCCTGGTCATGAGGGCAAGCTCATCCTCATTGGACTCAGACTCATCAGAACTTGTTTTCTCTTGATTTTTGTCTTTGTTACTAGATGAGGCCTTTAATGCTACTGGCTTGGTTTTGATTATGTGTTCCTCATTTCTCTTTAGATTAATTTTGTATGTCATTAAGGATCCTATCAACTCATCCAAAGAAATTTTGGACAAGTCTTTAGAATCTTCAATGACAGTGGCCTTAGTGTGCCATATTGAAGAGAGAGAACTCAAGATTTTTCTTACCAAGTCAGCATCAGTATAGTCCTTACCTAAGGCCTTCAGTCCATTGACTATGATCATAAACCTGGCAAACATTTCAGAGATTGTCTCATTAGATTTCATCATGAACAACTCATATTTAGAGACAAGTATGTTAGCCTTGGTTTCTTTAACTTGAGATGTCCCCTCATAGAGTACCTCAAGTTTATCCCACATCTCTTTGGCAGATTTGCACATAGAGATTCTTGAGTACTCTTTGGGGTGAACAGCACATTGAATCATGTTCATGGCACTATAATTCAATGTTGCTCTTCTTATCTGTTCCCTAGTCCAGGTTTCTTCTTCTCCCTGGTTTTCATAGGGACCTACTTCCACTACTTTCCAGATTTCATAATTTTGGGCTCTTAGAAATACTTGCATTCTATTTTTCCAATATGAATAGTCCGTTCCATTAATGAATGGTGGCCTATTTATGGAATGGCCCTCAGCTATGAATCCTCTGGAATCCATTTAATTAAACAGAAGGTGCAAGGAAGGAAACACTCAGCAAAACAAATAATCAAGCAAACAAGCAACACAGAACACTCAGAAACTGCTCAAATCAGATCAGATCAAGTGTAAACAGCTCTGATACCAATTGAAGGATCGATAGAAGGTGTGGACAAGATCTAGAGGGGGGGGGGGGTTGAATAGATCTAGGCCAACTAATGCGGAAGCTAAACCTTTTGAAAAACCTTTGAATCAGAGCTAGATTAAAAGTAAATTTCACAGATCTGAGAAGATATTGAGTGAGTTAAAACAATTGGAGAGTGAAAACAGGTTGATTAGGTAGATTCAAACGATCCTATGCATTCATGTATCGAAGAGTAATTTCAAACCACAAAGAGACCAATGCACAGAGATTTTAGGTGGTTCGTAAGTCACACCATGTGACTCCTACATCCACCCCTCACACACAGTGAGGATCCACTAACAACCTGGGTTACACACCCCACAGGAGCCTGACAACTCCACAAGTGAGTTAGACAACTCACACACTACCTAGAGCAAGACTACTCTAAACTCTGAGCAAGACTGCTCAACAACCCAACTTGAGTGCGACGACTCAAAGACCTGAGCACATAGGCTCACAACCACATGCTAGAACAAAAAATAACAAGATGCAGATCCTCTAGCAATGATCTGATCTATTAAGGCCAATTCAAGAAGATTGATGCAACAATTATGCACAACTTCTAGAATAGCCAGGAAGAGACAAGAAAGACTTTAGACTCTAGTTGACAATTCTTGTTCTTCAAGAAAAACTCCCTTGTAGAGGCCGAAATGGAAGAATCTTGATCACTTGAAGTCCCTTGGCCGATGCTCTGCACTTTTGATCTTGGGATCTTCCTTGAGAGCTTCATAATTGCAGGCTTCTACTTGAACTGCTCCTTTGAAGTTGATGCTAGTGCTTCATGTTGATCAGACTTCGATCCTTGTGCTTGGAGAAGGGTGAATTGAGGTGTGAAGCACAAGAGAGAGCAAGAACAGGGAGGAGAGACTCTCTGGCCGCCGCTTGGAGGTTCTGGAGGCTCTTCTGAGATTCTCTTGGGATGAGTGCCCTTAAGGAGGGTATTTATACCCTAAATATCCGAAAGATACCCTTGGGGTACGTGGGCACATGATCCAATGTTGATCTGACATCTCCCTGGGGTGCCACGTGTCCAGGAGGAATCTTAAGTCACAGAGATTCCAGAGTGTGTCGACCTGCCCTTGAGGTGTGTCGACACACTGTCCCAGACTGGCCAAACAGTTCCCTGGAAGAGGTCTCTAGTGTCGACCTGAGATCAGGTGGTGTCGACCTACTGTCCCAGACAGCAAAACTAGTCTTATGGAAAGGCATCTAGTGTCGACCTGATCACCTCTAGTGTCGACCTGCTGTCCCAGACAGCAAAACTGGCCTTCTGGGAAAGGCATCTAGTGTCGACACTGCTTGATTTGGTGTCGACCTGAGATGGGGTGGTGTCGACCTGCTCTGGACTCGTGTCGACCTGAGATGGACTTTTCTTCACATTTCTGCCTTTGTTCTGAACCATTGTGTCGACACCAAGGTTGGTTGTGTCGACACTACCTTTGCAGAAAATGTTTGTTCCTGAGAAAATAAACACATAAATCATTAGATAAATATATTATCATGAATATCAATGATAAATGTGCTTGGAAACATGCTTTTTGGATATTGTAATTTCAGGTGATGTATTTTACATGTTCCAATGGTTATGCATTAAAATCACAACTTGTCATCATCAAAATATGAGGGGAAATGATTTGTTTTTCACACTCAACTCAACATCTTTGACTGGTGTCGACACTACAGCCACAGAAGCCTTCTTCTTGTGGATTGGTGTCGACCTGTCAGGAGATTGTGTCGACCTGGTTGCCTTGTCTTTGTTCTGAGTTTTTGGACTTTTTTGTGTTTTGCTTGATTTTTGTTTGACTTCTATATTTTCAAGACTAGGGCCCTTAACAAATTTGATTAGTGGTGCTTTATCCTTCTTCTCACCGGATTTGTCTTTCTTAGATTTTTGCTTATCAAACCCTAGTCTATGAGAGATTGATTTCATATTTGTTCCCAACAAGGCCTCCAAATTATCTTTGCCATTTGTGAATGTTTCAATGACTTCATCTTTTTGTCTTAGTTGGTTTTCCAAAATTTTGATTTCTTCAATCTTTTGTTGTTTATCTTGATTTTCTTTTTCCAGCTTTTCAGATAAGTCTTTGAATTCATTGGTGGCCTTTTAAGAAGCTAGCTTAAGTTCATCAATCAGATTCAGAAGATTTTCTTTTTCTTCACTTAATTCTGTTACTTCATTCTCTAGTTCACAAATTCTTTTGTTTGAAGATTGGTTATGATAAATATTTTCAATTTTCTTTTTGAGATGCTTATTTTCTTTCCTCATTTTAGTATATTTTCAACTAATTCAGCATAAGCATCCTGCCAATCTTCAACAGAAAATTCTTCAAAAGAAGTGCTTGCCTTTCCATCTGAGCTGTTTGCCATGAAGCAAGTCTCCTCACTTCCAGAGCTTGAGGATTTTTCTTCTTCTTCATTTTCACTTGTGTCCTCATCAGACCAAGTGGCTACCATGGCCTTCGGCTTCTTGAATTTGTGAATTTTCTTGTGCTTCTCCTTCTTGTTCTCAGGACATTCTCCCTTCATGTGTCTTGGTTTGTTGCACCTGTAACATATGACAGTTTCGTCAGATTTTTGATTCTTGTTAAAATTAGCATTAGAAAAGGAAGTGTTTCTTTTTCCTGATGAATATTTCTTTTTTCCAGACATTTTTCCTTTTCTATATTTCAAGAATTTTCTAAATTGCCTGGTCATGAGGGCAATTTCATCCTCATTTGACTCAGACTCATCAGAACTGGATTTATCCTGACTTTTGTCTTTGTTACTAGATGAGGCCTTTAATGCTACTGGCTTGGTTTTGATTATGTGTTCTTCATTTCTTTTCAAGTTGATTTCATATGTCATTAAAGATCCTATTAATTCATCCAAAGAGATTTTGGACAGATCTTAGAATCTTCAATAACAGTGGCCTTTGTGTGCTAAAGAGATTTTGGACAGATCTTTACCACATTTGAGGTCTCTAAAAAACATACATTAAAAAAAAGAGACAAAATAAATAGAAAATAATAAAATGATCAATGGAAAAAACAAAATGATTAAAAAGAGAGGATGGAATGAAATTTCGTTCAAAAAAAAAGAGACAAAAGAAAATAGAAAAAAAGAAGAAAAGAAAAAAAATAGAAAAAATAGAAGAATGAAAAAAGAAAAAAAAATAAGAAAAGAAAAGAGAAAATTAATCATGAAAATGAATAGAACAAAAGAAATGCACCAAAAGAAAATAGAACATTTGATTTAAGAAGTCGAGTCTCTCTACCCACGTGTTGGGCTCGTATACTCGAATTCTTAATCAATCTAACAGGAGCTGTAACTGCGGGATAAATACCGTAGTCCAGCCTCAGATCGTGAAATGTTGCCCGGTCTGGGGTCTCCAAAGATATAAAAAGAATCCACCCTTAAGGAGCTGTAACTACGGGATAAATACCGTAGTCCAGCCTCAGTTCGTGGGATCAATATCGCGTCTGAGGTCTCCAAGGATATAATAATCCATCTTTAAGGAGCTGCAACCACGGGATAAACACCGTAGTCCAGCCTCAGTTCGTGGGATTAGTGCCGCATCTGAAGTCTCCGAGGATATAAGAATCCACCCTTAAGGAGCTGCAACTACGGGATGAATACCGAAGTCCAGCCTCAGTTCGTGGGATTAGTTCCGCGTCAGAGGTCTCCAAGGGTATAAACATCTATCTCCGAGGAGCTGCAACTACAAGAAAAGCATTGTAGATCGATCTCAACCCGTGGGGCAATTGCCACGTGAGATCTCCGAGGATTTAAGAGTTAAAACCAGGTTGTCATGTTCGATGTTTATATAACCATATTATTTTGCAGGAGCCATATATTATCACATCCCTTTTTGCGGCGGTCCGGGGGATTTATTATGTAGCTTTAACATTCCATGCCCAAAGATCCCCTAAGTCAATATGGTGGAGCCACCTTCACAATGGTCGATGGTTCGAGATGGCATCATTATGCTTCAACGTCAGAAGGATTCAACAACTCATGGAGCTAAATTCGACATTGCCTCGATGACATACACCCTCCAGTCTTTCATGTTCAAGAACTCTGAGGGTACACTATTGAATGTATGTTCGCAGTGCATATCCTGCTCCATTTCTGTAAAAAAATATGAAAAATGAAATGATAAAAAAAATGATGAACAAAAGGGTTAAAAATAGAGATGCCCGTCGGACCTACTTTGGTTTCACTACCGAGTAGGGGTAAAAGGACAAGAAAAACCCGGCTACGGTGAAAACCTGAAAGGGCGTCGTGGGCAAAAATGGGAACCCTGCTATGTGAAAACCGGAAAGGGCGCGTAGGCAAAAGCAAGAAGGGGCTGACTCCGGTGAAAACCCAAAAGGGCGCTTGGGTCAGTAATGTGATAAAAAAATGAAAATGAATGAAGTCAAAAATGTCAAAATGGCAAGAAGGGGGAGTTCCATCCCTGCTCTTTCAAGAAATCCCGTTTTTTCTATGCATTCTCTGAATCCAGCTATACACTCTCTGGTCAAAATGAAACGTCAAAACGTAGACAAGCTGTCTCATGCCATCTACGCCTCACGCTTATATATACTTGCTCTCGCCATGTAGGACCCTAGGTTTAGATAACCTCTGCCTTTCCAAAATTCCAAATAAAGCCCAACCTTGACTTTTTGCCTTGGCTGGACAATAGATGTTACCTTAAGAACCCTTGTTGAAGCCAGCACATAGGTTTTCCAGGTTTCTATTTTGCAATCAACACAAATAACCTCACACCATCTACCAACATCATGGTATGATTGGTGGTCGAGTTATATTCCACTCATGAATCTCTTTATATATATATATATGTATAAAAAAAGAAAATAAAAAAGAGGCTTAAAATAAAGGTGCCTCGCTGGACTTGTCTAGGTTTCCGCTGGACAAGGGTAAAAAGAGCTAGAACCCGGCCATGGTGAAAATCCGAAAGGCGCCATGGGCAAAATTAGGTACCCCGCTACGTGAAAACCCGAAAGGGCGCTCAATTCGATAATGTAAAAAAAAAAAGGATCCAAAGATGGCTACCAAAGACAAGCATGCTTCAAGTCTCTAGAAAGGAAATCCTGACAGAAGTGGTACTCGGCAATCAAAGCTCATTTCCATGTCAGTGCCAGCCAAGGCTCATCTTCATGTCGATGACGGCCGAAGCTAGTCGTCATCACCAGCCAAGGCTTGTCTTCATGTTAGTGCTAGCCGAAGCTTGTTTTCATACTAGTTGAAGTTTATCTTCACGCCAGCCAAAGCTCATCTTCGAGCTAGTCGAGATTTGTCTAATCGGGTTTCCATCTCATGTGGGACAAAGCAAAACTTCGTCATACACAGAGTAAATTCTAACAAATTTCAAGTCTCTGGAGGAAGATTTTGGATAGAGTTGGTCGACAACCAACGAAGCACGTGTCAACAGATGATGTGTCCTAACAGTTTTCAAGTTTTTGAGTGGAGAATGTTGAAGAAATCTGTCAATACCCAGACGCAACAAAAGTCAAAAGAGGAAGACAAGAGCACATTAATCTAGCTATGAGTAAAGCGGCATTAATGAGGGATACAAGGTTTCCAAAGCGGCAGTC
>CM024758.1:105981834-106041716 GCA_014218235.1 Colocasia esculenta | reverse complement strand
CAAATGAAAGAAGATCCAACGACTAGAAGAGCTCCAATGGATCTCTTCAACATATCTAAGCTGCTCATATAGAGATGAGCATTACTGAAGAAAAGAGAGAGCCTTCCTGAAAATCCTTCAAGATGTACAACTGTGAGAAGAACCTTCACGCCACAAACACTCAGAGAAAAGAGAAGAGCTCGAGCCAAAAATCTACAGAAGCTTTCAAAGCAGAAGTCTTCATCGCCTTCAAGCCTTCTTCTCTTCCATTCTCCCTATGCTCATTGTAATCCTGAGGAGAGTCTGTAACTGTGAGCTAAGTCCTGAGTGTTCATCTTGTAATAGCTCTCAGTCTGTTCTTTCTTTTCTAAGAAAAATCCTTGTCCAGCTGTAGGACTGTATACAGTGTGTAACCTAGCTAAGGTTGTGTCTAGCAGAACCTTGTGGGGTTTGTACCAACAGGACCTAGCTGGGGGTTTAAGTCTAGCAGAACCCACTGGGGTTTGTTCCAGGATTTACTTCTGAACCTGTAAAAGAAGTAGTTTGCTTCTGACCTAGAAAAGAAGTTGGCTGCCTTCTTGCCCGGGAAAGAGAAGAAAACCAGCTGGGGTGCGGGTGTTGTAGTGTCCTTGAGGGGGACTGTACCCTTGGTTAGTAAAATCCCAAGAGTTGCTTGGGGACTGGACGTAGGACTTCCATGTGGGAAGGGCCCAACAGGATAAATCTCCTGTGTCCTTTTGTGTGATTGTTCTTTTGCTTCCGCACGCCACGCTTCATCACACTAACACTAACCAAACTTCTAAGTGTTTCCGTTTTGATTTCCAGATTTCAGAAAAACCTATTCACCCCCCCCTTCTAGGTTACCTTGCTGCCATACATAAAAGCCAACACCCCCGCATACCGGTCATCGTTCGCATACCGGCATACTTTCCAAGCCGCAGTCCTCTCTGGCAATCATTTTAGTCCCGGGACCGGGCATGCTTTTCCAACATCATGATTTTATCCACCGCATGCCGGTCATTGTCATACGCCGGCACATGTCTCGAGCGAAAGTCTTCCACTTCAAGTTTGGGCCGTTAAGAGGCCTTCTTTTCAGATTTCCAATCATACCCGTCGCCAGCCGGTTCATTTTCAAGTACTCATAGGGAATCTCTCCCTCCAGGCTCTCATGACCCCTCACACAATCATTGTAACCTCCCACCCGGGTGAAGGGGTCAGCTATTCAGATTGTGCTATCGCACTCCAAGCCAAATTCTTGGCACAATCGATTTCCCAAGGGGTCGTGCCCCTTTCCATATCACCTATCATACAATCGCTGGCACGAGCCCCTCATTGTTGCCTTTAACTCAGCCAGTGGAACTCTCCCCCGTCCATTTAATCATATTCAAGAGAGTTACCACTGTTGCACCTTTCCGCTCCAGCGCGGGCAACAACCATGCAGATTGTGCGCAACACGCACTTCAAAGCCAAACCATTGGCACAATCTACCACTCAAGGGGCATGCCCCCTTATTCACACGACGCATTCCTTGGTCACAGTTCCTTTTTGTTGCTTCTGACATTGCCGGTGGAACTCCCCACCCTTTCACTGATTTTATTCCACGGAGTTATCACTCTTCATCGAAACTTCAACAGAAGTCAACAATTTTCTTTAATTTCGAGAGCTATTCAATCCCAAAGAGAAGAGCAAGACCTTCCGCCTGATGGGCAAGATTTGTGAGGAGATACTTGAGATACCACGCCGACCCCCAAGTCCAATCTGATCGCCGGGCACGGCAACAGGCCAGGGGACCTTCACACCCCCTCTTTTTTTGAATCTTCTTTTTATTTGCTTAGTACAGACCCGTGGTTCTCCACATTCCCTCCCCACGGGAGGCCTTTTGTTTTCATTTATTTTACGATCCTTCAGCGTATACTGGGCATCACGCCCAATTTTGTCCAATCAGTGCCCCTGGCACATCTTTTCGCGCCCTACGCTGCGCACCTTTCCTTTCGGCCCCTCGCGGCCCGCTTTTTCTTTCTGCTCTTCCGGCCCATCCAGATTCTTTTCCTTCAGGGCATCGCGCCCTCCTCTCCCACCAACCCCTCCGGCCCTCCGGAGTTTCCAAATTTTGTTTCCCGTGTTGACCCCTGTGTTTTTAATCGGGTCCTTTCGACCCTTCTCGCACTGCTTTCGGGGCTTTAGTCCCCACTTATGTTTTTAAATTCGAATAAAAAATGTAAATTATCGAGTCTCGCCCCAGCGCAGGGCATTCATCCTTTCCGCATTTTCGCTTCTCTCTATTTTCAATCGGGTCCTTCGACCTTCTCACGATAGCTTTATGGGGCTTTAGTCCCCACTTATGTTTTTAAATTAATAAAAAAATGTAAATTCGTGTAGACCCCGAGTCTCGCACCCCCAGGGCATTCGTCTTTTGTTTTATTGTCACATCCATTTTCCAATCGGGTCTTTCGGCCCTTCTCGCACGTGTCCTTTTATCTTGAATAAAGAATTTTGTCAATTCCCTTAGACCTCCCAAGTTTCGCCCCCAACGCAGGGCACATCTACCCCAGCGCAGGGCATGGGCATTGTTCTCCTTTATCCTCCAAAATCTTACTATATTTTAGCAGTGTCAAAATTTAAGAAAATCCATAAAAAGATGAATATCAGCATTGCCATGCTATCACAGCATTTTTTTTGTTATAAAACTTCCGAGCCAGGAGCCCGAAATTTCCTCCGGGTCATTAAAAGTTTGCCCTTGGCATGGCACTTCACACACATCACGGCGCCCTAAGCCGATTGCTCTCGGTACACCGTCATCATCACAGCCACGCCGAATGGCACAAAGTCTATTTCTCTTCTTGCTCGGCCAAAGTATGGGTAGTAGAGGCAGTCTGGCAAAGAACCCCCACCCAAGGCACTCCGTCATAAGAGGATGTCCTCCCAAATGGGCAGAATCAAATGACCAATGAAAACCCAAGTCAAAAATGCATGTCAAAGCGCAAAGTCTCCGCGGAGATCAAATGGACCCGTCGTATGCATGCACCAATCAAATCGATTTCATGACAACAGGGCATGTCAGAGGGCAAAGTCCCCGTGGAGATCCAATGGACCCGGTAGTATGCATGTCTCTACAATCAATGGTCATCACTCAAAATCCCAAAAAATAATGATTCAAAAACCCGAGTGCTTAATGAGACAGACCCTTCTGATGGTTGTGCCAAGGAAGGAACCCGAACCCAACTCCTTGAATACCCATATCCAAGCTTGTCTCCAAGCATCCTCTTTTTCAGACTTAAGTTGTCTTTTCAGGCGTGGCTTTGATGGTTACACTGTTGACCCAGTGCAATCAGCCGTGGGCGCTACGTTAAAACGCACACCCTACTATGGGCTTTCTTTTAATGACACGGGAGCTAACAAGGACCCCCCTTCGCCGTCAATTTTCATAATTTTAATGCCGCCATGGCATGACAATGTTTCAAAATCCCACAAAAAAATAAAATTTCCAAAATCCCAAAAAATCCAAATATTTCAAAATCCCACAAAAAAATCAAATATTTCAAAAATAAAAAAAATTCAAATATTTCAAAACACCAAAAAAATAATACTCAAATATTTCAAAAATCACAAAAAATCCAGATATTTTCCAAAAATAAAAAAAAATCCAGATATTTTCCAAAAACAAACAAAATCCAGATATTCCAAAAACCAACAAAAAAAATCCAAATATTTTCCAAAACCACAAAAATTCAGAAATTTCCAAAATCCATAAAAATCAAATATTTCAAAATCCATAAAAACATCAAATGTTTCCAAATCACAAACAAATTCAATATTTCCAAAACCAACAAAAAAAATTCAAATATATTTCAAAAGTCCAAAACAATCATGATGGTATTGCATGGCAACACTGCCTTCTTCCTGCGGTCGATCGAAGCAATCCTTCCAATCTTGGGTTCCTCCATTTGTACTTTATCTTTGGCCAAGCCCACTTATCCTCATAGTTAAAACAACCAATTGAATGAGCCATGCTTGTTGTTTAAATGCTTTATCCATGCTGCATGCTCCATGCTAAATGCTATTTTCCATGATATTGTTTTTTTCTTGGCTAACGAGTTTTGAGCGCAGGATTCGAGTCACCTCATCTGGCGCAACATCAGGCGGCTACCGCCTCCACCATCAGTTATCTGCATCTACTATAATTATACTTTTAGAGCACACCAACGACCTTGTGACTTTGAGGAATCTGGGGTTAGAGTTTCCCTTCATCAAAAACCATGATAATCCCAGAGGATTCTTAGCCGCACGGATATACCGTTACGCTTGGCTTGTGGGGACGACGGACCCATGCATACACCCCGGTTCTGACTCACCAGCGTGACAATATTATCCTTGGTTATTTTCTATTCCTCTTTAACCTTATTTTTCTTTTAGCCCAGCATACATGCATCTTGAAATCACAGTGGAAAACCGCTCTTCCAAGCCAATTTAAGGGCCATTCGCGCTCAAATTTCAAAGCAACTTGAAATATTCCATTCCGATCGAGTACTCAACTCCCTTTGTTGTTGCCTCCGGGCCGATTTCCTTTAGAATCCTTTGTTTGGACTTATCCCTTTTATTTTCTTTGTTCCTAGAGATTCACCTTCGGCCGTGGCAGCCCCACACGAAGGTGAAACCTAACGGATTGTGTCCTTGGGTACTTCCCCAACGCTGGAAGTTGATCTCTCCTTCTCTCCCAAGACCCACCTCCGGCCGTGGCAGCCCCACACGAAGGTGAAACCTAACGGATTGTGTCCTTAGTACTTCCCCGACGCTGAAAGTTGGTCTTTTTCTTTGCTTTCGTGCCCACGCGCACAACCTTTTCCTTTATTATCTTTTCCTTTGTCCAAGCACTTGTTTCTTTAGGTCTTCATTCCGGTTGTGATTTCCAAGGGTGTTGGAGAAAGACTCTTATCAGGTGCAGTCCCTATTGCCCGCGTGTCTATTTTCACCTTGACGTCTACTTTTCGGTCCACTCTGCTTCACTCCACTGCGCTATACGCTACATTTCTTTTCATTACGCTCCATTTCTTTCACATCCATTTCACTCCATTACACTCCACTTCGTGTCCCTTCGCTTCGATCCCTTACAAAGCAGACGTCAGGCGTGGCAGCTGTACACGTGAATTTCCCCCCGCGGGCAAATTTCCAAGTTGCGGCGTAACGCCACAAGATGACCCTTACTTTGCCTGCCTTAAAAGAGCTTTTTCCCCAATATTTCTAGATTTCGTCCTTTCTTTCTTGGTGCTTCCCAGGGGGTCGGGTCGCGGATCGCCCGCGCCGTCAGGTCGCGGGGTCCGGGGGCAGTGCCTCGGCGGGGGTCTCCGGGGGGCAACGCCCCCGGAAGCAAAATTTAATCGCGTCCGCCACCCGGACGCGTATCTTGAACCGCCTCTCTAATCGCGTCCAGATGTCCCGCCGCCGCCTTTCTATTCGCGTCCATTATTCCCGCCGCGGTTCATAAACCGCCTGTCAAATCGCGTCCGGTACCCCTGCCACGATTCACAGTCTTACAGCGGCCCAGAAAGTCGTCGCGCGCAGGACCGTAATCATGATAAAATCCTTTAATCGCGTCCGTGCTAGTCGCCGCGATTCAGAAAAGTCAAATCAGCATCCCATCGGCTGGCAGCGTACTTGTGAGTCAGTTTATCTCGGGGCCACGCATATCGTAAATCGCGTCCGGTATGCCCGCCGCGTTTCAAATAGCGTCCGTGTCACTGGACGCCATTCTGAACGCGACTCAGCAGAAGCGACTCTTGTCAAACCGACCTTCTTAATCGCGGCCTGCTGGACGGACGCGATTTCCTTCTTTAATTGCGGCGGCTGTCCTGGACGCGATTTTCATCCAGAACATAAAGCTTGCGCAGAACCCCTGGAAGGAGGGGGGGCTTCTCATTTGGTTGGATCCGTGGATTTTAGAGAGAGAGAGAGTGAGGGTTTTAGAGAGAGAGAGAGAGAGGGTTTTTAGAAAGAGAGAGAGTGAGGATTCTAGAGAGAGAGAGAGAGGGGGGTTCTTTGCGGTGGAGCTTTGCCTCGTCGCCGTCTTCCTCGCCATCCCCGTCCTCGTCTCCGGCCCGACGTCGCCGTCTTCCTCGCCATCGCGCACATCCAATGGAAGCCACGCCATCGTCGTCTTCCTCCTCTCGTTTGCCCTCCACAGCGCCGTCACGCCGTCCGGCCTCCTCGGGGAAGCACCCCAATTTTCCTTTCCTCCGGACCCCACGTGGTCCTTTCCATTTTCGTTTGGGCCCTACGTTGCCCCCTTTTTCATTTTTTACACATTACATGCATGCACACACATCATACCTTTTAGTTAGGGTTTTAAAGACCACCCAAAAGGTGTGTTTCTTCCCCTTTTTCATCTTTGTTATTTATTTGTCTAGATTCATTTACTGCACATCCGGGCTAATCCCGTTGTCTCTTTTTGTGTCCTTTATCCAGGTACCGAGCTGAATCTCTTCGCCGGCCGGCCGGTGGAAGGAGGAGGAAAGAACCCACACCCACACATCCGCCTCTTCTTTTCTACGGGTAGAAAGGTACACATCACCTCCTTTCCTACCTGTCCCTACTTTTGGTGCTTTTTAGGAAAAGTACCTGGCGTCGTGGTTCCTTTCTTTGTCTTTTCCGCTTTTTATTTGTGGAGACCATTCTTCGTCCCCCCCTAAAAAGGGAGCGGAAAATAGTGTCTACACATATACCTTTACTTGTCGCGTGAGTAGCGTGTGTATTCAATTGTGCATATTATCATTTCTATACTTCTATTAGTTCATGCATGTATATACAGGATAGTTAGGTAAGAATAGATAATTAGTTAAATTATGTATAATGTGTATACAAAAAAAAAATCTGAGGCATAAAATAGTAAGTAATATTGTGCATGTGATAGGTAAGTAATGCTATAGGCCATGTAAGTGCATGAGAGCAGCTTGGGGTCAATTGGGCCGGGCCGGCCCGGAGGCCCGGAAGCCCGGCCGGTTTTAACCGGCTTGGGCCGAAAAAATGAGCCCGTTACAATTTTTGGCCCGGCCCGGCCCAGAAAAAAATAGGGCCGGGCTTGGGCTTTGTGTGGCCCGGCCCGGTCGGCCCGCCGGCCCGGAAAAATAAATTAATTTATATTAAATATAAAAATTTATATTTAGAAAGAGAGTTATATGTATTTTTTCTACAATAAATCTACTCAAAAATATAAACTTTTACAAGTTAAATATTAATAAGATATAAGTAAAATATATATTATTTTTTTAGATTATTATAGTAGATGTATAAAATTATATATTATATAAATAAAAAATAATACTTTTTTATTTGTCGGGTCGGGCCGGGTTTTTCGGGCTTTTTCTGGGTCGGGCCGGGCGGGCCATACGGGCCTACCCCCGGGCCTGGGTCGGGCCCGGGCCGGGCCCGGGCCGACTTTTATAAAACCGGGCCTGGGCCGGGCCTAACAAGGCTCGGTCCAGGCCCGGCCATTGACACCCCTATGAGAGCTATTTCGTAGGGTATAAATATAAATATAAGTGTGCATACATTATTTAGCTATCAAAGTATGTAATAAATCTATAAACCTCATGCATATTATATGTGCTCATAGTAAGAAATTATTGTCATACATTTTGTAAATAATTATGAGTTTATTTCTGTACATGCAATATACATGTTTAAATGGGCATGCAATTATTTAATTATTGATGTGCCTATTGCATTTAGTATTTTATGCATGTTGTGAGTAACCTTGGTGTGTATAGGAATATATAAAAGCTAATCTTGTTTAAATGATATTTATCTACTTTAAGCATGTTAAATTATTATGATGTGTAAGATGCTTGAATGATAATGTACAGGTATAACTCAACTAATAATGAATACATTTCATTATAAATCTGCACAATGTATGTGACTATGTAATGTGAATGTGTATGTGCATATATGCTGTATTGATGCATATTTTCCTTAATCATGATATTAGTGTAAGTTGTATTTAATTAAATATCATGTAATGCATGTATTTTATGTGGTAAGGATATATGTAATTATTTTTACATATGCTAAAATTTTAGATATATTTACGCATTTATTTTGGGGTTTGGCAGGGTCTTGATGCACTGTGCAGTTGGCGGCCAAGACCTGGACGCCAGTGTGGTTGGCGTCCACATCCCTGGACGCCAACCCACAGGGGCGGCCACCCCCTGGACGCCAACCCCATGTTGGCGGCCATCCCCTGACGTCAGCTGTGCAGTTGACTACAACCGATGTTGACGTCTATATCATCCTGCGTAACGGTTCCAGATTTGTTAATACTCGCTTTATGGCCGTTCCAGTTTAGGAAACCCTTCCTAAACCTTGGGTAACCTACCCCAGTGCGTACCCAACCTATCCAACTTTATAAAAACCATTTTCTGGCCGCACAAAGCCCTTTTGGTCATTGTGAAACCCTCGTATTTTCTGTGAGAAAAGCTGGACTTCCGAAGCTCTGATCCGACGACGGGAGGATTTTCTAGGAGATCTACAATGACTGGAGCGTAGTCCAACCATCAATGAGGCATCCCCAACCTCGAGGAACGACCTGCAACGACTGGAGAACCAGATCAAAGGAGTTTCTGAGCACCCTCTTGCTTTGGTCGAGGAGGGCTTCAACAAAAAGATTTATCTTCTAGGATTTTATTAGAGGCAAGTAACCTATGTACATCATCCCTATACATGTCCCCTAGGTCCTAGAATTTTTACGGATTTTTCCTCGAGTCCTGGACCCTCCAATTTCCCGTACATGTGAGTGTGACTGTGCAGATTGCTGTCTGGAAGTTGACGGCAACATCCCCTGCCGTCAAGTTCATCAGTTGATGGCAAGAGATGTCACAGTTAACCCAGTTGGCGGCCAGGACTGTGCAGTTAAGTTCTTCAGTGTTCTGAAAAATGCTATTTGATCTTCTTTAATATATTTAAATGATTTCTGGATATGTGTTCATGCTGTAACTTTTATGTGAGGTCAAGGGTGATCAGTAGGTCATGTCATGAAGTTTTCATGAATTCTCATGATTTATGTTAATTATTAAAATTCTGGAAATTGATTATGATAATAAAATAACCATGTTTAATCTGTGTAAAAAGGACAGTTGTGAGTTAGGTTTGGTGAATTTTCTAATGATATGTTTATCGTATATATGCATTGACACTAGCATATTAGACTGTCTTACTAGAATTTCTGCTTTAGAGAAATTAGTGAGAAATGCACCTGTGATTTGGTTTAACTGTTATAATTATATTTTCTGTTCATAAAAATCTGAAAAATTGACCTGTTATGATTGCTGTTCTTAACCTCTGATAAAAATTCATGAAGTTTTGATGACAGTAGGTATTTTTATGGTTTTAAATGTGAAAACAACCATGTTGTGCATGTTAGAGTTAATTTTGTATAATCTAAGAGTTACCAGCATGTAATATGTTATCTTAAGTTATTTATCACTGTTAAAACAGTAAGGTGAATTTTCTATAAATGGAAATGTGAATATTATGTAAAGTGTATGTGAAATGGGATGAAAAATATGTGTATGAGCATGAGTAAAAGGTGATAAGAATGATAAAGTGATTAATGAAATATTTAGCCATGTATGACACTGCTACAATAGGGGTCTGAGAGCTGTACCATAGAAAAGTCCCTATGGAAGGCTCAACGTTATGAGATAGATCCTAATGGCATTAGGATAAAATCCTTGAGGTGGACAAGTACCGCTGGTTAGGGTGGAGAGGGCTTCTCCCAGTTCTGCGCAGTTACCTAGATTTGCCACCGCATTGCCTAGGTGACAAATATGTGAAAGTGAGTGCTAAGTGATAAGCGCTAAGTGCTAAAGTGATTGTTTTCCTCTACTTGGTAGTTAGGACTATGTGTCATGACAACTTAAGAGTTTAAATGTGAATATAGTGTAAAGTGATAAATGTGAATGTAAGAGTAAAGGAAATGGAAGGAGTGTGAATTGATATGAAAGGAAGAGTTAAAGATAATAAAAGTATAATTTCATGTGAAAACCAATATATTAATACATGTGTAATTACTTATGTCATTCATGTGTCACCATCATAATTGTAATATCATTTAGTATTATGTGATATAGTTTAACCATCTCCATATGTTGGTGTGTATGAATATGTGCATGTATGTCACGTCCGAGAATTACGCAGCGGATATTAGTTCGAATAATTCGAGTCGATATTCCGAGACGTGGATAGTCGGCAAATAAGCCTCTAGCTAGCACGCGCTAAATGTGTATCAACACAAACATCATAATAGGGCCCAAATGTTGAACTCAATATAAATTGTATTCAAATCTCATATTTGTCTCAGATAAACGAATACATGACTAAGACTCAATTAAAGCAAAAGTACATAATACCTCACTTCCTACTACATTGTTCTAACACTCACAATAATACCTCACTCCTCCAATTATGGTTTCCACTTTGGCAAGTAGTGAGTGAGTTCAGATTCTGAGCCTAGTGGAGAGGCTACAATGATCTTGGATTTCAAGGGTAGAGGTTTGACAAGTAAAGTTGCAGCAAATGTGGTGGAAATAAAAGAATATGCAGCTCCCGTATCAATAAGTACAAATGCAGGTTGAGAGTGTATGAGAATGGTACCTTCCACCATACCCCCTTCCTCGGGTAGGTCAGCTTCTATGACAGCATTAAGGCGTCCTTGACGCCGTGGTGCATTCTGGGCTCTCCCGGGCTGGTCCTTCAGCATAGGACAATCCGGAATACGGTGGTCACGACCACACATCTCAAGCATGCCCCGAGCTTCTTCCAGCATTCCTCAGCTCGGTGTCCTGGTTATCACAAAACTTGCAGTTTTCAGACGACTGCCTACCTTCCACTTTGACTCTTTTATCTCCCGCCGCATCTCTTCCAGCAATTGGCCTCTTGTTATTGCTGTTGAAGTTGTTATTGTTGCTACGAAATGTTGGAACAGTGTTAGGTGCTCCCTTCTTGACAAAGACCGGCTTAGAGTTGTCCTTGCCCCTCATGCCATCCACCTTGGCCATGGTGTCCTCCACTAGCTGAGCTCTTTGGACCATCTCAGTGTAAGTTTGAATGTTGTGTGGTCCGAGCCTTTCAATGAACATGGGCCTGAGTCCATCCATGAAACGGTTGGCTTTCAGCCTTTCTGTGCCCACAAGATGTGGGGCATACACTGCCAGACGAGCAAACTGAGCTTCATACTCAGCCACAGACATGTTCTTTTGTTTTAGTGCAGCAAACTCTGCTGCCTTATTCTCCATCACTCTCTTAGAGAAATATTTTCCCCGGAATATCTCCAGGAATCCGGCCCACTTTAGTTCAGCTATATTAGGCAGATGGGCCAAAGTGGCCTTCCACCAAGCTCGGACATCTTTAGTAAATTGGAAAGTGGCCAGTACCACTTTCTCTCTATTAGTGCATTGCATAACCTGGAAAATCCTTTCCATATCCTCTTGCCAATTCTCTGCCTCGTCCGGATCAGGGGATCCAGAGAAACGAGGAGGGTTTAAACTCCTAAAATTCCGGTGCAGATCACCGGCTCCATTTCTTGCAGCTTCAGCCTGATTTCCAGCCTGAACCACATTTTGTAATGCCTGAGTCAATCCAGCCACGGTTTCCTGCATCGCTTGCCATTGGTTACGAGCCATTGAAGTTGAGTGAGAGAGTTATGAGGTTCCTGAGAAAAGGATGGAAACTAATTATTGTCTCTCGATACATTATAAGAGTCAATGGGTAAGAGTGTTTTATTTCTTTCTGACACATTCCCAGTCTCTACTCATTCTCACCAGGTATTATATTTAATTTCCATGACCTAGGTTCCATAGGTATCTCCTACTCCTGAGACATATCCTATTTGGTATTCTATACTCTGATACCACTAAACTGTCACGTCCCGAGAATTACATGCGGATATTAGTTCGAATAATTCGAGTCGATATTTGAGACGTGGACAGTCGACAAATAAGCCTCTAGCTAGCACGCGCTAAATGTGTATCAACACAAACATCATAATAGGGCCCAAATGTGAACTCAATATAAATTGTATTCAAATCTCATATTTGTCTCAGATAAACTAATACATGACTAAGACTCAATTAAAGCAAAAGTACATAATACCTCACTTCCTACTACATTGTTCTAACACTCACAATAAACTACTATAGATAGACTCATGTTTGGAACGCTCTTCACTCGGACACATTCCCTCCTCGACTTGCTCTTCCTCTTGAACTTCATAGTCACCTAGATTGGGTAAAAGTAGGGGATGAGCAAACTAGCCCAGTAGGATTTATATCTCTATGTGCGGGCAATGATATAAGTGATTAACATTTTAGAACTAGGCAAGTACGATGAACGATATGCAAGTACGGACAAAACTCATTAAAACATGATATATAAAACAAGCTGGATAGAGTGAACAAGATAGAATAAGATTTTGAACAAGGTGCCAAGAAAGAACTAGCAATATATCACTTTGCACAAGCACGCAAGATTTCACTTGATGTCAATAGGTTTGAAGAAAGCAAGATATCACTAGTTGCAATAAATGCAGGATGGCCATATCACGCAAGCAAGCAAGCAAGATTGCACAAGCACGTTCAAGTAACACTAATCAGGCACGTAGACACCAATGTACACCAAGAAAAGATCCATCAAGAATGTACACCAGGACACGTGTATGTGGTTATGTATCTAACATTCAACAAGCAAGAAAGTACTCCCAGCGCAGATGCAACGCCAGTAATCATTATACCCCATGGTTAACAGTATATTTATGACTCTCCGTCATTGGGGCTAGACTGGAGCCCTTGGACACACTCCGTGCCCTGTCAGCCATCTCATGTAAAATTTCAAATGCAGATACCCACAGTCATTAATAATGGCCAATGAGAGTTTCAATATGTAAGCATGTGTAATGTCATGTTCATGATGATGATAAGAAGAATAAGTTGAACATGATTCCATGAGGACAATAGTCAAGAGGTAAATTCGACAACTGAACGATAAGATTTACAATTTAGTTCAATCTTTACATTAATAGCTTTAGTCTAGATGGCAATTCACACTCACGAGAAAGAGAAGAGAAAGAAGTGCATGCCTAGATGTTAAGTGTGTAGAAATGCACGTGTGTAAATTCACAATCCGTCGGTCTCCAAACTCTCGGAAAAACACTTATCATGATGGCATGAAATGGACAATGCATTTAACTACAATGGGTTTACAAGATTTTAAGATAAATTTATCACTTTAAGCAAGCTAGAATGGTAACCAGAGTAAATCACAAGTCTCATGTATGATCATATCATTAAGAAAGCAATTAGAATAATATTCATGTAAAGGATTTACAATGGGTTAAACACTTTTAAGCCATTAAATAGACATTATGTAATGAAAAGAATCAAAATATGTAATATCTGGTGAAGGTAGTGTCGACACAATCATGCTGGTGTCGACACTATGCTTCAAACACAAAGCAGAAACATGACAAAATGGTCAGGTAGTGTCGACACTAGTTCAAGTAGTGTCGACACTAGAGCCAGGTTCCAGAAGACCTTCTGGAAAACATGGGACAGTGTGTTGACACTAGAAGAGGCAGTGTCGACACTAGATCCGTCTCCCAGAACTTCCTGGGTAAAACTGGGACAGTGTGTCGACACTAGATGAGACAGTGTCGACACTAGATGGGTTTCCCAGAACGCTTCCGGGGCTGTTGGGGACAGGGTGTCGACACTAGATGGGGTAGTGTCGACATTAGAGGCTTCCCAGAACACTCTCTGGGCTGCCTTGGGACAGTGTGTCGACACTAGATGGGGTAGTGTCGACACTAGAGGGCTTTATGACAAAATTATGGTCAAGTGTGACCTGAAAACATGTCTCATGCAGCGATTCACTTACCCATCTTATAACTCTCTAAAAAATGACACTTAGAAAAAACGTTCAACATGACAGATGACGAAGACAAATAGTAGAAGAACTTTGATGTTGGGGGTTTGATCAAATTCAGTCTCGAATCCTGATAAAACATATGAAGAATAGAAAGTCAAGTGTAGCCCGAATCCCAGTATCATGCAGTGACTCTATTCCTACACCTGTAACTCTCTAACCAAGAATTTTTGGATAAAACGTACAACATAAAAGATGATCGTGACTCCAATTAAAAAAACCTTTGTGAAGGAAGTGCGGTCAAATTCAGTCTTGAATCACGTGCAAAATAATAAGAACGGGAAAACCCTAACAATGCGCGACTTTGGAAAAACACTTATAACTCAAAACATACTCATTAGAATTCGATGAAACCAGTGGGAAAAGAAAGCTAACTTGATGCTCTACACATTGGGTTATGATATATTAAAATTTGGCCGAGAAAACCTACCTTCTGGGTTGAAGAAGTCTCCTTTTTCCAGAAAACCCGAGTTCAGACACTCGGAGGAAAACACTTACTGCTCCGTGTATACTGCATGGAATTTGAGAATTCCACTTGGGTTAGAACGTAGCCTTGACCCTCTATAGGGGTATAAGCCTTGCAAGGTTTGGTTTAGGTTGACTCACTTTTGGTCGACTTCAAGATGATGGTCTGTGCAGGTCGCAGCAGACGAAACGGGGAAGAAGAACGCCTTGGTGTGGATGATCTCCTGCTCCCCAGCCACCAAGAACTTCTCCACACGACCCCAGCAAGTTCTAAAACTCGTTCCTAGGTTTTGGTGAAGAGTATTTAAGCAACCATGGTGTTTTAGGAGTCCTATTATAACTAGGAAAGCTAAGCTGCGGTTTTGACGGGCAGTTTCCTATCTTTTGAGGATTCCTTCCTCCCTTAGAGTGTGTGAGGCTTTAGGAAACCTCCACCATAGATAGGCACGAATTTGGGTTGCCAAGAATGCATGATTGCATCCCAATTCAACTCAAATTGCCTCTTTCAATTTCAGCCTATTTAGAGTTACGAATTTCCATGCATTCTCTAGCTTTATTTGATTATTGGGCCAATTGATGTCCATTGACCCGCTTATGATATTGGGTCATTAATATATAATGTTGGAAGTCCCTCCAACACTTTTATTAAATTTGATTTCTTATATATTAAAATTTCGGGGTGCTACACCTCCCCCACTTAAAAGAATTTGGTCCCCAAATTCATGTACAGCGAGTGATTTTACAAGTGAGGTGTACTTACTTGTGAATAGCTCCGGAAATATTTGCGCATTGCTTCCTCGGTTTCCCACGTGTCGTCCTCATCCATGCGTTGATTCCATCTAACCCTTACTAGTGGGATAACGTTGTTCCTTAGTTGGCGCAGTTCCCGGTCCACAATTTTAATTGGCTTCTCTTGATATGTTCCGTCTTTGTTGAATTCCAGAAGCTCATATTCTATGACATGCCATGGATCTCGTACATACTTTTTCAACATGGATATGTGGAACACATTGTGTATTCCATCCATTTTGGGTGGTAGCCTTAATCTCCACGACTATAGGGTCATTGTCTTGGAGTGTTGTGATGTCCTCCAATAGTGTGGGCTGTGCTCTAACACTTGCAACAAAGCATCCCTTCTCTATGATGTCTGCATCAATATTTAACTTGGCGAAGTCTTCTAATAACCTCCATTCACTCACCATGAGACTAGACAAGGTAGCCATCGGCTTCCTGCTAAGAGCATCTGCCACGGCATTTGCTTTTCCTGGATGATATTGAATAGAGAAGTCGAAGTCCTTGAGATACTCCAACCACCTCCGTTGCCTCATATTCAAGTCTGCTGAGAAAACAGATATTTCAAGCTTTTATGGTCAGAAAACACAATGAATTTCTCACCATATAGATAATGACGCCATATCTTCAAGGCGAAGACTACAGCAGCTAGCTCCAGATCATGTACGGGATAATTGTCCTCGTGCTTCTTCAATTGTCTAGATGCGTAGCATACAACTTTCCCTTCTTGCATCAGCACACAGCCAGGCCGATCCCGGATGCATCGGTGTATACTTCGAAAATACCCCCGACAGTTGGCAAGGTTAGTACAGGTGCTGAGGTAAGGTGTTCTTTCAATGCCCTGAAGCTTTCTTCACATTCATCAGTCCATGCGAATGGATTCTCCTTCCTGGTAAGCCTGGTCATTGGTACAGCTATCTTTGAGAAATCTTTAATGAAGCGACGATAGTAACCGGCTAACCCCAGAAAGCTTCTGATTTCCGACACAGTTGTCGGCCTTTCCCAATTCTTTACCGCCTCCACCTTGGATGGATCTACAGAGATTCCCTCCTTGGATATGATGTGACCAAGGAAAGATACTTCCTCCATCCAGAACTCACACTTACTAAGTTTAGCATAAAGTTGGTTGTCTCTGAGCACTTGCAGAGCAACCTTCAAGTGTTCCTCATGTTCTTCTTTGGATTTGGAGTAAATAAGGATGTCATCAATGAACACCACTATGAACTGGTCCAAGTAGGGCCTATAAATATTGTTCATAAGTTGCATGAAAGCCGCTGGAGCATTGGTTAATCGAACGGCATGACCACGAACTCATAGTGACCATACCTACTCGGAATGCAGATTTGTGAATATCCTCTTCCTTTACTTAGTTGATGGTAGCCAGATCTTAGATCTATCTTAGAGAAATATTGTGCGCCAGAAATCTGGTCAAACAGTTCATCGATGCGGGGTAGTGGATACTTGTTCTTTATTGTCAACTGGTTCAACTGACGGTAGTCAATGCAAAGCCTCATTGATCCGTCCTTCTTTCTGACGAATAGTACTGGAGCTCCCCACGGGGATGTACTAGGCCTGATAAAACCTTGATCTAACAGTTCTTGGATCTGTCTCTTCAACTCCTGCAATTCAACAGGGGACATGCGATACGGGGCCTTTGAAACAGGGGCTGCCCCAGGGAGTAACTCAATGGTGAAATTTACCTCCCGCTCAGGTGGTATACTAGGCAATCCTCAGGAAATACATCAGGATATTCCCTGGCTATTGGAATGTTCTAAGGTCGGTTCCTCTTTTCAGTAGCCAAGACCGAAACTAGGAAAGCATCACAACCCTGGTTGATCAGCTTAGAAGCCTTCAAGGAGGATATCAAGATAGGGTGTTTGTGATAACGGGTGCCAAGTAGTGATAGAGTTGGAAGGTTTGATCTTTTAAAAGTGACCTCCTATGGCGACAGTTTACATCGGCATCATATTTAATTAGCCAATCGACACCCAGAATGGCATCATAACCCTTCATGTCTAAACAGATAAGGTCTGCAGGGAGATTGTGTCCTCCAATTATGGTTTCACACTTGGCAAGTAGTGAGTGAGTTCAGATTCTGAGCCTAGTGGAGAGGCTACAATGATCTTGGATTTCAAGGTACAGGTTTGACAGGTAAAGTTGCAGCAAATGTGGTGGAAATAAAAGAATATGCAGCTCCCGTATCAATAAGTACAAATGCAGGTTGAGAGTGTATGAGAATGGTACCTTCCACCATACCCCCTTCCTCGGGTAGGTCAGCTTCTATGACAGCATTAAGGCGTCCTTGACGCCGTGGTGCATTCTGGGCTCTCCGGGCTGGTCCTTCAGCATAGGACAATCCGGAATACGGTGGTCACGACCACCACATCTCAAGCATGCCCCGAGCTTCTTCCAGCATTCCTCAGCTCGGTGTCCTGGTTTATCACAAAACTTGTAGTTTTTAGACGACTGCCTACCTTCCACTTTGACTCTTTTATCTCCCACCGCATCTCTTCCAGCAATTGGCCTCTTGTTATTGCTGTTGAAGTTGTTATTGTTGCTACGAAATGTTGGAACAGTGTTAGGTGCTCCCTTCTTGACAAAGACCGGCTTAGAGTTGTCCTTGCCCCTCATGCCATCCACCTTGGCCATGGTGTCCTCAACTAGCTGAGCTCTTTGGACCATCTCAGTGTAAGTTTGAATGTTGTGTGGTCCGAGCCTTTCAATGAACATGGGCCTGAGTCCATCCATGAAACGGTTGGCTTTCAGCCTTTCTGTGCCCACAAGATGTGGGGCATACACTGCCAGACGAGCAAACTGAGCTTCATACTCAGCCACAGACATGTTCTTTTGTTTTAGTGCAGCAAACTCTGCTGCCTTCTTCTCCTTCACTCTCTCAGAGAAATATTTTCCCCGGAATATCTCCAGGAATCCGGCCCACTCTAGTTCAGCTATATTAGGCAGATGGGCCGAAGTGGCCTTCCACCAAGCTCGGGCATCTTTAGTAAATTGGAAAGTGGCCAGTACCACTTTCTCTCTATTAGTGCATTGCATAACCTGGAAAATCCTTTCCATATCCTCTTGCCAATTCTCTGCCTCGTCCGGATCAGGGGATCCAGAGAAACGAGGAGGGTTTAAACTCCTAAAATTCCGGTGCAGATCACCGGCTCCATTTCTTGCAGCTCCAGCCTGATTTCCAGCTGAACACATTTTTGTAATGCCTGAGTCAATCCAGCCACGGTTTCCTGCATCGCTTGCCATTGGTTACGAGCCATTGCAGTTGAATGAGAGAGTTATGAGGTTCCTGAGAAAAGGATGGAAACTAATTAATGTCTCTCGATACATTATAAGAGTCAATGGGTAAGAGTGTTTTATTTCTTTCTGACACATTCCCAGTCTCCACCCATTCTCACCAGGTATTATATTAATTTTCATGACCTAGGTTCCATAGGTATCTCCTACTCCTGAGACATATCCTATTTGGTATTCCTAAGCTCTGATACCACTAAACTGTCACGTCCCGAGAATTACGCAGCGGATATTAGTTCGAATAATTCGAGTCGATATTCCGAGACGTGGACAGTCGGCAAATAAGCCTCTAGCTAGCACGCGCTAAATGTGTATCAACACAAACATCATAATAGGGCCCAAATGTTGAACTCAATATAATTGTATTCAAATCTCATATTTGTCTCAGATAAACTAATACATGACTAAGACTCAATTAAAGCAAAAGTACATAATACCTCACTTCCTACTACATTGTTCTAACACTCACATAAACTAACTATAGATAGACTCATGTTTGGAACGCTCTTCACTCGGACGCATTCCCTTCCTCGACTTGCTCTTCCTCTTGAACTTCATAGTCACCTAGATTGGGTAAAAGTAGGGGATGAGCAAACTAGCCCAGTAGGATTTATATCTCAATGTGCGGGCAATGATATAAGTGATTAACATTTTAGAACTAGGCAAGTACGATGAACGATATGCAAGTACGGACAAAACTCATTAAAACCTGATATATAAAACAAGCTGGATAGAGTGAACAAGATAGAATAAGATTTTTGAACAAGGTGCCAAGAAAGAACTAGCAATAGATCACTTTGCACAAGCACACAAGATTTCACTTGATGTCAATAGTTTTCAAGAAAGCAAGATATCACTAGTTGCAATAAATGTAGGATGGCCATATCACCCAAGCAAGCAAGCAAGATTGCACAAGCACGTTCAAGTAACACTAATCAGGCACGTAGACACCAATGTACACCAAGAAAAGATCCATCAAGAATGTACACCAGGACACGTGTATGGGTATGTATCTAACATTCAACAAGCAAGAAAGTACTCCCAGCGCAGATGCAACGCCAGTAATCATTATACCCCATGGTTAACAGTATATTTATGACTCTCCGTCATTGGGGCTAGACTGGAGCCCTTGGACACACTCCGTGCCATGTCAGCCATCTCATGTAAAATTTCAAATGCAGATACCCACAGTCATTAATAATGGCCAATGAGAGTTTCAATATGTAAGCATGTGTAATGTCATGTTCATGATGACGATAAGAAGAATAAGTTGAACATGATTCCATGAGGACAATAGTCAAGAGGTAAATTCGACAACTGAACGATAAGATTTACAATTTAGTTCAATCTTTACATTAATAGCTTTAGTCTAGATGGTAATTCACACTCATGAGAAAGAGAAGAGAAAGAAGTGCATGCCCTAGATGTGTAAGTGTGTAGAAATGCACGTGTGTAAATTCACAATCCGTCGGTCTCAAACTCTCGGAAAAACACTTATCATGATGGCATGAAATGGACAATGCATTTAACTACAATGGTTTACAAGATTTTAAGATAAAATTTATCACTTAAGCAAGCTAGAATGGTAACCAGAGTAAATCACAAGTCTCATGTATGATCATATCATTAAGAAAGCAATTAGAATATATTCATGTAATTAAGGATTTACAATGGGTTAAACACTTTTAAGCCATTAAATAGACATTATGTAATGAAAAGAATCAAAATATGTAATATCTGGTGAAGGTAGTGTCGACACAATCCATGCTGGTGTCGACACTATGCTTCAAACACAAAGCAGAAACATGACAAAATGGTCAGGTAGTGTCGACACTAGAGCCAGGTTCCAGAAGACCTTCTGGAAAACATGGGATAGTGTGTCGACACTAGAAGAGGCAGTGTCGACACTAGATCCGTCTCCCAGAACTTCCTGGGTAAAACTGGGACAGTGTGTCGACACTAGATGAGGCAGTGTCGACACTAGATGGGTTTCCCAGAACGCTTCCTGGGCTGTTTGGGACAGGGTGTCGACACTAGATGGGGTAGTGTCGACATTAGAGGGCTTCCCAGAACACTCTCTGGGCTGCCTTGGGACAGTGTGTCGACACTAGATGGGGTAGTGTCGACACTAGAGGGCTTTCATGACAAAATTTATGGTCAAGTGTGACCTGAAAACATGTCTCATGCAGCGATTCACTCACCCATCTTATAACTCTCTAACTAATGACATTTAGACAAAATGTTCAACAGAAAGATGACGAAGACAACTAGTAGAAGAACTTTGATGTTGGGGGTTTGATCAAATTCAGTCTCGAATCCCGAGAAAACATATGAAGAACAGAAAGTCAAGTGTAGCCCGAAATCCCAGTATCATGCAGTGACTCTATTCCAACACCTGTAACTCTCTAACCAAGGATTTTGGACGAAACGTCCAACATAAAAGATGATCGTGACTCCAATTAGAAAAACCTTTGTGAAGGAAGTGCGGTCAAATTCAGTCTGAATCACGTGCACAATAAGAAGAACGAGAAAAACCCTAACAGTGCGCGACTTTGGAAAAAATACTTATAACTCAAAACATACTCATTAGAATTCGATGAAACCAGTGGGAAAAGAAAGCTAACTTGATGCTCTACACATTGGGATATGATATATTAAAATTTGGCCCGAGAAAACCTACCTTCTGGGTTGAAGAAGTCTCTTTTTCCAGAAAACCGAGTTCAGACACTCGGAGGAAAACGCTTACAGCTCCGTGTATACTGCATGGAATTTGAGAATTCCACTTGGGTTAGAACGTAGCCTTGACCCTTTATCCAGGGGTATAAGCCTTGCAAGGTTTGTTTAGGTTTGACTCACTTTTGGTCGACTTCAAGATGATGGTCTGTGCAGGTCGCAACAGACGAAACGGGGAGAAGAACGCCTTGGTGTGGATGATCTCCTGCTCCCCAGCCACCAAGAACTTCTCCACACGACCCCAGCAAGTTCTAAAACTCGTTCCTAGGTTTTGGTGAAGAGTATTTAAGCAACCATGGTGTTTTAGGAGTCCTATTATAACTAGGAAAGCTAAGCTGCGATTTTGACGGGGCAGTTTCCTATCTTTTGAGGATTCCTTCCTCCCTTAGAGTGTGTGAGGCTTTAGGAAACCTCCCACCATAGATAGGCACGAATTTGGGTTGCCAAGAATGCATGATTGCATCCCAATTCAACTCAAATTGCCTCTTTCTAATTTCAGCCTATTTAGAGTTACGAATTTCCATGCATTCTCTAGCTTTATTTGATTATTGGGCCAATTGATGTCCATTGACCCGCTTATGATATTGGGTCATTAATATATAATTTTGGAAGTCCCTCCAACACTTTTATTAAATTTGATTTCTTTATATATTAAAATTTCCGGGGTGCTACAATGTAAAATGTAAAAGAACGCAATGTAGACAATTGATTATATAGAATTGACAAATGAATAAGATGGCATGAAAATGTGTAAATCCATGTAATTAAGTTTAATTCATGTCAAAACAGCAAGCTAAATGCGATTTTGTTTTTGATAAACACACGAATAATGTCTAAGTTCCATGATAGAATTGATATTCATTTAGTATGTAGTTTCATGCTTAATTTGTAGATGATTGCCATCCGATTTGAATGTGTATTAAATCTTCATTCCATGTTTAATAAATGTGATATCATGGTGAATTATTCATATTAAAACAGCAAATGAAATGTGTAAATAAATGAGAAAAGTGCATGTGAAAAATAAATAGAGATCATGTTAGGTTGTTATCTACGTTATGTATAATTGCATGTTCTAATTGGTAGAGCTGTTACACAATAAGGATAAATGTTTAGATTAATATATCATGTTACATGTTAGGTGTTTAAGAGTGCATATGTTCATGTCATGTATGTATTAATTGGATTATGCTTAACTATGATAGAAAGATTAATATCATATTATGTAGTTTACTAGAAAACATGTGTAAGTGTCATGAGTGTATGATAAATTGTACATTACAACATCAATTAGTTGTATGATAAAGTGACGTGAATACATGAGAATTTGACCAAATACTATGCTAAAAGTATTCATCATCTTGTACATAACCTTGTATTTAATTTTGATTAAATTATGCAATGATATGATAAAGAATTGAACCATGTATCATAGAATATATAAAATGTGTAGAGAACTTGTGTAGATGTATGTTATTTTTTGATTTATATGAGCATGTGTTAATCTGGAATGTGTTGGGAAACATAGGTGTTGTTAAGCATAAAAAGCTTGTGCTATGTGAATTAACGTGATTAATATGATAGCATGTGTTTCATTATTGTTGGTAGTTTAATGTGTATGTGATATGTATAAGTTTGATGTTTTAGATTACTTGCTGAGTCTTGTAAGACTCATACTTGCTTCGGTGTACAGGTGTGACAGATTATCCAGTAGCTGAGGAGAGAATAGTGAAGATTGATACCGCATACAAGGAATAGCACTTGAGGAGATTTTATTTTGGTAGTTGCTTAAATTTATAGTTTGAATAATGTTATTCATATGGACAATGTATGGACAATGTAGTTCTTTTCAAGTTGTAATAATGTGGACTCTAGTACTTTCTTTTACTATATAGACTGTGGAATGTGTGGTGATGGTGGAATGAAATATAATATTTCTTTTAATTCCGCTGTACTCTTTATTATTCATGGACATATCAACCTTATCGTTTAGTGTGGGTTACTATCCCACTATGACGATGCTCTTTGTACCGATGGGGATTGGTATAATCGTACCAGTATAAAGGGAGTCGTTACATCTACAGTAGCTATTGACAAGCAGGATGCTTTTGTTGACAACCGCAGTTTCAGCGCCAACACATGAGCAGCATGTGCATTCACTTAGGGTACTTAGTGCTCACACATTCCCAAGTACAAGGTCACATGATTAGGGTATAATATGTCCTTGTCCTTTGTGAAAATGGTATCCACAAGGTGCGGTCAAAGAGATGAGAAGAGTAGCGCCGCCAGGAAGAAGAAGAGTACAGAAGAACAGTCGTTCAAAAGAGAAGCAGCAGAGCTAAGAAGAAGAAGCACATCTGAAAGGTGTAAGAGGAAGCTAGTGCAAGAGTAGAAGCATGAAGTTCAGCATCTGTAGGAGAATTCAAGAGAAGTAGTTCAGATCAAAATCACTCTACAAATTCAGATCTGAAACAGAGTATCGTGAATTGAAGAAGAATTCCATCTAACCTTCTCAAGGGCTTTCAATCCAAGCCTTCAGTAGATCATCTTCATCGAGGGACATCCAATTTACATTTCTATTACTTATTTCTATTGGAGTGTTCATCTCAATATGGTTTTTGGTCTTTGTGAAATATGTACAAGTGTTCTATGCAGATTTCAGTGTGTATGTGTCTGAGTGAATCAATCAGTGCTAGAGGATTTGATTCTTGTGAACCTGATCTAGCTTAAGTGTGTTTGAGCCATTGTGCTCAAGTGTGTTTGAGTTGTCGTGCTCAAGTGTGTTTATGAGCCATCGTGCTCAGTATGTGTGTGTGGTCTGAGCCGTCGTGCTCTAGTGTGTATGTTGGAACCGTCGTGCTTTGATGTGTGTGTGTGAGCTGTCATGCTCATTGTACTCAGGTTTTTGAGTAGTGTGGCCTCACTGTGTAAGGGGTGGACGTAGAGTCACTAGAGGTGATTTCCGAACCACAAAAAATCCCTTGTGCACTGTGGTTTGATTTGTAGTTTGATCTTGCTACGTTAAATGATTGCATAGGGATTTCGTTTACACACTACTTGTTAATTTGTTCACACACACATTGTTTGATAAAATGTTTCACACATTTTAATCACACATAAGTGCATCAGATCTGTGGGGTTTGAATTGAATATAACTCTTAATTTTGAAGTAATTTTTAATTGTCTTAAGTTTCTGCTGCAAATCTATTCAACCCCCCCTTTTTTAGATTTTTCCATCACCGAATATCCGATCCTTCATTGGTATAAGAGAAGACAAACCACTCTGATTATTAGATCTAATTTTCTATTACATTGATTCACTGTGTTTACATCTAATAATCTTTTGAGTTGATTTGGTGTAATGGCAAATCTCTTTAACTTGCATAAATTTCCTTGTACAATTTTGAAAAAGTCCTCAAGCTCACAAGTACAATCTAAATTGCAAGACTCATTCATGAAGGCTGTAAGGAAAGAAAAGACAAATTTAAACAAGTGCTTAATGGCTCAGAAAAGCTCATCTGGTTTAGAGAGTTCAAGAAACATTCAAACTCTCACAACCATTCAATGAGCTTAGAGCATTCTTCATCTTCTTCTGAATCCAAGAAATCAAATGGGTCTACAAGGTCAGGTAAACCAATTCCAAACCCATTTATGTACACAAATTCAGATTCTAATTTAGACGAAGAAATGACATATAATGAATTGTTTGAGTTCTGTCAACATGTATGCAAGAAAAATAAGAGAAAGAAATATGAAAATAAAAAATTGAGAAATAAACTTGAATTGCTTCAGAACAACGATAAAGATCTTTCAAAAGAAAATTAGAATTTGAAAAATGAAGTTCAGAAACTGAATTCTGAAAAAGAAAGTCTGAAAGGTGAAATCAAAATTTGTGAAAACAAATTGAATGGATTAAAAGAAAACCATGGGCTATTGAGATCTAAAGTCATTAATTTGGAAAATGAAAATGAGAAATTGATTGATCTTAATGAGAACCTCAAATTTGACCATGATCAATTAAACAACAGATTTCCAATATGGCTCATGATCATCAGATAAATGAGAAATGCAGACAACTTGTTGAAGAAAATTATCATCTGAAAAAGAAAATTGAATGCATGTTGCATGACAAACCATTGGGCAATGATTGTAGCAATTTAAGTAACAAATTGTTGATTTGGAAAAACAAATTGTACAATTTTAAAATGAAAAGAACAAGATAAAAAATAGTCTGAATGTCATGCTAAACAAACTTCAAGTTTCAGATAAGAGGTTGTTGCATTAAAAGCTGAAAAATAGAAGCTTCAAAATGAACTTAAGACTGCTACTAACACGTCTTGCTTCTGTGAAAAATAAAAATGAAAATAAAAAGAAATAACATTTGTTAAAGCTACTGCGAACAAGAACTCTACTATCCCTAATGAAAAACCAATGAAAGTTCTTGTTCAGAAAAATGCTCATATCAGAAGAATCATGTCTTTATGAAAAACAAGAAAATTGAAACAAGAAAAAAAAAGATTATACACAAGATTCTTCCATCTTCTCTATAACAAGAAAAGCTTCAAGGCAAGTTCCACATTCACATCAAGCTAGGAGCTATCAAAAGGTAAAGTCTCATCCATCTTTATTAAGTGCTGCTTCACAAAGAAAAAGAGGCTTCCAGCATAAACATTCACGCCAAGGTAACTATCAGGTAATAAATTCTCTTATTTGCTTTAATTGCAATGAACCTGGTCATCTTACCATGTATTACTGGAATAAAAATGAAAATGCTCATAAACATGCCATACCAGTTCAGTGCTTTACATGCCATAAATTTGGACATATTTCTAGGGATGTTGGCAAAGAATTGATCATTTTGTGCATGATCCCAAGCCCCATGCTTATATATATGTTCATACACATAGGAATAAACATCATGTTCATACTGAAAAAGTTCAGAAATTCCATGTGCCTACGAGCAGGAAAAATGCACAAAATAATTTTGTGTTGTTGATAATAAAAATTCAAAAAATAAAAAATCTCATGAAAATATAGATGCATTGAACGATACTAAGAAAAAGTCTGGAACTAATGTTGCTCATAGTTCCATTAATGAAAGAATTGCATCTATACCAAAATAAAATCATTTTGGATTCAGAAATCATTGTTACATTCTAATATTGATTTCATTGCAGGACTCAAACAGGTATGAGTCCCAAAGCCACCTTGATCAGCAAGCTGATGAGCCTTGCAACCATACATTGTAAATGGATTCAAGACATTAGTTGTGCAAGGTAATAAAAATTGGAGAAACAGGTAAAATCTTTGAAAAAGAAATGAAGACTGTTCATGTAAAATCTCATATCATTTCAAAATTGAATTTCTTGAGTTGGAATAATTTTTTATAATTTTATCTAAACAATGAAAAATGTGTTTTGATACTGCCCCCACAATAATTTCTCTTTGCAATAGGAATCATATTGTGTCATCATGTTTGTATAGCTGTGCCCATAATTCTTGTGCACAACCATGTTTGAATTGCTTACAAACTTTTTCATATCATGCACATGCTAAGGGGGAGTAAATTTGGAAAGGGCAAAGTGTATTTGAAAATGCTGCTCAATAAATGTCAAAACTTTTTGAAATTGGAAAAACTCATAAAAAAATAACTCTGATCATCATCAGGTCGACAGACATCTAGAGTCAAGATAGCTTCAACATATACAAAGTAACACTTCCTCATATATAAAGTAACACTTCGACTAACAAAGAAGAAATCTGACTTCAACTGACGAAGAATAAATCTGATTTCGACTGATAAAGAAGAAATCTAACTTCAACTGACAAGAAAAAATCTGATTCAACTGACAAAGAAGAAATCCGACTTCAACTGACGAAGAAGAAATCTGACTTCAATTGATAAAGAAAAAATACGACTTCAACTGATGAAGAATAAATTTGACTTCAACTAATAAAGAAGAAATCTAACTTCAATTGACGAAGAAGAAATCTGACTTTAACTGACAAAGAAGAAATCTGACTTCAACTGACGAAGAAGGAATCGAACTTCAACTGATGAAGAAGAAATCTGACTTCAACTGACAATTAAGAACCACTTCAACTGACATTGTAACTTCGTCATATGTGAAGTATTGCTTCAACATATGTGAAGCAAAACTTTATCATACACGAAGAAAACGCTGCCATCGAAGGATTAATCTAATCCTGAAAGGGATTAAACAATCTTAGAGGATTATCAAGCATTGGTTCTATGAAAACAACCTCTAAAACTTGGTACTCCAACTAAAGGTGAAGGGAGTTCGACTGAGAACCTATCTAATACAAGATTCTAACCCACTTCAAGAACAACAACTCATACCACTTAATAATAGACTAACTCTTTAATACATCTCACCTATAAACAACTCCAATTCATAAACAAATCAAGAGGTCACGGTCCAAAGATCCAAAAGCAACTCTGACTATAAGAAAATTGAAGAAAAGAGTTCAAACCTATAAACTTATAGAATCAAGCTCTAGAACTCTAATCTTAAAATAACACCTCAGAAATGACCCTCCTAGTACTGGGTCTACTAGGAAGTATAACTTAAAGAACTTTATATAAGAAAAGGTGATACTAGAAAGGTCTTTTACCATGGACTAAGAACAACAATAATGGCAATAACGAAGCTAACAACAAGAGGAATTTGGTAATAGGTTAAAATAAGAGTGATGGTCGGCATGTTCAGAAGTACCTACCTTTACCTTTGTTGCTAACCCTATGAGATCTAGTAGGCTCCAAGAACTAACAAGCTCTACTCACAGTCTTCTTCTTTGCAGCTTCGATAAACCCCATGCACAAGCAAGTAGATGGAGTTCACCCTAACTAGTATTTATAAATTTAGGGTTAGGGTTTAGACAATTATCGGAGTTATGCTAGCCATATAATTTTATTATTATTTTCTTTATCTTGTAGATCTAGCTCATTATTATAATGATGCCAGTTAGAACTCCTAGGTGACCCTTCCACAATATTTTAATATTTCCTTACATTATCTTACTTCTCAATCTTTGGCTAATACATTTCTGCAAGGGACACCATCTAGGACTTTCCTTGCCGACTCCATGCATGCAACTAACAAGACCAGCACTAAATTTCAGTTTCTACCTACACCTTTATATTCTTATAATATCTTTTCATATTTTCCTTGAAATTACATCTATAACCTATATTATATACATTTTTATAATGATACTCATATTCCACAAAAATTACCTTTAATTTTGTTTTTAAATTTTGGGTTCCTACAGATCTTTTCATGAACCGATATGAATGCGTAGTATGTACCCAACGCGATTTTACTAAGAACTCGTCACTTACCCCTGACGCGATTTTAACCGTGGCCTATTTTAATCCCATAACCTTCATTTTCATTATTTTAACATTGTAAAGGACGTCGACTGGTCATGACACGATTTAAGAGTCTTCTAGAGGCCATTTATTTTGTCTTGTCAGCCTAGTTTAATGCACTATTATAGTAATCTGGGTCTATCTAGTTAAAAGATTCCAACCCATGTAAAAGCTACATCAACCTAAAAATTATTCTAATATCTCTTATTGTCTTGATTGATCTCTCTATTATGTGATTGTTAAATTCCATCTTGATGATCTAGCTTGTTATAAAACTGAAAGTTTCATATTGTTAATATGTATAACTCATGTTGCTATCATCTTGTTGTCTTGTTAGACATCATGACTTCATGTTATTGCTTTCCGCGATGTTTAACTGATGTTTAAATTACAAATAGCGTGTGGCATGTCCTTTCACTTACACACTTGCACAGTAGGCAGCCCCTTCTTGGTGGATTGGAACCTCTCTGCTGGACATTCCATTCTGACAGATAATATGGACCTTTCTACAAAGACTACTATAAGTTTTTGTACTTTATGGATTCCCTCATGGAGACCGAGCTAGTTGTACCATTGAAGCTCCCTAGAGATAACGTGCACTTCCTTTCTCATCCATTTTCTCGTGGAGCATGATTTTATACACATAAAATCAAGATGCTAATGTAAAGATTGAACTAATGGAAACTAAGCCGTTATGTTGCTGACTTTCTCTCTTGACACATTTCCTGTGCCCAGTTGACGAGCCTAGAGGGGGGGTGAATGGGTCTTTAAAAAATTACTCTAGAATATACCTGTAACTAAAAACATTCACACAAACGATCATCGAAGGAGGTTAGTGACTGTTAGTTTAAGAATCAAACACACAAAGAAGACAATCACACAACACAAAGGATTATCCTGGTTCGGACCTCCTTTCCTTAGGAGTCCTACGTCCAGTCCCTGAGCAAAAACTCAGGATTTCACTAACTAGGTACAGTCCCCCTAAGGACGCAACAACACCCAGCTCAGCTGGTCTTCCTTCACACGAAGGGAATTACACCACCCTGGATACCCCACCAGGTCTTCCTTCACAACCGAAGGGAAACAACACCCTAGATACCACCAGGTCTTCCTTCACAACTGAAGGGGAAACAGCACCCTGGATACCACCAGGTCTTCCTTCACACACGAAGGGAATTACAAGCGAGAGAAAGAATTCAAGCCCCTAGATCAAGCTTTTAAATAAGCCAGGATCTGAAGCAACTAGAACTGAGAGCAAAGATTCTAAGCTAAGCACACTCTCAGAACTACACAAGCTCTCTCAAGATTTTCACTACAGAGTGGAGAGCAAAGAGCAACACGAAAGGAATGAGTTTCTTGGCTCTTAGGATTCTAGCAGAAGATTTGAATTGCTTCAAGGAGTGTTCTCTACTTCGATGATCTTGTTCTTTTCTTCTGTCTTGAATTTATATCTTCATTGAAATCCGGTCGTTGAGGTAACCGTTGTCTCTTAGATAGGTAGACGTTAGACTGCTTGACATTTGGGAGCGTCAACAATCTTTTATCCATTTGAGCACACAAAGAGATAATGTCTTCTGGCGTCAGTATGGTCCAACGTTGTATGACAGAACATCTTTAGGACCCTGCCACAATTAATGCTAGAAAAGTAGACAGCTAGACTGTCTCTTGTTGTCAGTAAATGTTGACATGAGTTTTCACCAAAATAGCAATGCCAAATAGTTTGATCTAAAAGATGTTGACAGAGTATGCACGATATGAAAAGATATCATCTACATGCATGCAGTAGATACGTCTGTCTTCATTAAATGCACATTAGTCAGACAGATAAGAGAAGACTTGGACAATTCAACGTTTAAATATCAAGTCGATATAAACTATAAATATGTTATCTATATGACTTATGAAATCGTTATGAATGAGACAGATTGACCAGGTCAATATGAGATATAGCAAATCGTTGTGAAACACTGAAGAAATCGTTATGATTACTTAACAAATCGTTATAGAAAGCATATTGATATGAGCACTTATAGAATCGTTACGGCGAGCAAGTCGTTGCGAATTCTGAAGGAATCGTTGCGATTGCTTATAGAATCGTTACGGCGAGCAATTCGTTGCGAGTTCTGAAGGAATCGTTACGGTAACTTATGAAATCCTTACGACAGGCAAGTCGTTGCGCGTTCTAAAGAAATCGTTACGGTAACTTATGAAATCGTTACAACAAGCAAGTCGTTGCGCGTTCTAAAGAAATCGTTACGGTAACTTATGAAATCGTTACAACAAGCAAGTCGTTGCGCGTTCTAAAGAAATCGTTACGGTAACTTATGAAATCGTTACAACAAGCAAGTCGTTGCGCTTTCTAAAGAAATCATTGCGATGACTTATAGAATCGTTATGACAGGCAAGTCGTTGCGCTTTCTAAAGAAATCGTTGCGATGACTTATAGAATCGTTATGACAGGCAAGTCGTTACGCTTTCTAAAGAAATCGTTGCGATGACTTATAGAGTCGTTATGACAGGCAAGTCGTTACGCTTTCTAAAGAATCGTTGCGATGACTTATAGAGTCGTTATGACAGGCAAGTCGTTACGCTTTCTAAAGAAATCGTTGCGATGACTTATAGAGTCGTTATGACATCGACTTGCTTGAAACAACATGACTTTTCAGTCTTATAAGGAAATCGTTATACTTATACAGAAACCGTTATGATCTTTAACAGAAATCGATATGAACTTTGAGAAATATTATGTTGAAAAGATTAAAGCTTCAGAGAAGTAATGCATACCTTATTGGCTTGTTTGACCTTGGTAATTTTTCCTGTACTTTAAGACTTATGAAATATTCATTAGATATTATTGATAAAAACTAGTTTAGTTTTGTTAAACACCAAAATACTTATGTAATTAATTAAAATTACATGGGGACAGACTGATCATCAATCTCCCCCTTTTGGTGATGACAAAACTGAACAATGTGCATGAAAAAAATATCTGAAATCAGTCTGAAGATAAGACATGCTAATTTTCCTCCCTTAAAAATTATTGGAATGTATTTCAGATATGCTAATTTTCTCCCCCTTTTTGTCATTGAGCAAAAAGACAATCTGAGACAAAGAAAGAAGAGAAAAAATAGAAGCAGGTGACCAAGGAATTTTCATTAACTTTGAGGAGGTACAGGTAAATAGAAGGCAGGAGACAAAAGAGAGGCAAAATGGGAAATGGTTTCCCATGCCTGTGCTTCCTGCTCTTCAAAATGAGTTTTAAAGACTCCAAAAGATACAGAGTAGGTTGGTCCCATGGAGGAAGCCATCCTTTTGAGATGAAGATCTAGGTGCTGATAGAGGAGATCGCATATGCATTCTTGTCCATGTTCATCTTGAGGAATCGACGAGACCCAAAGCTGGCACAGGTGAGGAATTGGTCCATGGTCACAGGATATTGATTGTGACTATCTCTGAGAGCTTTATGCAGGCTACATATACTTTGTATCTTTCCTCCCAGACTTGAAAGGGTCATCAACAAGATGTATAGAATTCATATCTAGGAAAGTAGCTGGAGAAATGGCTGGTTTGCCTTCCCTGGCCTGAGCTTCATTGAGTGCAAACAACTGCTGAGCTGACAAGGGGTAGAACTTGGACCATTCTGAGGATGTCAGCCTTTCACATTCAGACAGAATTGGGGCTAGAACTTCAGCACTTACATGCCCCTGGTGATATTCCCTAAATAGGAATCTAGGAAAAGCAACCAGGCAGCCTTTCTGTACTTTAATTCTACCCATTACTCTTGCAAAACGCTCAAAGATGATGGATCCTACAGAGGATTCCATGACAAGGAAATGGATTGAGGAAGGGCTATCTCTTCAGGTACTTGGAGGGTAGCAAAGTCTACCTGAACATCTGAAGTTTAAGAGATATCCGGAGTTAGAGCTGAAATGACCTTTCTGAATTGGCTGAGTTGAACCTCTGGAAGTCTATGAACATATCTGTAGTTGTTGAATAGCATGAAATGCCTGATCATTTTGATTCCTTTTGAATCTAGGGTGCCCAAAGTTCCCTATGATATATCCTGAACCACTCTGATAAGGTCAGGGTGTGGTCCCTAGGAGGAATCTAGCAGATTTGGCAAGAATGAATTTCTTTAGGAGATCCTTGTGACCTTTGCCCCACTGCTCTTCAGTTTGGATTGGGCAAGAGAAAAGATTTTGGACTTTTCGGATTTTGAAAGAGAAGTGTAGGGTAGAATGGTGTTCAAATGATCTGAAAGATTTTGAAAAGGAAGGTTAATGATGGTGGCAAGAACAACTTTGGAAAGGTATTCCCTATACAGGGGTTATGTTTGTTGTCCACTGTGAGAGAAAACCACAAAGGTGGGTATTTGGGTTCAGAGGAAAGGGAGGAAGTTGAAGTAATCTTCCTTCTCTGGGGCAGGACTGGAAGAGTCTACCATATGGACATGTTCACCAACCTTCAACACAGACCTGAGGATTCCTTCCTCAAATCATCCTTTATTTGTTCCATAAAGGGAGAGTTAAGTTGGATCTTTCAGGTATGATAGTGATGAAAGAGGGAGGAGGAGTAGGATGAAGAAAAGAGTGGGAAGTAGTTGGAGGTCATCAACTGGTCCAAGGGAAGGACTATAGGAGGAGGAGGCTCCAGCTGAGGATACTGGAGGGGCCTCAAGGATAGGAGAAGGAGATGAAGTGGAATGAGGAGGACATGGAGTGGGAGAGGAAATTGTCTGGATTGAGGCTTCTTGAATGTTTGTGGAGCAGGAGAGCTGTAGGAGCTGAGGGTGGAGTTGGAGGAATAGTGTGTGAGAGGGAGAAGAGGGAGCTGGGGGCTTGGGTGCCCAGGACTCTGCTACCTCTTTCTGCACAGACTCACTCTCCAATGGCCCTGATGGCCCTGACCCTTGCTCAGATGGCCTGGAGGCCCTTCAACCTGATCAGCTGGCCCTGTTGGCCCTGCCTCTTCTGGTGTTGCTGCTGCTTCTGGTGCTGGCCCTGATGGCTCAGACACATTTTCTCCAGGCTCCTGAGCTGCTGGAGGAGGAGGAGCTGGAACTCCAACTGCCTTAATAATATCCGGAGCATGCCTTTCATGCTACTCATCTCCTTATTAAACTGCCATAGCATTTCTGATTTGAGCTAACTCTTTGTTGGTTGAAGCTTGGCTCAGAAATATAGAATTTACATCTGACTGGAGAGACATAATAGCTCACCTTGCACATTCAGCCTTTCATCACTGGCTTCAATTTATAACAATTTTCTGTTTGACCTGCCTCTCAAAAGTGTCTCAGCCAGGAGAGGAACATCAGAGGCAACTTCTTTTCCTTTCTTCTTGCCTTCTTTTGCTGGAGGAGTTGATCATATCTGAGCTCAAAGAGCTTGCAGTCTCCCCTTCTCTGTCATCCAAATTTGGAGAATCTCTATGCCTTTCCTCCTGACCATCAACAACTGGAGTTGCTTCTACAGAACCTTCTTTTGATAGCTCCCCCTCAAAGGAGCATCTTCTTCATTTGATACTTGCTCCCCCTGAATGGGAGCATCCGCCATCACAAAGTCACCCTGAGCAGCTGGGTGCTCTCTAGCTCTCTGGAACATCTTCCATTGGTACATCAATGTGGCCTGATACCACAGCCTCTTCAGCAGCTCTGCCCTAGTTTCTGGAGCACTAGTGGTGGAAGGAATCGAATCAATAATACTGAGAGAATAGATGCAACGACAGTTGAGGGTAGTGGGTCCTCAACTGGAATAATATCCTTGGGAGAATATCCTCAATTCTCCTCTCTGCAAAATTAGAGCTAATTCTTCTTGAAATTCTGAAGCTGCTACTGATACTCTTTCTTCTTCTACTGCATTTCAGGCTGAACTTGTTGCCCGGTTGGCGAACCCAGAGGGGGGGTGAATGGGTCTTTAAAAAAAATTTACTTAGTTAAGACCTGAACTTAAACAAACACAAAAACGTTCTTGGAAGAGATTAGTAATGGTTAGTAAAAGGAACAATCACACAAAAAAGACAATCACACAACACACAGATTTATCCTGGTTCGGATCTCCTCTCCTTAGGAGTCCTACGTCCAGTCCCTGAGCAAACCTCAGGATTCCACTATCTAGGGTACAGTCCCCCTATGGACGAAACAACACACCAGCTCAGCTGGTCTTCCTTCACACTCGAAGGGAACACAACACCCTGGTACCACCAGGTCTTCCTTCACTCCTGAAGGGAAAAGAACAACACCCTGGAACCACCAGGTCTTCCTTCACACCCGAAGGGAAACAAACAAGGGAATCTGAAAAAGGATTGACTAGCCCCTAGATCAAGCTTAACAGAACTCGATCTGAAGCTACAAGCACTGAGAGTTACAGATCTACACGGGTGCTCTCTCTCAGAACTATTCTAGCTCTCTTCTGATTTTTCTACAGCACAGGGAGCTAAGAGCCAAGGCGGAATGGAATGAAGAAGCTGGCTCTGGAATTCTTGGGAAGACTTGAAAGACTGCCTCTGATATTGTCTCTTGATCCTCAATCTTATGTCTTCAAATCTTCTGTCTTGTATATATATCTTCATTTGAATGTAGTCGATGAGATAGTCGTTGTCTCACAGCTTTGGTGAACGTTAGACTGAAGGATTTGTGGAAGCTTCCAGTCAACAGTCTTTTGTTCTTTTGAGCACGCAAAGTGATGAGATCTTCTGAGGTGACTTGTAGTTCTTTCTATGTCCAACGTTGTAAGATGGTACAACTTCAAGGTTCTGCAAAGGTTGAGCTTTAATGGTAGACAGCTAACACTATCTCCAGATGTCAGTCAACGTTAGAGCAAGTAAACATAGATATAGTAGTGACAGTTTACCGTTCTAAAAAGATACATGCAGAGAATACACGATAATGGACGATGTTCTGCGTGCATGCGAGATACGTTCAGTCTTTATTAAATGCATAGCAGTCAAACAGGTGAGATACGACTTTGACTATTCAACGTATTTCAAATCAAGGTAAACATTTATTTGATGGAAACATGACTTATGAAATCGTTATGAGATCAAGTCGTACGAGTTCTAAAGAATCGTTAGGAATAGCGATGACTTATGAAGTCGTTATGACAAGCAAGTCGTTACGAGTTCTAAAGGAATCGTTACAATGACTTATGAAGTCGTTATGACAAGCAAGTCGTACGAGATCTAAAGGAATCGTTACGATGACTTATGGAATCGTTACGGCGAGCAAGTCGTTACGCTTTCTGAAGAATCGTTGCGATGACTATAGAATCGTTACGCGAGCAAGTCGTTACGCTTTTTAAGAAGTCGTTGCGATGACTTACAGAATCGTTACGGCGAGCAAGTCGTTACGCTTTTTGAGAAGTCGTTGCGATGACTTATATCGTTACGGCGAGCAAGTCGTTACGCTTTCTGAAGAAGTCGTTGCGATGACTTATAGAATCGTTACGGCGAGCAAGTCGTTACGCTTTCTGAAGAAGTCGTTGCGATGACTTATAGAATCGTTACGGCGAGCAAGTTGTTACGCTTTCTGAAGAAGAGTCGTTGCGATGACTTACAGAATCGTTACGATTGACTTGATTGAAACAACATGACTTTCAGCCGAAGGGAAATCGTTATGATAATTCTTTTGAAATCGATATGCTTATAAGGAAATCGTTCTGGACTTAGAGAAATAATATGTTGAAGAGATTAAAGCTTCAGAGAAGTAATGCTACCTTTTGTGGGCTTGTTTGACCTTGGTGCTTTTCCTGTACTATAAGACTTATGAAATGTAGTTAGAGGACTTTTGACAGAGTTTTGTTTATCACCAAAATAAGTATGTAATTGATTTAAAATTACGTGGGGATGGACTGTTCATCAATCTCCCCCTTTTTGGTGATGACAAAACTTAATCAATATTTTAACAATTTTTAACAGTAAGCAAGAAAAACAAGTATTAAAGTATATAAAATATGTAAGTATTTTCTCCCCCTTTTTGTCATTAAGCAAAAGAAATAGGACTGAGACAAAGAATAAGAGACAATGAGGAGAAGGAATACAATCGTTTCATTAAGCTTGAGGAGGTACAGGCAAATAATATGCAGGAGAGAGAGAGAGGCAAAATGAGAAATGGCTTCCCAGGCCTGCTCTTCCTGCCTACCAAAAAATTGCCTAAAAGCTCCATCAGAAATAAAGAAAGTTGGTCCCATGGTAGAAGCCATCCGAGACAGGTAGATGCTGCGCTGCTTGGAGAGAAACTTGGCATACTCATCAGCATCCATGGAGGACCGGATGAAGGAGGTTTTTCCAAAGCTTGCACAGGCAAGGAATTGATCCATGGTAACAGGGTAGAAAATCTATTTCTCCTTGAGGACTTGGCGTAGAGCTACAAACACCTTGTATCTTTCAGCCCATAGTTTGTAGGGATCAAGTACAAGATGGATGGAGTTCATGTCCAAGAAGGTGGCAGGAGAGACAGGGGCTTTTCCTTCCTTGCCTGAGCAGCATTGAGATGAGCTAACTGCTGAGCAGACAAGGAATACAATTCGGACCATTCTGAGGAGTTTAGCCTTTCACATTCTGAGAGGATAGGAGCAAGAACTTCAGATGTCACAAACCCTCTGTGATATTCCCGGAATAAAATCTGGGAAAACCAACTTGGAGACTTTTCTGAATTTTGATTCTGCCCATGACCCTTGCAAAACTTCAAAGATAATGGATCCAACAGAAGACTCCATGATCAGGAAGTGAATCTGAGGCAAGAGGATCTCTTCAGGCAAATGGAGTGTGGCAAAATCCACTCTCACTGCTTCAGAGTGCCCAGAGCTGGATAGGACCTTGATGGCTCGCTTGAATTGGCTTAACTGAACTTCAGGTAATCTTTGAGATACCTGTAGTTATTGAACATCTGAAAGTGCCTGATCATCTTGATTTCCTTCTGGATAAAAGAAGCCCAGGTGTTCTGGTGATGAAATTTAAACCACTCAGAAAGGGTCAAAGAGTGATCCCTGGGAGGAAATCTGGCTGCCTTAGCCTGAAGAAAGCGATTGAAAAGATCTTTTTGAGATCTAGCCCATTGCTCCTCAGTCTTGGAATGGGCAGAGGAAAAGATTTTGGATTTTTCGGTTTTGGAAAGAGGAGTGTAAGGAAGAATGACTTCAAGGTGGTCAGAGAGGTTGAGAAAAGGGAGGTTGACAAGGGTGGCAAAGACAACCTTTTGTAGATACTCTTGTACAGTGATGTATGCTTGTTTGTCACTGTAAGAGAAAACCACAAAGGAGGGTAGAGAGGAGTGTCGGAGGAATTGAGTTTTCTTTTCTTGGAGACAGTACTGGAGGAGTCTGTCTTGGAAAGGTGGTCTCCTACCTTTAGCACAGACCTAAGGATAGCTTCTTCAAACTCATCCTTAATTTCGGTAAGAACAGGAGAGTTGATTTGAGCACTCCTAGGAATAATAGTGATAAAGGAGGGAGGTGCAGAAGGGTGAAGGAAATCATCAGTGGTAGAAATGCCTACTTCTGGTATTGAAGAAGGACCAGAAGAGGATGAGGCTCCAGCGGAGGATGCTGGAGGGGCCTCAAGCTAGGAGAGGAAGGAAGATGAGAAGTGGAGGAAGCAGGGGAAGATGAAGTATTAGGAGAAGGAAAAGGTGTGGGAGGAAGAAATAGGTCTGGATCTAGGTCTTTTGAAAGGAGGTGGAGCAGGTGGAGCTGTGGAGGCTGTGGGTGGAGATGGGGGAAGGAGTGTGGGTGGAAGTGGGAGCAGGGGCAATGGATCTGAGACCACTTCTTCAGGCAAAGATTGCACAGAATCAACACTCTGGCCCTGATGGCCCTGATTCCATCACAGCTGGCCCTGATGGCCCTGATTCTTCACAGCTGGCCCTGTGGCCCTGTCTTTCTGCCTCTGCTGCTGCCTGAACTGCATCTGCTGCTTCTACTGGTGCTGCTGTGTGCTGTTTTGCGCTTGTCTCTGCTGCTGGTGCTGCTGTTTTCTGCTGGTGCTGCTGGAGGAGAAGGAGCTTGAGCTCCAACTGCTTTAAAGATTTCAGAGATCATGCTCTTCATGGTGCCCATCTCTTGATTGAACCACTTCATAGCATTGCGAATCTGAACATACTCGTTGCGTGCTGAAGCCTGGCTCAGAAAATAGAATTCACATCTGATTGGAGTGTACATAGCAGTTCACCTTGCACATCCAGCCTCTCAATCACAGGTTTCAAGTTAATGACTATTTTCTGTTTGACCTGCCTTTCAAAAGGTGTGTCAGCTAAGAGAGGTACTTCAGGTGCAGTCTCTTTGTCTTTCTTCTTGCCCTCTTTGGCTGGAGGAGGTTGATCATCATCTTCATCAGAACTTGAGGAGCTAGCGTCTCCCCTCTCTCTGTTATCTAAGTTTGGAGAATCTCTGTGCATTCCTCCTGATGACCACTGGTGGAGGTGCTTCTTCTACTGTTTTTCTTGTAATTGCTCCCCCTCAATTGGAGCATCTTCTTCAACAGGTACTGACTCCCCCTGACAAGGAGCATCCATCATCACAGAGTCACCCTGAGGAATTGGTGCTCTTCCTCTAGTGGAACCTCTTCAACAATGTGGCTGATGCCACAGTCTCCTCTGTAACTGGCATAATATCTTCTGGGAGAATATCCTCATTCTCCTTTCGGCAAAAACTCCAGCTGGCACTTCTGGAATTCCTGGAGCTGCTGCTGACATCCTTTCTTCTTCTTCTTCTACTGCAACCTCTGACTGATTTTCGGCCATAGATGGCCCTGCCTGCTCTGCTGCTACAAGGTGGAACAGAAACTGATTCCATTGGCAATTCTGACATCTCAACAGCTGATTCCATCTGATGGTGAGCACCTGAAGCATCGCCAATGTAAACTTCGCCTTCAGCAACTGAGGCCTTGGACCAGACCCCATTAACTACAGAGAAGCCACTCTTCTTCAAATTTCTGGACCTGATAGCTTGGCCCATTTTCTCTACAACTGCCCCAGAGAGATCAACACCGAAGTGTTTGAAAATCTTGGTAAGTAAATGGGCATAGGCAGTGACACATTCAGCTTGCTCTTGGTGTCCCAAATTTGTTCACTGGCAATTTCATTCTTTCCATTATTACTGCGGCCATATTGATCTCTTATTTTGAATGGCCCAGAACATTAGGTCAGAATCGGCCTTAGTGCAAGATGAGAAGGTTGCACTTCTGGGAACCAAAATCTGACAAACAATGAAGTGAAGGAGGCGATTGAAGGCATTCAGCTGATTTATATCAAGTTTGCCTTCCCTCAATTTGAAGCCCGGCCCTACAATTCCCAAACCCTTCTCTTGAGCGTCTTCAGTGTGAACCCCACTAAAGCCTGATGTTTTCACCTCAAACAACATTCTTAGTAGCTCAGGGTCTATTTTGATCAGGGTGCCCTTTACCGAAGAGACAAGGGACCCATCTGCCTCTGTTCTTAAGCAAACGTAGAATGCCTTTGCCAAGTCCGGATAACTAACCTCTGAGTAAGTGGTAACGCCCTTCCACTGCATCTGGTTGATCTTTTCGACTATGCTGCTCATTCCATTCTTCTTCAGATCTTCAATGTCTACTTCTTTATGACCACAGAGCTTTGTCTTCACAAAGGTGAAACGCTCCTGCTGCTCAGGAGTGAGAAATTCGGCGCTGTAGCCACCCAAACTGCCGGCGATAGCTGGTGCGGCCATGGATTCAGGTGGGAAAAGTTCTGAAGGGTTGTGGAGGAAGGAGACGAGAAGGAATCCTCAAGAAATTTCGCGGGAAGAAGAAGAAAGCTTCAGACTTGCAGAGAATGGAGGTGTGAGTCGCTAGGGCATCGGCTCATGCGACGGGACGAAAGAGAAAAAAAAAGTGAACGAAGAAGAGGAATCGTTATCGCATCGATTTTTAGGAAAAAATAAATGCTCCAAAAGGTGAGGCGACAGAAAACGACAAACGAGGTTGACCGCCTCGAACGACTTTAGCTTAACTGAAAGGAGCGCTTAAACAGAGGTATTCGAAGTCTTTTCACTTTACAAAAGAGAGAGAGAGAACTTATTTAAATTCTGAAATTCTTTATATCAGTTTTAAAAGAAGATCTTTTCACAAACACATGCCTAACTCCCTTCTAAGAGATGTAAATCTCTCTTCAGGTAGGGCCTTTGTGAAAATGTCTGCTAACTGATTATTTGTATCAATAAAGGATATTTCAATATTGCCATTAGCTACATGATCACGAATAAAATGGTATCTAACCTCAATGTGTTTGGTCCTGGAATGCTGAATTGGATTTTTGGTGAGGTTGATAGCACTGGTGTTGTCGCATAGCAGTGGAATTGACTTGATTTTGAGTCCAAAATCCTCAAGTTGTTGCTTTATCCATAAGAGTTGTGTACAGCAACTTCCAGCAGCTACATACTCAGCCTCAGCTGTAGACAGTGCTACTGAATTTTGTTTCTTTGAGGACCATGATATTAACACCCTGCAAGAAACTGACACAACACCACTGGTGCTCTTTCTATCTACTTTGCATCCAGCATAGTCAGCATCAGAATATCCTACTAAATTTATTTCACAAGATTTGGATACCATAGACCTAAATCATGAGTTCTGGCTAAATATCTAAAATTCTTTTTACAGAAATTAAATGAGACTCTCTAGGATCTGCTTGATATCTAGCACACATGCATACACTAAATATATGTCAGGTCTACTGGCGGTAAATAAAGTAATGAACCTATCATACCTCTGTAGACCTTTTGATCTACTTTCTTACCATCCTTGTCACTGTCCATCCTGGTTGATGTACCCATTGGTGTTGACAGTGGCTTGGTGTTATCAAATCCAAACTTCTTCAACAGTTCTTTGGTGTACTTTGCTTGACAGATGTGAGTTCCTTCCTTTCCTTGTTTGATTTGAAGTCCAAGGAAGTAGTTGAGCTCCCCCATCATACTCATCTCAAATTCTCCCTGCATTAACTTTTCAAAATACTTGCACAGGGATTCATCAGTAGATCCAAAGATGATGTCATCCACATAAATTTGAACCAACAATATGTTTTAACTTTGTTTTTATAAAAAGAGTGCTATCTACTTGACCTCTACTGAAACCATGTTTTAAGAGAAAAGAGCTAAGCCTCTCATACCAGGCTCTAGGTGCTTGCTTTAAACCATACAAAGCCTTATGCAATTTAAAAACATGATTCGGAAAGTCTATATCATCAAAACCCGGCGGTTGTTCCACATAAACTTCTTCTTTTATAAAACCATTTAAAAAGGCAGATTTAACATCCATTTGAAATAATTTTAAATCTAGAGCAGATGCGTAAGCTAATAATATTCTAATGGCCTCAAGTCTAGCTACAGGTGCATAGGTTTCATCAAAATCTATGTCTTCCTCTTGAGAATAGCCTTGAGCTACCAGTCTAGCCTTGTTTCTTAAGATTGCACCAGATTCATCTAGTTTATTTCTGAACACCCATTTGGTGCCAATAACTGGATGATCTGACGGTCTAGGAACAAGTGACCATACTTGGTTTCTCTTGAACTGATTCAGTTCATCTTGCATGGCCATTATCCAAGATTATCAGTAAGAGCTTCATGACTGTCTTAGGCTCTATTTGAGATACAAATGCAAGGTAATCACAAGGGATCACATTACCTCTTGTTCTTACCCCTGCAGATGGATCACCAATGATGTTTTCAGGTGGGTGATCTTTCTTGTATCTCCATTCCTTTGGAAGAGTTTCATGAGAATTTCTTCTTGTTGTAATTCTTCCAGAGGCGGATCATCCTTGTCCTCGATTGATGTGTCTTTTAGTTTCTTGGACAATTCATCTGCATCATCATTATCACTATCTACTTCTTTCTCAAGGAAGGGTTAGTTTCATCAAAATAATGTGCACAGACTGTTCAATCAATAAGGTACGTTTATTAAACACTCTATAGCCTTTGGGTTTAGAAGTGTACCCCATGAAGATGCCTTCATCTGATTTGGCATCCAACTTACCAATGTCCCTTTTTCCATTGTTGTGAATGAAGCATGGACATCCAAAGGTTCTGAGATGGCTGATCTGTGGCTTTTTCCCTTTGAACAGTTCATAAGAGGTCTTCTTAAGGATTGGTCTGATCATTGCTCGGTTGACAATATAGCTTGCTGTGTTAACTGCTTCAGCCCAAAAATATCTTGGCAGATCATATTCTGAGAGCATAGTTCTCGCCATATCCAGTAGGGTTCTATTCTTTCTCTCGGCAATGCCATTTTGCTGTGGTGTTCTTGGTGCTGAGAAGTTGTGCTCAATTCCTTGACTCTCACAGAATCTAGCAAACTTTTCATTCTGAAACTCACCACCATGATCTGATCGGATAGACACAATACTGAACTTTTGATCTTTCTGAACTTTCTTGCTGAAGCTGACAAAGTTATCGAAAGTGTCATCTTTATGCTCTAGGAATGAAACCCATGTAAATCTTGAATAGTCATCAACTATGACAAATCCAAAGTTCTTTCCTCCAAGACTGGTAGTCCTCATTGGCCCAAATAGATCCATATGTAGGAGCTCTAAGGTTTTTGAGGTGGTTACCACGGTTTTTGACTTGAAGGAGCTCTTGGTATGCTTTCCTTTAGCACAAGGTTTACAAACACCTTCCAATTTTCCACTGACTTTTGGTAGACCTTCCACAAGATTTTTCTTCAATAGTTTTCTTATGCCATCTATGCTGCAATGTCCAAGACGTCTGTGCCACAATTCAGTAGACTTGTCTTTACTAGCTGCCAGACAGACGTTTTGCTCTTTGAGTTCTTCAAGGTAGAGTACATACAAATTCTTTTCTCTATTAGCTTCAAAGATGATTTCTCCATCCTTCAGTATGCTACACCTAGACTCTTGAAACTTGATTTGATGGCCTCTGTCGCACAGCTGACTAATGCTAATTAGATTGTGCTTCAATCCTTTGACCAATAATACATCTTCAATGACTGTTTTTCCTTTGTTGTTTACAGACCCGCTGCCTACTACTGTGCCTTTCCCATTATCTCCATAGGTGACTGTCCCTTCTTCAGCTTGAGGTGGGTGAAAAACTTCTGATTTCCTGACATGTGCCTTGAGCATCCACTGTCCAAATACCATTTGGATGCTCGAGTGTTGACCTGAAATAGAAATCTCAAGTTTTAGGTACCCAATTTCATTGGGTCCTTGAGGGTTAGTAACAACAATTTTCCTTTTTATTATCCATTTTTATGTCTTTTTGGACATATTTCTTTTAATGTGACCTAACTTGTTGCAATGACTGCAACAATACATTTTGTTACTTTTTCAATATATTTTAATGTTAGCTTTGTATGCAATGTCTTGTTCGGGTATAAATTTTGGAGTTGGATATGTTTTAGGTAAATCGTTGTATCTTCATTGTCTGGAGGTGTATATCCTATTCCTCGTTTATTTTTACCTGATCTTCTAGCTCCTTTTAATACAGGGAGTTTTTTCCCATTTGTGAATTTTTCTAGAATGCTTGCTAGTTTATTGTTTTCTTCATTTAGTTCTTTTACTGATTTTCTTAATTCATCTAGCTTTCTTGTTTTTCTAGTTTAATGATTTGCTTATTTTTCTCTTTTAGTCTTCACAATATAGTTCACTCTTCTCTTAAACTCCGTTATTTGTTTTTCTAGTTCCTCATTTTCAGCTTTTAGATCTGAGTTAGTATTTTCAAGACAGGCATTATTCTTCTTACAAGCTTTTAATAGTTTGCATACATTTCTGTATTTGTCATATAGTTCATTAAAAGCTTCTTCTATGTTATCTGAATCTGAATCATTACAGGAATCAAAAGAGGAATCAGAAGTTACCTTATCCTCGGTATTTGCCATAAAAGCCAGGTTGGCTTCTTCTTCATCACTGCTGCAGCTTGACTCACTGTCTGAGTCGCTGCTGTTTCCCATGCAGCTGCCATGGCTTTCTTCTTGTACCTTCTGAACTTCTTGGAGTTATCCTTCTTTCTAAACTCTGGCTTCTTGAGCTTTGGACACTCAGCCTTCATGTGTCCTGGCTTCTTGCACTCGTAGCAGAGTGGCTCATTTCTCTTCTGATCTTTTCCGTCTGGTCTCTTGAAATCTTTGTTTTTCTTGAAATACCTCCTACCGGACTGGAACTTTTTCTTCTTGGCCAGGATCCTTTGCAATCTTCTTGACAGCATAGCTTCTTCATCACTGTCTTTGCTGTCCTCACTGTTGTCCAAAGATTCTTCAGATGAGTCCTCATCAGCTTTGAGCGCATTGGACTGCTTCTTTCTACTGGAGGATTCTCCTAATCTCTCCATGTTTATCTCATGGGCCATGAGTGACCCAACTAGCTTTTCTAGAGACATTCTCTTCAGATCATTGGCTTCCTCAATGGCCGTTACTTTTGGAGTCCATGAGGATGGCAAGGATCTAAGAATTTTCCTGACCATATCTCCCATTTCATAGGTTTTTCCTAATCCGGCTAACCCATTAGTGATGTCTGTGAATCTACTGAACATTTGGGTTATGGATTCACCTGACTGCATTTGAAATCGCTCATATTGAGTTACAAGAATATCTATTCTTGTCTCCTTGACCTTATCTGTGCCTTCATAAGTGATTCTGATCTTTTCCCACATTTCCATTGCGGATTTGCAGGCTGAAACTCTGTTGAATTCTTTCTTACTTAGCGCACAACACAGCATGCTCTTGGCTTTACAATTTAGAGAAATTTTTTTCTTGTCTTCATCTGTCCATTGAGCTTTTTCATTTGTTACCAGAATCTCCTTCTTCTACTATCGACCAAATTTGATAATCATGTCCTTGCAGGAAGTACTCCATTCTTGTCTTCCAATAGGTATAATCTTCACCATCGAACAAGGGAGGTCTGTTGACTGACTGACCTTCGTTGTGACCTTGGGCTGCCATGGATCTTTACTCTTCAGATCGTTGGATCTTGTTCTTTGTCGAAGAGACTCGCTCTGATACCACTTGTTGCCCGGTTGGCGAACCCAGAGGGGGGGTGAATGGGTCTTTAAAAAAAATTACTTAGTTAAGACCTGAACTTAAACAAACACAAAAACGTTCTTGGAAGAGATTAGTAATGGTTAGTAAAAGGAACAATCACACAAAAAAGACAATCACACAACACACAGATTTATCCTGGTTCGGATCTCCTCTCCTTAGGAGTCCTACGTCCAGTCCCTGAGCAAACCTCAGGATTCCACTATCTAGGGTACAGTCCCCCTATGGACGAAACAAACACCCAGCTCAGCTGGTCTTCCTTCACACTCAAAGGGAACACAACACCCTGGTACCACCAGTCTTCCTTCACTCCTGAAGGGAAAGAACACCACCCTGGAAACCACCAGGTCTTCCTTCACACCCGAAGGGAAACAAACAAGGGAATCTGAAAAAGGATTGACTAGCCCCTAGATCAAGCTTAACAGAACTCGATCTGAAGCTACAAGCACTGAGAGTTACAGATCTACACAGGTGCTCTCTCTCAGACTATTCTAGCTCTCTTCTGATTTTTCTTACAGCACAGGGAGCTAAGAGCCAAGGCGGAATGGAATGAAAAAGCTGGCTCTAGAATTCTTGGGAAGACTTGAAAGACTGCTCTCTTGATTTTGTCTCTTGATCCTCTATCTGTATGTCTTCAAATCTTCTGTCTTGTATATATATCTTCATTTTGAATATAGTCGATGAGATAGCCGTTGTCTCACAGCTTTGGTGAACGTTAGACTGAAGGATTTGTGGAAGCTTCCAGTCAACAGTCTTTTGTTCTTTTGAGCACGCAAAGTGATGAGATCTTCTGAGGTGACTTGTAGTTCTTTCTATGTCCAACGTTGTAAGATGGTACAACTTCAAGGTTCTGCAAAGGTTGAGCTTTAATGGTAGACAGCTAACACTATCTCCAGATGTCAGTCAACGTTAGAGCAAGTAAAACTAGATATAGTAGTGACAGTTTACCGTTCTAAAAAGATACATGCAGAGAATACACGATAATGGACGATATGTTCTGCGTGCATGCGGAGATACGTTCAGTCTTTATTAAATGCATAGCAGCCAAACAGTGAGATACGACTTTGACTATTCAACGTATTTCAAATCAAGGTAAACATTATTTGATGGAAACATGACTTATGAAATCGTTATGATAAGCAAGTCGTTACGAAGTCTAAGGAATCGTTACGAATGAACTTATGAAGTCGTTATGACAAGCAAGTCGTTACGAGTTCTAAAGGAATCGTTACAATGACTTATGAAGTCGTTATGACAAGCAAGTCGTTACGAGATCTAAAGGAATCGTTACGATGACTTATGGAATCGTTACGGCGAGCAAGTCGTTACGCTTTCTGAAGAAGTCGTTGCGATGACTTATAGAATCGTTACGACGAGCAAGTCGTTACGCTTTCTGAAGAAGTCGTTGCGATGACTTACAGAATCGTTACGGCGAGCAAGTCGTTACGCTTTCTGAAGAAGTCGTTGCGATGACTTACAGAATCGTTACGGCGAGCAGTCGTTACGCTTTCTGAAGAAGTCGTTGCGATGACTTACAATCGTTACGGCGAGCAAGTCGTTACGCTTTCTGAAAAAGTCGTTGCGATGACTTATAGAATCGTTACGGCGAGCAAGTCGTTACGCTTTCTGAAGAAGTCGTTGCGATGACTTACAGAATCGTTACGGCATCAACTTGATTGACACATGACTTTTCAGCCAGAAGGGAATCGTTATGATAATTCTTTTGAAATCGATATGCTTATAAGGAATCGTCTGGACTTAGAGAAATAATATGTTGAAGAGATTAAAGCTTCAGAGAAGTAATGCATACCTTTTGTGGGCTTGTTTGACCTTGGTGCTTTTCCTGTACTATAAGACTTATGAAATGTAGTTGGAGGACTTTTGACAGAGTTTTGTTTATCACCAAAATAAGTATGTATTGATTTAAAATTACTGGGGATGGACTGTTCATCAGAACTTCTGCTATGAGGGGCCTGATGATTCTGCTGCTCCAACTGCTGGAACTGAATTGACTCCACTGGAAATTCTGGAATCATAGCCGCTGATCCCATTCCCGATGAACAACTGAGGCGTCGTCAATGAGGGCTTCGCCTTCAGCCATGAAGCCTTGGACCAGAGACATTTTCCACAGAGAAGCCACTCTTCTTCAGGTTCCTGGACCTGATTGCTTGGCCCATTTTCTCTACAACTGCCCCAGAAAGATCAACACCGAAGTGTTTGAAGATCTGGTAAGTAGGTGGGCATAGGGCAGGGACACATTTAACTTGCTCTTGGTGTCCCAAATATGATCTCTGGAAAATTTCATTCTTTCCATCATCACTGGCGGCCATATTTATCTCCTTATTTTGAATGGCCCAGTACATCATGTCAGAGTCGGCCTTTGTGCAAGATGAAAATGTTGCACTTCTGGGAACTAAGATTTGACATACATAAAATGAAGGAGGCGGTTGAAAGCATTAGTTGATTTATATCAAGCTTTCCATCCCTTAGCTTGAAGCCCGGCCCTACAATTCCCAAACTTTCACTTGGGCGTCCACAGTGTGAACCCACTAACCCGAAGTCTTCACATCAAACAACATCTTCAGCAACTCAGGGTCTATTCTAATCAGGGTTCCCCTTACTGAAGAAACTAGGGACCCATCTTCCTCTGTTCTCAAACAACGAAGAATGCTTTTACCAGGTCCGGATAACTATCTCGGAAAAGGTGGTAACTCCCGTCCACTGCATCTGATTGATCAATTCTACCACGCTGCTCATTCCATTTTTCCTCAGATTGCAACATCGACTTCTTTATTGCCACAGAGCTTCGTCTTCACAAAGGTAAACCTCTCCTGCTGCTCAGGAGTGAGAACTCGGCGCTGTAGCCACCCAAACTGCCGGCGATGACTGGTGCGGCCATGGATTCAGGTGGGAAAGTCTCTGGAGGGTTGAAACGAGGAGAAGAGAAGGAATCCTCAAGAAATTTTGCGGGAAGGAGGAGGAAGGTTCAAATTTGCAGAGGGTTGAGGTATGAGTTGTTAGGGCATCGGCTCATGTGAAGGATGAAAAGGGGGAAAAGGTAGACGATGAGATACGAATCGTTCTGTCATTGATTTTATGAATAAATAAATGCACTGGGGAAAGTGAGGCGCCAAAAGGCGGCAGAAGAAGACAAAAGAGTTTGACTATTCAAACCGACTTCAATGAGAGAGCGGTTACAAAGGATAATTTGAATTTCTTTTGCTTAAAGCCATGGAGGGAAAAATGCTTAATTCTGAAATTTAATGTGCGTTTTAAACAGAACCTTTTTCAAATTGCACATGCCTAATTCCCTTCTAAGAGATGTGAATCTCTCTCGGGTAAGGCTTTTGTGAAAATGTCTGCTAACTGACCATTTGTATCAATAAAAGATATTTCAATATTACCATTTGCACATGATCACGAATAAAATGATATCTAACCTCAATATGCTTGGTCCTTGAATGTTGAACTGGATTCTTTGGTGAGATTAATGGCACTGGTGTTGTCACACAACAGTGGGATGGATTTGATGTTTAATCCGAAATCTTCAAGTTGTTGCTTTATCCATAAGAGTTGTGTACAGCAACTTCCAGCAGCTACGTATTCAGCTTCAGCTGTAGATAGTGCCACTGAATTTTGTTTCTTTGAAGACCAAGATATCAAACATCCTGCAAGAAATTGACAACAACCACTGGTGCTTTTTCTATCTAATTTGCATCCAGCATAGTCAGCATCAGAATAACCTACTAAGTTAATTTCACAACATTTTGGATACCACAGACCTAAGTCATGAGTTCTTGCTAAATATCTAAATATTCTTTTCACAGAAATTAAATGTGATTCTCTAGGATCTGCTTGATACCTAGCACACATGCATACACTAAATAAATATCAGGTCTACTAGCTGTTAAATAAAGAAGTGAACCTATCATACCTCTGTAGATCTTTTGATCTACTTTCTTACCATCTTTATCACTGTCCATTCTTGTTGATGTACTCATTGGTGTTGACAGTGGCTTGGTATTTTCGAATCCAAACTTCTTCAGGAGTTCTTTTGTGTACTTTGCTTGACAGATGTGAGTTCCTCCTTTCCTTGTTTGATTTGTAGTCCAAGGAAATAATTAAGTTCTCCCATCATGCTCATTTCAAATTCTCCCTGCATCAACTTTTCAAAGTACTTGCAAAGGGATTCATCAGTAGAACCAAAAATAATATCATCTACATAAATTTGAACTAGTAGAATGTGTTTGACCTTTGACTTTATGAAAAGAGTACTATCTACTTGACCTCTACTAAAACCATGGTTTAAAAGAAAAGAACTAAGCCTTTCATACCAGGCTCTAGGTGCTTGCTTTAAACCATATAATGCCTTATGAAGTTTAAAACATGATTAGGAAATTCTGTGTCATCAAAACCCGGGGGTGTTCCACATAAACTTCCTCTTTATAAAACCATTTAAAAATGCAGATTTAACATCCATTTGAAATAATTTTAATCTAAGCTGATGCATATGCAAGTAATATTCTAATAGCCTCAAGTCTAGCTACAGGTGCATAGGTTTCATCGAAATCTATGCCTTCCTCTTGAGAATAGCCTTGAGCTACCAATCTGGCCTTGTTTCTTAGAGATACACCAGTTTCATCCAGTTTATTTCTGAACACCCATTTGGTGCCAATGACTGGATGGTCTGATGGTCTAGGAACAAGTGACCATACTTGGTTTCTCTTGAATTGATTTAGTTCATCTTGCATGGCTAATATCCAAGATTCATCAGTAAGAGCTTCATTGACTGTCCTAGGCTCTATTTGAGAAACAAAACTAGGTAATCACAGGGAATAACATTACCTCTTGTTCTTACCCCTACAGATGGATCACCAATAATATTCTCAAGTGGGTGATCTGTGTCTCCATGAAGTAATTTCTTTTGTTGCAAGTCTTCCAGAGGTGGATCATTCTTGTCCTCAATTGATGTATTCTTTAGTTTCTTGGACAGCTTATCTGCATCATCATTATCACTATCTTCTTCCTTTCTCAAGGAAGGGTTAGTTTCATCAAAAATAATATGTACAGACTGTTCAATTAATAAAGTGCGTTTATTAAATACTCTATAACCTTTGGGTTTAGAGGTGTACCCATGAAGATGCCTTCATCTGATTTGGCATCCAGCTTACCAATGTCCCTTTTTCCATTGTTGTGGATGAAACAAGGACATCCAAAGTCCTGAAGTGGCTGATCTTTGGCTTCTTTCCCTTGAACAGTTCATATGCAGTCTTCTTTAGGATTGGCCTGATCATTACTCGGTTGATAATGTAGCTTGCTGTGTTGATTGCCTCGGCCCAGAAATACCTTGGCAGATCATATTCAGATAGCATAGTTCTTGCCATATCCAATAGGGTTCTATTCTTTCTCTCAGCAATTCCATTTTGCTGTGGTGTCCTTGGTGCTGAGAAATTATGCTCAATTCCCTGATCTTCACAGAAACTAGCAAACTTTTCATTCTGAAATTCACCACCATGATCTGATCGGATAGAAACAATGCTGAACTTTTGATCCTTCTGAACTTTCTTGCTGAAACTGACAAAGTTTTCAAATGTGTCATCTTATGCTCTAGGAATGACACCCATGTGAATCTTGAGTAATCATCAACTATGACAAATCCAAAGTTCTTTCCTCCAAGACTAGTAGTCCTCATTGGCCCAAATAGATCCATGTGAAGGAGTTCTAAGGGTTTTGAGGTGGTCACCACTGTCTTGACTTGAAGGAGCTCTTGGTGTGCTTTCCCTTAGCACAAGGTCTACAGACACCATCCATTTTTGCACTGACCTTAGGTAGACCTTCCACAAGATTCTTCTTCAGCAATTTTCTATGCCATCTATGCTGCAATGACCTAGTCGTCTGTGCCATAATTCAGTAGATTTATCCTTATTTGCTGCCAGACAGACGTTTTGTTCCTTGAGTTCCTCAAGATAGAGCACATACAATTCTTTTCTCTATTAGCTTCAAAGATGACTGCTCCATCCTTCAGTATGCTGCACTTTGACTCTTGAAACTTGATCTGATGGCCTCTGTCACACAGCTGGCTGATGCTAATGAGATTGTGCTTCAATCCCTTGACTAATAACACATCTTCTATGACTGTTTTTCCTTTGTTATTCACAGAGCCACTGCCTATCACTGTTCCTTTCCCATTATCTCCATAAGTGACTGTTCCTTCTTCAGCTTGGAGATGAGAGAATAACTTCTGGTTTCCTGACATGTGCCTTGAGCACCCACTATCCAATACCACTTGGATGCTCGAGGGTTAACCTGAAATAAAAGCATCAAGTTTTAGGTACCCAAATTCTTTTGGGTCTTGATGGGTTAGTGTCATTGATTTTACCTTTTATTATCCATTTCTTATGTCTTGTTGGGCATGTAGTTATGATATGTCCTAACTTGTTGCAGTGACTACAGCAGGATAATTTGGTTACTTTTCTATATTTGAAATCAGCTTGTATGCTACATTGTTCAGGTACAAATTTTGGTGTTGGATATGTTAGGATAAACTATGGTTTCTTCATTATCTGGGGTGTATATCCTAATCATTTTTCTTCTTACCTGATCTTCTAGCACCTTTTAATATGAGGGAGTTTTTACCATTGGTGAATTTTCTAATGTGCTAGATAACTGTATATTTTCTTCTGTTAGTGTTTTGATTTCAGTTTTCAGTTCATCTGAACTTACTTGTTTCTCTAATTTAGTTATTTGATCATCTTAGCTTTTAGGTCTTCACATAACAGTTCATTTCTTCTTTTAAGTTCAGTTATTTGACTTTCTAATTGTTCATTTTCTGATTTTAGATCTGAGTTTGTATTTTCTATACAGACTATGTTTTTCTTGCTTACTTTTAATAGTTTGGTCACTTCTTTATATTTTTCATATAGTTCGTTGAAAGCCTCTTCTAAACTATCAGAATCTGAACCATTGCATGAATCAAAAGAGGAGTCAGAAGTTACCTTGTCTTCGGCATTGGCCATGAGAGCCAAGTTGGCTTCTTCTTCATCGCTGCAGGAGCTTGACTCACTGTCTGAGTCACTACTGTTTTCCATGCGGCTGCCATTGCCTTCTTTTGTATTTCTTGAATCGTCTGAAGTTATCCTTCTTCTTATGTTCATCTTTCTTGAGCTTGGACAATCTGCCTTGATATGTCCAGGCTTCTTGCACTCATAAATGTAGGTTCTCCTTTCTTCAGATCTTTTCCTTCTTGCTTCTTAAACTCTTTATTTCTCTTGAAGAATCTTCTGCCAGATTGAAACTTTTCTTTTTGGCTAGAATTTGTGAAGTCTTAGGACAGCATAGCTTTTCATCATCACTGTCCTTGCGTTCTCACTGTTTTCCAGTGATTCTTCTGACACTTCTTCGTCAGCCTTGAACGCATTTGACTGCTTCTTTCTGCTGGAGGATTCTCCTAATCTCCATGTTTATCTCATGGGCATAAGGGACCCAATGAGCTTTTCTAAGGACATTCTTTTTAGATCGTTAGCTTCCTCAATGGCTGTTACTTTTGGGATCCATGAGGATGGTAAAGATCTAAGAATCTTCTGACCATATCTCCCATTTCATAGGTCTTTCCTAGACCAGCTAGTCCATTTGTGATGTCAGTGAACCGACTGAACATTTGAGTTATGGATTCACCTGATTGCATCTGAAATCTCTCATACTGAGTGACAAGAATGTCGATTCTTGTTTCCTTTACCTTGTCTGTGCCTTCATATGTGATCCTGAGCTTTTCCCACATTCCATTGAGGATTTGCAGGCTGAAACTCTGTTGAACTCCTTCTTACTTAGAGCACAGCATAAGATGCTCTTTGCTTTGCAATTAAGGAGATCTTCTTTCTGTCATCATCTGTCCATTGAGCTTTCTCATTTGTGACCAGGAGATCACCTTCTTCTATTATGGACCAAATCTGATAGTCGTGGCCTTGCAGAAAATACTCCATTCTGGTTTTCCAATATGTGTAATCTTCTCCATCGAACAATGGTGGTCGGTTGACAGACTGACCTTCGTTGTGACTTTGGGCTGCCATGGATCTTTACTCTTCAGATCGTTGGATCCTTTCTTTGTCGAAGAGACTCGCTCTGATACCACTTGTTGCCCAGTTGACGAGCCCAGAGGGGGGGTGAATGGGTCTTTAAAAAATACTCTAGAATATACTGTAACTAAAAACATTCACACAAACGATCTTCGAAGGAGGTTAGTGACTGTTAGTTTAAGAATCAAACACACAAAGAAGACAATCACACAACACAAAGGATTATCCTGGTTCGGACCTCCTTTCCTTAGGAGTCCTACGTCCAGTCCTGAGCAACAACTCAGGATTTCACTAACTAGGGTACAGTCCCCCTAAGGACGCAACAACACCCAGCTCAGCTGGTCTTCCTTCACACGAAGGGAATTACACCACCCTGGATACCCCACCAGGTCTTCCTTCACAACCAAGAAGGGAAACAACACCCTGGATACCACCAGGTCTTCCTTCAAACGAAGGGAAACAACACACCTGGATACCACCAGGTCTTCCTTCACACAGAAGGGGAATACAAGCGATGAGAAAGAATTCAAGCCCCTAGATCAAGCTTTTAAATAAGCCAGGATCTGAAGCAACTAGAACTGAGAGCAAAGATTCTAAGCTAAGCACACTCTCAGAACTACACAAGCTCTCTCAAGATTTTCACTACAGAGTGGAGAGCAAAGAGCAACACGAGAAGAATGAGTTTCTTGGCTCTTAGGATTCTAGCAGAAGATTTGAATTGCTTCAAGGAGTGTTCTCTACTTCGATGATCTTGTTCTTTCTTCTGTCTTGAATTTATATCTTCATTTGAAATCCGGCCGTTGAGGTAACCGTTGTCTCTTAGATAGGTAGACGTTAGACTGCTTGACATTTGGGAGCGTCAACAATCTTTTATCCATTGAGCACGCAAAGAGATAATGTCTTCTGGCGTCAGTATGGTCCAACGTTGTATGACAGAACATCTTTAGGACCCTGCACACATTAAATGCTAGAAAAGTAGACAGCTAGATGTCTCTTGTTGTCAGTAAACGTTGACATGAGTTTTCACCAAAATAGCAATGCCAAATAGTTTGATCTAAAAGATGTTGACAGAGTATGCACGATAATGAAAAGATATCATCTGCATGCATGCAGTAGATACGTTCTGTCTTCATTAAATGCACATCAGTCAGACAGATAAGAGAAGACTTTGACAATTCAACGTTTTAAATATCAAGTCGATATAAACTATAAAGATGTTATCTATATGACTTATGAAATCGTATGAATGAGACAGATTGACCAAGTCAATATGAGATATAGCAAATCGTTGTGAAACACTGAAGAAATCGTTATGATACTAACAAATCGTTATAGAAAGCAAATCGATATGAGCACTTATAGAATCGTTACGGCGAGCAAGTCGTTGCGAGTTCTGAAGGAATCGTTGCGATTGCTTATAGAATCGTTACGGCGAGCAAGTCGTTGCGAGTTCTGAAGGAATCGTACGTACTTATGAATCGTTACGACAGGCAAGTCGTTGCGACGTTCTAAAGAAATCGTTACGATAACTTATAGAATCGTTACGACAAGCAAGTCGTTGCGCGTTCTAAAGAAATCGTTGCGATGACTTATAGAATCGTTACGACAGGCAAGTCGTTGCTTTCTAAAGAAATCGTTACGGTAACTTATAGAATCGTTACACACAGGCAAGTCGTTGCGCGTTCTAAAGAAATCGTTACGGTAATTAGAAATCGTTACAACAGGCAAGTCGTTCGCTTCTAAAGAAATCGTTGCGATGATTATAGAATCGTTATGACAGGCAAGTCGTTACGCTTTCTAAAGAAATCGTGCGATGATTATAGAATCGTTATGACAGGCAGTCGTTACGCTTCTAAAGAAATCATGCGATGACTTATAGAATCGTTATGATAGGCAAGTCGTTACGCTTTTAAAGAAAATCTTGCGATGACTTATAGAGTCGTTATGACAGGCAAGTCGTTACGCTTCAAAGAAACGTTGCGATGGACTGATAGAGTCGTTATGACATCGACATGCTTGAAACAACATGACTTTTCAGTCTTATAAGGAAATCTATACTTATACAGAAAACCGTTATGATCTTTAACAGAAATCGATATGAACTTGAGAAATATTATGTTGAAAAGATTAAAGCTTCAGAGAAGTAATGCATACCTTTATTGGCTTGTTTGACCTTGGTAATTTTCCTGTACTTTAAGACTTATGAAATATTCATTAGATATTATTGATAAAAACTAGTTTAGTTTTGTTAAACATCAAAATACTTATGTAATTAATTAAAATTACATGGGGACAAATGATCATCATTTCCCTCTTAGAATCATGTTCACTACACTTGTTATTCTTGAAATCATCAGGGATGACATGATATTGTATACTATTGACTTCTTGGCATTCATATAATTGGCTATGTTTGATTGTGGGTATCAACATGTAATTGCTTAAGATGTAGGATCTGACACGACGAGTGTCCAAGGGCTATAGTAATCCTCATGGCAGAGAGTTAGAAATATATTTTTAACAATGGGGTATAATGATACTGGCATTGCATCTGCACTGGGAGTACTTGCTTGTGTGAATACTAGATATATAACCACATTACATGTGTTCATGGTGTGTATTCCAAGCTGGCATAAATGCTTAATGCGCATTATGACTCGTGACTGATTATTGTACATGTTAAAAGTTCTTGCTCGTTACATACTTGTTTGCTTATGCAAGATGGCCATCTTGCATTCTCGAAAACTATTGCTCTCTTGATTGTTCTTGCTCTCTACATCATGCTTAACCTCAATACTTGAGCATTTTTACCAACATGATTGTACTCTTGATACCATGATCCTCTTGCTAGATATGTGTAATTGGATTTATTATGCATGTTAGCCATCTTGTTTTACTCGTGCCTGCCTAGATCTTAAATGCTAATCACTTATACTTGTCGAGAGATGTAAATCCTACTGAGCGAGTGCACTCATTACCTACTTTCTTAATATTTTAGGTAACATCAATGTGGGGGAGGAGAACTAGGCTAGCGATGGGAATGCCTCTGAGTGAAGAGTGTGGTTCACCTTACCATTACTGTTGTTTTACTTTGAGAGTTAGATTGATGTAATAGGTGGTAAAGAGTGAGAAAGATATGTAATTTTGCCTTTATTGAGTCTTAGTTTTGTAGTTGAAATTGTGAAGTTGGTTATGTATTAGTTTCGATTATTGAAATGAAAGGAAGAGAATTTGGGTTATGAATGTCCAAATTATTGGTGTTATATATGAATGCTAGCTAGAAACTTATTTTCCGACTACTTACGTCTCAATTATTCTTCCACTGCTATATTTGGGATGTGATTTTGTAATACCCCAGATTTTAAAAAATAAATAAATAAAATGATAATAATAAAAACGATAATAATATTTAGATATTTGATCAAAAATAGAAGGTAAAGGTAAAAGAATAATATTTAGTTTGACAATATCTATTAATCTCTAAATGAGAATCCTCATAAATTAACTCCATTAAAATAAAGATAAGTAATGGGCTTTATCAAATGGTTCATATAAAGGTTAATGGGCCAAATAGGAGTTTAAAAGATAGAATAGGAAAATATACCCCTAAATTCGAAATAATAATTTCTATAATATCGAAATAATAAAAACATACGTACCACCATCGTATGTGCAAGAACACATCGGAAAATTCGTAAAAATTATAATTCAAACACAAACGTTACTCCTAAGTGTTCCATGAAGAAATCCATGCAACGAAAAATCCGATTGGCCAAGCGTACGTTACAATGTGACTAATTATCAAAATTAGAAAACTAAGTTGGAAAACCCTTAACACGGAAATATCACGTGCTCATAAATTAAATGAACATGTCGGAGAGACTTCCAACATCATGTATTGATGACCATTATCGGATTTGGACCAATGGACCTCTCATAGCCAATGAATAAATTCAAGTAAGAAAAATACAATAAAAATCCGTAACTCTATTATTCCCTAATTAAAAGGGAAATTTCCATAAGTTAAATTCCATTAAGTGATGGTTTTGTTAAATGGATCATATAAAAGTTATTGGGCCAAAATAGAGTTTTTAAAAGATGAATAATAGAAAAATATCCTAAATTCGTATCTTAAATATTCAAAAAAAAAAGAAAAGGGCTATTAATCGTTAAAATAGTTAATATGGGTTGGAATTGGACTCCTAACCCTACCCAAATTGGCTAGACACGAATTTGCAACCCAACCTAACCCAATTAGGAGTTGGAAAGCTTGGAAGGTGGATAGAAATAAGGAAAACTTGGAATTAAATAGGAATTTGAGTAGTAGTAGGAATTGGAAACAAGGGAAGCATAAATACATCCCAATCTCTCCATGGCCGGACCTAATACATTGCTGAGGGTTGTTGGACATGGAGAACAGGACAAGGAGAAGAGGAACTCGTGGGGAGAAGGCTGGACCGAGCTCCAACCCTCATTCTTCAAGATCTAACCCTAGAGGATTAACGAGTCAAAGGTAGGCATTCTCCCGAGCAAAACCTAATTAATTTCATCTGTCGGTTGTTCGAACCATCAGGAACAAAACCCCTCTCGTTTCATAATTTTCCATCGAGACAATCTTTTGTTCTTGATTTTTGAAGTTCTACAAACACCATGATCCCGAACCCTCATGTTTAATTTATATCTCCATGGATACTTGACACCATGCCACGAAACTTTTACTGGAGATACTGATAGTTGTCATGAAACGTTTGCCCCTTAAAGCCCTAATTTTCATCCACCCTACTGCTCGAATTAATTCATTTATACCCACTGTACACAGTTCCATGATCTTCTTAAATAACTTGATTGAAACTGGCTGAGACCATGTTCACTTTTCAATCCTATTTATTGAGGATACTCTTGCATGTCTAGAGTCGTTTAAAACTAGTTTCATGAATTTTCATCATCTGTGCGATTTGTTCTTAATTTTTGAATGACCCTGTGTCAATTTATAGAAACCTGGTCCGCAATCTAATGCACTGTCCTTTTCTGCTCGGACTCAGGCGCAGGACCTGAGAATGCGACGGCTCGATAGGCCGCGTTCTCAGGGCCGATCGCGACACAGTACCTGTCGCGTTCTGAATGCGACAGGGGTTAACGTTGCATTCTGGATGCCTGACCTGACCGGCTGTCGCGTTCCTTGCATGACCCTGTCGCATTCTGATCTAACCCTGTCGCGATCCTTACAGGGGTACGTCGCGATCTGGGTTTTTTGCATGAAAACCCATGATTGATATGCTCTAAACTTTCTACTGTGTTTATACCCCTTGTTAACAGTCATACACGCAGTAAATACACCTGTGATGAAATGAATGTATATGAATGATTTAAATACATGCCACGACCTCTTTCTATCTATGATTTCTTTCACACATGCACAAACATGAACCATCCAATATGGCTTAACTTGGCATGAAAATCTCTCATAATACATTTGGTAAATTATTTCAATTATATCATTAAATTGCCTTATTTTAAATGTACTTGTCCTCATTTCTCGCGATGCTTTGGGAATACCGTTATCGATGCTCCACTGTTCTAGAATTCCTCTAGAACGTCGGGCACTTGTTTCTATATACACACTTTCTCTTGACTTGGACGAACTCTCCGTCGGATATTCCATCTGCCGGACTAGTGAATCCTTGTTCAAGGCCTCCGTAAGTCTCCTCTGTCCATGGATTCCCACATGGTAGACGAGCTGGTTGTACCCTAACACCTATGATACCCTTTAGGGATCAGTAAGATCCAAACATCCTTAGATTGCTCTCGCTCTTATCATTGAATCACGCCGAACCTCTGGACCTGTGCATAACATGGCCAGTGGAAGGGTGATGAATTCCACCTGACTGCTAGCACCAATCACGCGTGTTGTGCAACTGTTACTATCGCCTGTTTACTCGACGTTTTATATGCAATGACCCTTAGTTCATTTATACTCGACTCGCTCATCTATGCACGTTCTCTCTACTATCTCATCTATTCATCCAGTACTCTCATCTCTTCTTGGTACTCTATTTGTCCATCTATTGATTGTCTAAAGATAAACAAAATAACCAATGCCTACGCAATAGGGCCCGATCTGGTCCTGGGGAGAGCGCCCGAAAAGTGCCATTTGCCCATGGGAGTTAAAATGATCAGGATGTCGGCAT